>WPIO01000041.1:1452500-2000000 GCA_009760855.2 Cristatella mucedo
CCGCCTCCTTAACGACCGATGCGCCGTCTGAGAAAGCCAAAGGTCCCCTCGTGGCTGCCACGGTACTGTGCACATTTCTCGTCAACAGGGTGGCATTTCTACGAGAGCGAGCGCGCGGGCCCGCACGCTCGCCGCTATAGGCGGGCTCGTGCCGCCCCTGGCTCCTCGCGTTGTCGTCCTGCTCACGTGGTCTCTGCTGTGCGTACCCCCAAGAATGCTTATCGCCGGCGGCGGCGGTCAGCCATTGGCTGACCGCCGCCACCGAGGTGGGTGCCTTCCGCGTGGCTCGCCGACGGCTCGAATCAGTGCCGCGTGCCACTGCCAAGGACGTAGCACGGCTGGCACGTTTGCCGTCGTTTGCTCGCTCGTCTCGGCGTCGTGACGGCGTCGAGCTGCAGCTGAGATTGGCGCCGGTGCGACCTGCGCTTTGCTCGAGGCCGCCGTCGGCGGGCAGACGCGGGCCGACGGACAGACAGGCAGAAAGTCGTGAGCTCTCGACTTTCTCCTCGTCGCCTGCCTCCTGCTCGAGCTCCGAGCGAGCCGTGAGCTACAGTTCTTGCCGAAATACACTGGCATTCGATCGGTCGAGAGATTACGTATTGATTAGTATTGATCGGTATTGATCGGCATTGATTAGTATTCGATCGGTCGAGAGATGCTTCGAGAGCGACTAGGCGGCCTGCGGCCAACGCGACCTGCTGCCAGTCACACTAGGACTGAGAGGGTGCTACAGAGGAGAGATTTCTCTGGAGCTCGAAGCCTGAGCGGCTTGCAGCGTTGTGCATGCACTAGCCACTTCGGACATCATTTCAAGCCACGAAGAGAAAGTGAGAAGTAGCGTTGCTGAGTCGGGTAGCGAAGCGCTCGACTCGGCGTCGGTGCTCGAGTCTAAGCATCGGAAGAAGGGGGCGGGTGTCAGGAAAGTGTCAGTGCCTCAGTGGGCAGTGGGTGAAATTACGGTAGTTGCATAGGAATTGTGGCACTGAGCTCCACTGTTAATAATAATAATAATAATAATAATGCACTTGATAAAGCACCCACAGAGAACTTAATCTCTTTCTGGGCGCTTTACATTTGCTGCAAAGGGAAATGCAATTGAATGGTGAGTAAAATTTAGAAAAAGTTTAGAGCTTGTAAAATAAGACCTGTGGCCAACTGTCTTTAAGCATCATAATAATAATGCATTTGATATAGCACCCTAAGAGAACCCAATCTCTTTCTGGGCACTTTACATTTGCTACAAAGGAAGCACGATCGAATGGTTTGTCGTAGCTTGCTCGATAAACAGTAGGAATAGCATGGTTATGGGTGACATGAACGGCGTCAGCATGCAAGTGTGGTTAGTAGCAGCATGCAACAGTGTCAGCATGCGTAAGCACATGAAGGACGAATCACAGGGACCCACTAAATGCTGTCATGAATAGATGCGTTTTTAGTTTCTTTTTGAATGTGAACGAGTCAGGAGATGTCGTGACGCAAGTCGGGTGAATTCCAGTCTTTGGATGCATACAAACTAAAGGCATCTTCAAAAGTCTCCAAAGCCCTGCCAGAGCTGAGCAATAGCTGCTGCTGCCCATAGCCTGAACATTTGCATGCACAACTAGAATCACGATCACGATCCTAAGCTGCGCTGCAGAGGCCGGCTGCTGGCAGCAGCCGGCCTCTGCAGCGCAGCTTAGTAAGAAGCTGGCCGCACCGCAGCCGTAGCTCCGAGGTTGGTGTGTGTGGCAAAAGTGCAGCCTGGACGTGATTTTGTCACAGGCTAGACGAGAACATCTGCGTGCTGGTACTCAGCACCCGCTCGTGGCGCTCTCACCTGCTCGTGCATATCTATCTGCTCGTGCCAGGGCATATGCATGTGCAGGTAGCCCTCTGCAGCTGCTCACTAGCTTATCGAGGGATCCTCCCTTGCGGCTGCTCAGGGTCTACCTAAATGTCTAGTCGCTCCCGAGATTATCTACTTTGCGTGAGATAATAAACAGTTTGTATCTGTATCTAAGGGAACCGAAGGGACAGCAGAAGAAATTAAGATCGGCCGATCAGCCGAACGAGCTCTGCTGCTCGATGAGCAAATCTGCAAACAGCATTGCCCAATTATTCACCGCCCTCGTGACGTCGACCGTTTTCTAAGCAAACAAGGCAGCAGTGAGAGTAGCTACCTGTGCCCATTGCTAATGGTGCATTATTCGCTGCAGATGTAGTGCTGCAAACAGAAAAGGCATAGGCAGTGTGATTTGGCAACGGCAAAGCTCACGACAGACAAGCAAGCCTATCTGCCGAGTTGAGCACCAACTGCAAGCGCCTGATTGCACATGCCGATAGGCCGGCAAGCAGTGAGTTACAGAAGTCGTGATGGGATGTCACAAATGCATGGACCAATTTAGATCTGGTATCACTGGCTAAACAAGCCCGAATTTTAGCAATGCTATGTAGCTGAAAGTAGCCAGACTTGTCTGTGGAGCTGATGTGGTCATCTAATGAAAGGTTACATTGGAACATAACATAGATTTTGCTTTGATTTAACTGGAAATATGCTGGCAGAGCCGATTTTGAGCGTTAACCTTTTCAATTTCTGAATCACACACGGTTTGTCCATAACTAGTAGAGTGATTCTCATTTATAGGCGGTACTATCTGATCCTTTAGCCGAGCATGCGATAGCAATTAAACACTGAAAGTCCTTGGCCGTGGGACTTTTTATGTCGGTGAGCCGTGATGGCACAATAGGTGAGGCAGTTGCTTTTCACGACCTCGGTCCCGAAGTGGTGGGTTCGGATCCTGTGGCGGGCGATCCTTTATTGCCACTGCAAGCAGTGGTGACAGCCTTAAAGGTTCTCCTGTCGCTATACAAAAGAGGCTGTTAAATCAGCTAAAATAAGACTGAGACACCCGAACGTGACGGCACTCGTGGGATGATTTCCAGGTTAGTTCGACAGCATGGAAAGAAGACTCCTCAAAAGTGTTTGTGAATTCATAACGGGATAGACATCCATGTCAACCGATCCAGCTACGACCGTCTAGCATCTGCATTTTTTCCAGTAGTCAAAAACAGCTTTGACTAGAATGCAAACGGACGTGGGGAGGAGGACTGAGAGAGAGAGAAAACACTTCGCCTAATCAGCCTAGCAGCTACGATATTTAGAGCTATTACCAGCGACATGTGAATGGAATTTAATTACTGCAGAATTTAATGCAAACCAGCTACATACAGCGTTTATATGTATCGTTAAACAGGTGTACATACGCGCATGGACACACAAACGCACGCACAGTACAGGGAAGTAAATCTGGCTGATCTCTCTTATGAATTTCGTTACATTAGATACACGTGTATACACTCTAGAATCCCGATGATTGACCACTCATCAACGAGCGGCAACACTGCTTGTAAAAAGTATTTAGTTCTTATCAGGAGTAGAGGTAGTACGAAAATCTGCAGGTAATGTACCAAGTTCGTGTTGCTGCACGAGTATTTAGCCATGTACGAGAGCGTTAGAGATTGCTGGCAACGTAAAAGCATCTACAGAGAACAAACAAGAAACAATATGTACCTGAAAGTATCTTGTGGGCGCTACATGCAAACATGCCTGAAATATCGAGCAGATCGTGTGACTTTGGCAGTATTACTACTCCTTTCATTGTGTGAATGATTTTAACATCTGCGTGAAAGAGTGAAAGGCCGCGTGAGAGATGACACTACGTGAGAGAATCAAGAAGCAAAAGAGACGCAATCACATCGCTAGTAATATGGGCCTCTCACCCTTGGGCGCCTTTACTGCCAGTGACTGAAACACGGCAAGCATGCTATCCACGCCTTAATCCTCTGCCGAAAGACGACGGTGAGCGTTTCTCAAACATGTAAGCCAGCACGTCGACCACAAAAGTAGCAATGAGTGCTCTCTGCCAGGCCCCGCTGGACGTTGCAGCAGCAGTACCGCCCTGCTTTAGTGAGTGTAACATGCCGCTACTGCCAGCTGGCAGCAAGAGCTGCAGCACCTCACCCCGATAGCTGAGCGCTTCTGCACCAGCGACCAGCGGCAGCGTAAGCAATTTACACCATAATGACGCTAGGTAAGGTGGCTGCTTTTCACGACCTCGGGCCCAAGTTCGTGGGTTCGAATCCTTCGGTGGGCGATCCTTTATCGCCACTGCAAACGGTGGTGATAGCCGTAGAGGCTCTTACGTCGCTATACAAAAGAGGCTGTTAAATCAGCTAGGATTTATTTATTATTCTGGCTATTTATTATTTATTTATTATTATATATAATATATTTATTTATTTTTTATTATCAGCTGGCAAATGCCAGTGTGTGCAGCCTTCCTGGCCAGCCTAAGCAGTGCCTTACGAGTATCCGAATACGATTTTCGGTGCAGCAGCGCACACAACTACGTTGGACTTGGGGTAGAGCACTTGACAAACCTACTGAATCCCTGCGGCGGCAGTCGATCTGTGCGTGAGAATCGTCGTCTTCGTGATTATGCAAGCTGATGCTGTGCATGCATCATATACCAATCGACGCAATTCCTTTGCACCACATGAAAAGTGCCTAGAAAACGATTGAGCTCTCTAGGGTGCTATTCAAATATTCAATTGTTATTATCATCATCATGCAGTACTTTTGGACAGGTCAGGCAACAGCTGGTGGACATGCAGCAGCAGTGCAGCTGCTTTTCAGTCATACTGGAGCAGAGGTGACGATCGCCAGCAAGCAAGCTCCAGCCCTGAGCCCTCCCAGCCTCACTCGTAGAAACCGACTGCAAAACTCTGAAATCAGGACAGCATTGCAAATCAGCAGTGCAAATCTGGCCAGTTAAGTACCACTGCGTCATGCAAGTGCAAAAGTTGTAAAAGAGTATAACCGGTGCATCCATTCTTCTACACACTCACATAACGAGGAATTAAAACGAGCATTCAATGCTTACCAGCTATGGCAAGAGGCAAAGTAGCAGTGCTAGATCAGTAGGCAGCCATTTTGCAAACAGTTTCCCAGAATGTCAAATTTCGATTCTCGGGTCAAAGGTCAAGCCTTGTTCCTGCTATAGCACTCTGGTCTCTTTTGCTGTTCTCCATTACCGCTGCATTTAGTGCATTCCCAATGCAAATCCACCCAAAATTCCAGCGATTTTAATCGCAGTCCCTCTGAACTTTGGCTGGATTTGTATGCTAGCTGATTGATGCATGCTAGCAGTGTGCTAGCTGATAACAGCCTGTTTTGTAGAGCGGAAGAAGAGAGCCTCTACGGCTATCACGACCGCTTGCAGCAGCAATAAAGGATCGCCCACCAATAGATCCAACTCAACCCCACCACAGCTACATGCCTCGTATGTTTGCACAAATTGTTACGATACACAAGACCACGAATACACTCTGCATAACAAATGTATACACAAAAGGCCTGTGAAAGCAACGAGGCGCATGCATGCACGAAGACTAGCATAGCAACAAGCATAGCAACAGCTGCCAACTGCAGTCGCTTAAAACGACTCGAAGATTCACAGTACGCTGTGGTCGATGCAACCGTTTACGCTAGAGATGCTGGGCAGCAGCAGCAGATCTCGTCAGACCACAGGATTGGCCTCCCCACGTTCGGCCGAAGAATCAAACGTCACGTTGAACGTGTAAACGTTGCCCGTCGGCAGTGAGACCACGGGCTCGCCGATCACTCCTTTCGTTCGAACCATCGTCAAGGTAGTCAGAGCAATGCGCGACGGCCTCCGAGCCTTGAAGAGTGCCGTTAAATTGACGGCCGTCGTGGCGATGCCGTCCTGCTGTGCTGGGCACGAGTCAGCCTCCGCCAGGGCGCGGCCAACTCGAGGCCGACAAGCAGCAGCGGCGGACGGCCACTCGTCCTGCCTGCCGTCGGCAAGCATGGCATGCACGACAATCGACATGCTCTGCTGCCGGCTTCTTCGCCGCTGCCGCTGGCCCCTCTCCGGGAGCGGTCGCACGGACAGCAGATGTGCAAGGCCGCCGCAGGGCAGGGCTTCGGTGTCGGCAGCAATCAAGGGGAACGCCGACGCCGCCGACGGCAGTGGCTCGCTGTTGCTCGCTGGCGCTGAGCCAAACGCGGTCGCCGGATTCTGCAGCTTCAGAAGAGCGGCAGCCGCAGCAGACGACAAGGCCGTCGAGGGCTCTGCACCTGTGCTGCCACTCTCGTGTAACTGCTGAAAAGAAGAACGAGAGAGAGAGAGAGAGAGAGAGAGAGAGAGAGAGAGAGAGAGAGAGAGAGAGAGAGAGGGCTAAGTATGAACATGGGGCGGCAGCGGAAGCTGACAGGGGGGGCACCACTGATTCCATCAGTGCGACACGACCGCAACGCCGCTCCGTGGACTGGAAGTAGTAGCAAGCAGCAGGAGTGGCAATGAGTATTTATCACCCTAACAGAAAGAATCTTTCTCTAGGCTTTTTAACGTGTGCTGGACGGGTTGCCGGTCAACTGGTCGGTGATGCAATAATCAATCACAACTGCAGGCTGCGCATTCAGGTACCACAGCCACATGCGATGGTGAGCAACAGCGGGAGGAGGAGGGCATCCGAATTGGAAGGTCAGAGACAAGGGAGAGAAATGGCGATCCTTCTAACGTTTAGAAAGCGAGAATGCTTTTGCTCGAACGGAAGGGGATGCACATCACCTATGCATGCATGCAAAGCTAAGTTCAGCTTTTGCTACTTTGGTCACTCTTCGACTGCCCACCCACGATGCTGCCAAGGCTGCCACTTGCTGCGTTCGACGGCGAATCTCACGTTCTGTGAAAATTGCTCGAACACATTGTTTTGCAACTTGCATGACTTTGCAATTTAGCTTAGGCCTGCTTAGCTTAAGCTTAGCCTTGGCTCTTGAGTGGGTCGGGTCAATTGCAAGAGAAGTGCATGCACACACGTGCACACACGCACACGCGCACGCGCACACACACACACACACACACACACACACACACACACACACGCATGCGCGCCGCATGCGCACACAACACATGCATACACACAACACACACATACACACACACACACATACACACAACACACATATACACACACATACACACAACACGCACACACCCGCACGCAGACACACAAACAACACACGGGCACACACAACACATGCACACCTATACAGATCAAGGCATGAACAAACGCACAAGCAGGCGGCGCGCATGTACACGCACACACACAACATGCTGCACACACGCACGCACGCACGCAAGGAGGGTATTTGGAATCGCTAGACATCTAAAGGTAAGATGCTAATTGGTAAGCCACGCTGAATCGACAAACGTTAGTCGTCACTGGAGCTGCTAGTGGCGTCGGCAAAGGACAGAGGAGCGAGACAATGCCGGACCGGAAGCACGTGCAGTGGATGCAAACACTTAGCAGGCTCCACTCGATTGCAGATCGAATTGTGCACGCCGAGGCACGGCGCAAACTTTGCTTCGTCTTCATCCTCGCCCTAGCTGCCGAGCGGCAGTTAAACCGCCGATCGGCAGCTCGATCGCAGTTTGGCCTCATCCCGACATCGTCGCAGCCTATTTCTCGCTGCAGCCGCCTGGCCTGACCCCGCCCGATCTTTCTGCCTGACCCCGCTCGCTTGCTTGCAAAGCGTCTGCTTGTGGGTCTTTGCCCTGGGAGCTGCTGCAGCAGCCACCGCCGAGATCGCTCAGTTCCGAGCAAAGACTCGCAGCTGCTAGCAAAAGCGTGAGCGCCACTCGGCCACGAACCGCTCTGGCGAGCAAAGGGGAGGATACGAAGAGGCATCCGAGCTCCGTGTTCTGAGGCCTTCAACCCAAGCAGCGATTAAGCAGCTGCTGCCGTCGGAATGGAAGTACAGTACGAGCAGGAGTGGGAGCAGGTACAGCTCAGCAATCGCCAACCTTAGCCTCGTCTTTCTCTTTGCGCAGGTGCTTGACGAGTTCGGCTGCTGTGAGCCCTGCCTGCACGCTCTCTCACTCTCTCCTTTTTTTGCGAGCTACAAAAGGCTTCCAGGCTCCCATAGCACACTGCAAATTAGGCCACCGGCACAGCCATATATTAGCCAGTGTCTTTTTTACGAAGCATCTAGTTCCGGCAGACGAGTTCCAACGTGGGTTAAAAATACCTGCGAAGCTCATAGACTCACAGAAAGGCTGCTACATAAGTGACATGCTTTCAGGTCTACATGTATTATAGTGTCATCCAGAGAACCCCGGAGAATTCAGAAATGGGAGGTTAACTATGTCTACAAGTTGCCTTTTCCCAATTAATGCTGACGTGGCAGCATCAGCGCCGGCAGCACAAGTGCTACAGCATTGAGCATGAACTGAATACACGGCACACGAGTCCTTAGTTATGCATGGTGACCCAGCCGTAACCGTGATATGCAGCACATTGAAAAAGCAAGAGCTAGGACAGCAGATCATGCTCAATCCAAGTGCAGGAGGAAGAGCAGCACGGGATGGCAGAAAGGTTAGGAGGGCGTGAGAGGCTGAGAGAGAGAGAGAGAGAGAGAGAGAGAGAGAGAGAGAGAGAGAGAGAGAGAGAGAGAGAGAGGGAGGGAGAGAGAGAGAGAGAGAGAGAGAGAGAGAGAGAGAGAGGGGGAGAGAGGGGGGGGAGAGGGAGAGAGAGAGAGAGAGAGAGAGAGAGAGAGAGAGAGAGAGAGAGAGAGAGAGAGAGAGAGAGGGGAGAGAGAGAGAGAGAGAGAGAGAGAGAGAGAGAGAGAGAGAGAGAGAGAGAGAGCGCGAGAGAGAGAGAGAGGCCAACCTCATAATCAGAAAAAAGCTGGTCTCGACATCACGCTGATCACGGCCGTTGCTGCCGGCCATCGTCCACGGCAGTCGATCTTACCTCAGACGATGACAGCTCTGGCAGCACCCTGAGGACGGTGTTAGTCAAGCGATTGTCGGAGGCCCCTTCACCCAGACCTCGGCCGTCGTCCATGCGCGTGTACCGGTCCAGCATCACCTCTAGCTGCCCCGTGGTCGAGCTGGTGACGCCTGAACGAGACGACCGCCCACACAGCATGAGCACGTACAGAAGCAGACTGGTCGTCGACCGATCAGCTATCATTAGCAGCAGCAGCAATAGCCTTGTTACAGCTTCAGCAGCAGAGCAGCAGCAGCAGCCTTGCAACAGCAGCAGCAGCCTTGCAACAGCAGCAAGAAGCCTTGCAACAGCAGCAAGCAGCAGTCGATAGCAGAATAATAATAATAATAATAATAATAATAATAATAATAATAATTCACTTGATAAAGCGCCCTCAGAGAACTTAATCTCTTTCTAGGCGCTATACATTTGCTGCAAAGTGATATGCAATTGAATGGTAAGTAAAATCATGCTTGAAAAACAAACAAAATGAATAATATGGTTAGGGGTGACATGCACAGGGTCAGCATGCAAATAGGGTTAGTGGCAGCATGCACAGTGTCAGCACGCATAAGCACATCACGGACGAATCACAGGGACCCACTAAATGCTGTCCTAAATAGGTGTGTTTTCAAGTTCCTTTTAAATGTGGTCAGGTCAGGGGATATTCTGATGCAGGTCGGGAGGGAGTTCCAGGCTTTGGGAGCATTAGAACTAAATGCACAAAACCTTGAAGTCAATCCGTTGCTTGACTGGTAGCCAGTGCAGGTCGGCGAGGAGTGGAGTAATGTGGCAACTGCGACGCTCACGACAGACAAGCCTAGCTGCAGAGTTTTGCACCAGCTGCAATCGCCTGATCGCACATGCTGGTAGGCCAGTAAGCAGTGAGTTGCAGAAGTCGAGACGGGATGTCACGAATGCATGGACCAACTTAGACGTGGTATCCTTATCTAAACAAGCCCGAATTGTAGCAATGTTATGAAGCTGAAAATAGGCAATTTGACTGTGGAGCTGATATGGTCATCTAACGAGAGGTCGCTTTGGAATGTGACACCTAGACTTCGAGCTGATTCAACTGGAGATATGCTGGCAGAACCAATTTTGAGGGTCAGCCTTTCCAATCTCTGAATCGCACTGGATTTGCCCATAAATAGTAAGTTAGTTTTATCATCGTTTAGGTTTAGAAAATTTGCTGCCATCCATGAGTGGATGTCATCAATGCATGCAGCAAGTGAGTTGAGAGAATTTGAGGTGCTCGAAGGCTGGGAGGGATCAAAGCAAAGGTACAACTGAGTGTCATCCGCATAGAAGTGAAAGCCTAGATTGTGCTTGGCAATCACATCAGCAAGAGGGAGAGTATAAACCGTGAAAAGAACCAGACCTAGCACGGAGCCCTGAGGTACCCCATATTTCAGAGGTACTTCAGGTGATCTTTGTCCATTCACGTCAATACTCTGGAGTCTCCCACTGAGATAGGACCTGAACCACTGCAGAGCAGTGCCAGTTATGCCCAGGCGAGATGAGAGGCGCTCTAGAAGAACTTTGTGATCGATGGTATCAAAAGCTGCCGAAAGATCAAGCAAAACAAGCAGAGACACTCTACCCATGTCTGCATTCCTAAATAGGTCGTTGTATACCCTAGGCAATGCTGACTCTGTGGAGTGATTAGCTCTAAAGCCAGACTGGAACTTACTAGCAAGGTGTGAGGTTTAGATATATGAGTTCAGCTGGTCTGCAACGACCCGTTCCAGTGTCTTTGATATGAATGGTAGACGGGAGACTGGGCAGTAGTTGCTTAAGTTCTCTTGGTCTAGTGTAGCTTTATTAAGAAGTGGCCTGACTACAGCATTTTTGAAAGGTGCTGGGACATGACCTGAGGATAATGACATATTAATGATGTTAGTTATGCATGGCAGTAGCAGATCAAAACAACGTAGGAGCAGGACAGTGGGAATAGGGTCCAGAGGACTTGTTGTCTTCTTTGATTGAGATACGAACTTTAAGACTAGATTACTAGTGACCTGCTTAAATGCAGACATTGAGGTGCAGCCAGGAACCAAGGAACAGCATTCTAGTGGGGAGGTTGTCATCGCAGGGATGGATTCCCTGATCTTGTCTATCTTCTGCACAAAGAATCGAGAGAAGCGATCGGCTAGATCATCACAAGGATCATCACAAGGATCATCAGGTAAGGAGCTAATCTGGAAACGGTTGAGGAGATGGTTTATTGTCGACATCAGCATTTTTTGATTGTGCATCTGTGATTCAACAATGTTTCTATAGAAGCTAGACTTTGCCTTTGCTAGGATCGATCGGTACGACCTACAGTAGTCTTCATATGCCTGTCGATGGACAGTTAGTATCTTTTGTATGCTTTTTCAAGCTTTCGTTTAGTAGACTTGGCTAGTTTAATGTCTGTGGTAAACCATAGGCCGTCTGGGCGGGGGCGCACAGTGCGCTTTGTCAGAGGTGCAAACTCGTCGAGCGTGTCAGCTAGTGTCGTGTTGTAGCTATCTACCAATGATGACAGATCGGAGGGAGGACTGAGCAGCAGAGGTGAAGCAGATACTCTCGCACGGACAGCATCGGTGTCAAGGATCTTGACGATTCGCGATTCACGGGTTATTTTAGAGGAGGATGTGGGCACACACTGTAGATTGAATGAGATCTGCATGTGGTCAGATAAGCAGGATTTGGTAATAATTGGTGATGACAAAGTGCAGTTGTATGAGAAAATCTGGTCGAGTGTGTGACCCTTGATGTGGGTAGGGTCATGCAGCACCCAGAAGCAGAGCAGAAGAGTCCGGCAGCAAGGCAGCAGCGGCATGCAGAAGCAGAGCAGCAGCAGCCGGCAGCAGAGCAGCAGCAGTAGGGCAGCAGCAGCAGGACAGAGCAGCAGCAGCAGCAGCAGCAGACGATCAGCAGGCTCCAAGCACAGCATACACTCACCGGCCGGCTGCCCAGTGAGCAGGGTCACTCGCCGGTGGCCATCTTTGATGAGTGCTGCTGCCGTGACCGGATAGTAATTACCCGACGCCGGCAGCGACGTGTACGCCTTCCTTCTCATCAAGCCCAGGCCGTTCGAGTCGGTATAGAAAGTGCGGTCGTCGTTACGAACGGACGTGTTCATGCGCAGCACGAGCTGCTGCGGCGACGTGAGCAGCGATGCCATGGCGACGTGCAGGCCGCGGTCGACATTCGTCAGCCGAGTGGAGACGGCAGCGCAGCTCACCGACTGCGGCCGCTCTCTACCGTCGCCACCGCCGGGGGCGGCAGCGGCGGCACTCCTCCAGCAGCGCACAGAGGTGACGACCGTCTCGACGGGCCCGACCGCTTTGACGACGGCCGCCGCGACCGTCGTCTGCCGCTCCAGCGCGTCGGGCACCAGCTCGGCGGCGGGAAGCCGAAACACGTACGCCCCGCTCTTGGACGCTCTGTAGGCAGCCAAGTGCATGTTAATGGCGATCGGCTCGCCGCCGCTGCTTCCGGTGGCGTTGCTGGCGCCACAACCAGCCGGGTAGAAGGCCAGCGGGAGGCCCGACGAGGCCGAAAAGACGGCTCGGCCCGCAGATGACGCCGCCGAGGCGACGACGAATCTGCCGTCGGTAGCAGTGGCCGCAAGCCGGACGCGCGTGTGGCGACCGAGCGAGAAAGGGCGGCGACCGCCAGTGGCTGAGATGGCAGCGTCGGCCGCCGCCAGGCAGGCTCGCTGCCTGCCTGCCTGAGCCTCGTCCGAGGCGAACGAAGTGACCTCGGCCAGCGGACAGGCGGACATGACGTCGCGCCGATCGTCGGCAGCCGCCGCTGGCGTGGCGGCTGGCGTCGACGAGGCTGGTCGCAGCTGGAGCACGATCGCGTCCAGCGGGGCCAGCCGCACTTCGACGGCCAGCTGATAGCGAGTGGCAGCAGCGGCAGAGGAAGAGGAGGAGGAGGAGGAGGGAGAGCAGAGGTCCACATCAGCGTAAAGCGGGTTGACTTGGCAAGCGGCGATGGCGCTTCCGCCGGTGGCCGATCGAGGCGGCACGTCGGATCTCTTCGAGCGCGGACGAATCGGCGACACGGTGATCTGGGGCCGGTCGATCAGGACGCGCACGACAGTGTCCACGGCACTGATGAGCGGATTGAAGACTGTGATGTCCACTCCAGAGACGCCCACGTTCAGCACCTGTTCGCCGTTGAAGACACCGTCTGTCGGCGGCTTGCCTGTGACGTCTGCCGACAAGAAGAAGCGGGTGAGCAGCGCTACCAGTGAGTAGGAGCATCGCGTAGGAAGCAGGAAGTACGAGCATCGCAGGAAACAAGTCAGCCGGCGCCCTGCTAGCAGCCACAGCAAAGCAGGCCGCAAAGCAACGTGTGCCAATGTGAAACCAGTGATGAGCAGCTCTACAAAAAACAGGGATGAACAACTGATGACAATGAAAGCAATACTATTATTAATAATAAACGACGATAGAAAGTCTTTTGTATAATGCTCAGAAAGAAGAGAGTCAAATGTCTATCCAGGCACTTTACAAATCGCTGCTAGAGAAGCGATGACCATGAGATAATTATAAGTGCAATATCATGCTTAGATAAGCATGCACGAGAAGACAGATATCCAACTTAGACAAGCATGCACCAGCATACAAGAAAGAAGTCACTCCAGACAGCTGCTCAGTAGGACTCCTGGTTTTAGTAACATGCAATAAGCATGCAGAGCAAGCAAGCACGCAAAGCTTACCAAACCGGAAAGCAGGCATGTTAACGAGGGAATGCCAGGGGAGAGCTGAGCAGAACGGATGTGTCTTTAGCTGAAATGTGTACAATGCATGGTCAGTGAATTTAATGACAAAAGCCGAAAGCAAGTTCCCCCACACTTTTGGTGCACACAACCTTAAGGCCCGGTCACCAGAAGATTTCAATTTAGTGCATGGAACGGCAAGATGACCAAAAGCCGCGGAGCAAAGGAGGAGGTCAGGAGGCAAGGAGGTCAGGGAGCAAGGAGGTCAGGGAGCAAGGAGGTCAGGGAGCAAGGAGGACAGGGAGCAAGGAGGTCAGGAGGCAAGGAGGTCAAATAGGCAGGCTAGTACAGGAAAGTGACGACCTGTAGGCCATAGAGAGGATCTTGAGATCGATTATTCGGTGCTTACTTGATAGAAATGGCCTGTGAAGTGCAGACAAACAGTGGTCTGGTGTGGCAGCTGAGCCAGCAGCTGAGCCAGCAGATGGTACAGCAGATGATACAGCAGCTGAGCCAGCAGATGAGCCAGCAGATGAGCCAGCAGCTGAGCCAGCAGATGATACAGCAGATGATACAGCAGATGATACAGCAGATGATACAGCAGATGATACAGCAGCTGAGCCAGCAGATGATACAGCAGATGATACAGCAGATGATACAGCAGCTGAGCCAGCAGATGATACAGCAGATGAGCCAGCAGATGATACAGCAGATGATACAGCAGATGATACAGCAGATGAGCCACCGAGTTTTGCACCAGTTGCAGCCAATAAAGGGCACGGGCCAGGAGTTCTGAATAAAGGGAATTCCTCGGCAAGTCGCAAAAAACACGTCAACTAGTTCGGCAGATGAACTCTTGTCTAACCAGGGCCTGATTTCGGCGATGCTCCTCAACTGAAATCAGGATGACTAGATACAGGAGGCTCATCCAATGACAAAGACGCTTTGGAACAGAAAAAGAAAGAAATCTTAGCTGATTTGACAGCCTCGTTTATACAGCGGCAGAACAGCCTCATCGGCTACATCACCAGCGCTTGCAGCTGGCAATAAAGAATCGCCCAGCTGCAGGATTCGAGCTCACGCGACCTCGGCACGTGTGTCAGCACATCCAGATTACGGGCAGGCGTCGCTGAAGTCACACTGGATGGAACCAGCACTAAGAATCTTGAGGTCTTCCAACTTTGGAGAGATGGATGCCAGGCCGGTGCCACCGCCACCACCAGCAATAAGGACATCGCGGCCAACTGGCCGCCGCAATAGCGCAAATAGCCGCAGGCCGTCGGCACTTTTGTCTCCTTTGACGATTGGCCTGCAGCCGTTGGTCGGCTGCATTTTGTAGCACATTGCACTGCCTCAGGAGCTAACAGGGTCCACAGCTAAGTCCACCCTAAGCTAAGAGGAGCTAAGAGGGTCCACACAGCGCTGCAGCTTTTTGACGTGAACGAATAGCTGCACGATCTGCGCTCCTACGGTCAGGCTGCTGCTTTTGTCTTCTGCCCAGCGTCTGGGAGCGGCGGCGTCGTCTGCTGCTGCTCGCTGCTGCCGCCGCCTAGCAGCCGCGACTGCTCATCGGTTCATCGCAGGGAGCGGCAGGCAGGCAGCGGCTCGAAGGGGCCTACGTACGAGCAAGTCGACCAGCTCGATCGACGCACACGCACGCAGCCATGCGGATCGACTCACTGACAGCGAGCTGGTCGGTCAGATGGTCGCCAAAGGAGACCAGCGGCGAAGCGCCGCCGTCTTGCAGCACGCTGAAGGCTGGCGGCTGCCGGCCGCCCCGGTGCCTCCTGCCGTAGACGAGCCGGCGCAGACTGCTGGCAGCTGCGGCCTCCGAAGCCGCTACGGCCACCGACAGCTTCGAGGAGTAGTCCGCCGCAACGTGGGGCTTCGACGTTCCTGCGAAGGCAACGGGAGGCGTGTGCGAGGCGCTTGCCGATTAGACCACGACCAGTGGCAGAAGTGGCAGCGAGCTGCCACCCCTCGGGCAGGGGAATCTGCTGCGAAAAGTCGAAACATCCTGAACTGATCAAAGCCTTGGCGAAACGTGCGAGCACAGCAGTGGCGTAACCGAGATTGCAGCAGCTGCGGCATCTTGCATTCACGTAGATTTCGGCCGACGGTAAAGCTGAGATGAAATGCAAGTGGCCTACTCGATCGGCTACTAGAGATGAGCAACTTGACTAGTTACTCCAGCGGGAAACTAGAAGGGGATCATAACTTCCAACAACCCTACTCAATTCTACAGTTCTGTAAAATGTACCCAATTTAAGAGCACCCCTGTCAGTCACTCATGGCCTGGCAAGCTATGCACCCAGTGGGTCATAGCCTATGTATGGTTAAGACACTTGATCTTCACTGCTTCCACAGCTAGCCATCATGTCCAATCACTATCTAAGATTAGGAGCCGACTTCCACGGTGGCTTGCAAAAAAAAATTAACTAGCACCCCGGTTCTGTTTCGGCTAGATTTTTGCAATTCCATTTTGGCTGGGCTACCGAAATAAAACCACTTTGCCACTGCAGCTGGGGATTAATATAGCTGCAAGGCTAGATTAAAAACCCAGAGGTTTGACCATGTGCCTCCTTTGCAGAACTCTCTTAGATGGTGCCCGTTGATCAATGGACACGAAGTAAAGTTCTTACGCTGAGCCACAAAGCCTGCAGCGGCTTAACTCCTTAATACCAAGCTGAACTGTTGCACCAGCTTCAGCCTCGTCGCGCCCTCAGGTAGTTTATCGAAAATAAATTAGCTGTTCTATTCCTCTACTTAAAGACCGTTGGCGACAGAAGCTTTAGCTCTGCAGGTTCTTGACTGTGGAACTCACTTCTACAACTCTTACGCAACGACATCTATCTCTCCTGCTGCCGACTATGGCACATCATTTCCAGACATCCTGAGCTGCTACTTCCATGATACTCACGACCTCAACTGCTCTCCTGACTCAGATATCATCATCTCTTTCTCTTTGTTGCATGTGATGAAGTCTGTTGGTTACCGAATGCATAGTGACAGCCGCTTAGGCTTTGAGTGTGCCAAACAAAAATCTCCAGTGTAACACGCATATGGTCTATGTGGCTTTGCGGAGTTACAGACTATGATGCATGCATATAAACCTATAACCCAGGTAAAGAGTTCGAATCTGCATCCGGCAATCCTTTATTGCCCACTGCAAGGTGCTACGGCCGTGACGGTACTTTTGGTATTATTTAAATGAGGCAGTTGAATCAGCGAACCGTTATTTTTTTCAAGAGCAACCAGATGTGTGCAGGTGTAGACGATGCTAGCATTGAAAGCAGTGGCGTCGGATGCAGTGGAATGCGATTAATGCATGCATGCATCTCATCATTCACCTGGCATAGATCAAGTACTAGCCACAGAGCAGAGTCAGCATTGCTTCGGGTGTAAAACTACCTACTTAGGAATGCAGACATGGGTAGAGTATCTCTGCTTGATTTGCTCGATCTTTCGGCAGCTTTTGATACCATCGATCACAAAGTTCTTCTAGAGCGCCTCTCATCTGGCCTGTGCATCACTGGCACTGCTCTGCAATCGTTCAGGTCTTATATCAGTGGGAGACACCTGAGTACTGACGTGAATGGACAAAGATCATCTGAAGTACCTCTGAAATATGGGGTACCTCAGGGCTCCGTGCTTGGTCTGGTTCTTTTCAGGGTTTACACTCTCCCTCTGCTTATGTGCTTGCCAAGCACAATCTAGGCTTTTAATCTATGCAGATGACACTCAGTTATACCTTTGCTTTGAACCCTCCCAGCCTTCGAGTACATCGAATTCCCTTGCTGCATGTATTGATGACATCCACACATGGAAAGCAGCAAATTTTCTTAAATTGAATGATGCTAAAACTTACTAGTTATGGGCAAACCAAGTGTGGTTCAGAAATTGGAAAGGCTAACGCTCAAAATCGGCTCTGCCAGCATATCTCCTGCTGAATCTGCATGAAGGCTAGATGTCATGTTCCAAAGTGACCTTTCGTTAGATGACCACATCAGCTTTACAATCAAGTCTGCCTACTTTCAGCTACATAATATTGCTCAAGTTCGGGCTTGTTTAGCTAGGGATACCACATCTAAGTTAGTCCGTGCATTTGTAACATCCCGTCTTGACTTCTGTAACTCATTGCTTGCTGGCTTACCGGCATGTGCAATCAGGCACTTATAGCTGGTGCAAAACTCTGCAGCTAGGCTTGTCTGTCGTAAGCAATGCAGTTGCCACATCACACCCCTTCTCGCCGACCTGCACTTGCTACCAGTCAAGCAACGGATCGACTTCAAGGTTTTGTCACTCACTTTTAGGTCCCTTCATTCTTTGGCTCCAGCCTATCTATCAGACCTACTTCCCCACCAGGCTAAGCATCGTACCACCTGCTTTTCGGAATCTAACTGTTAACACATACCTCGTACAAACCTCAAATCCTTTGAAGACCGTGCCTTTAGTTCATATGATTCCAAAGCCTGGAACTCACTTCAGACTTGCGACACGACAGACCTTGACTTGACCACATTTAAAAAAAATTAAAAACGCACCTATTTACGACAGCATTTAGTAGGGCCCTGTGACTCGTCCTGTTGTATGCTGCCACTAACCACACTTGCATGCTGACCCTGTGCATGTCACCCCTAACCATGTTATTCATGTTGTTTATCAAGCATGATACCACTCACCATTCAATCGTTTTTCCTTTGCAGCAAATGTAAAGTGCCCAGAAAGAGATTGGGTTCTTTTAGGAGACTTTATCAAGTGTATTACTATTATTTTATTATTATTATTATTATTATCATTATAGCCACGATGTCTGACCTTTGCCAACTAGGGCAGTGGCATGGAACACACTAAGTGTGCAAGCTAATACCTTGAAGAAACCCAGGGTGCAGGATCTGATGGCAAATGCCGAAGTGCGGAAGCGCGGGGAGCAGGAAACGAACGAGGTGAGCAGCAAATGCCAGCGAATGCCAAGTAGCATGCAGCAGCATGAGGAGTAGTAGGTGGGCACTTTCTGTCAACATTCCTCCTCTGGCAGAGCCAATGCACTGCGCCAGCTGCACGGCGCTGCCAGACGGCGGCAAGATGGCGCGTGCAGTGCAGAGAGTGAGGCCGTGCACTGCCGCTCGATCAACAGCATCCGGCCGACAGCCAGGCTGTGCGTGCGACACGGTAACGGACGTGCGTGCCGACGCACAGGCGGCTGGGCACCGTGGCGAGGACGCAGCAGACGACGACATCGCCAGCGTCCGGAACGTACCCGTGACAGCGTCGTGGTGAGCAAAGAGTGCAAGGGTGCGCTCGGCTGCACGCAGCGCCTCCTCGCTGGCTATCTCATCCTCATCCTCCTCGTCTGCTGCCACCACCTGCTCCTCCTCGGCAGCAGCCCTGTCGCTCTCTGCGTTGCTTCGAGGTGGTGGCGGCGGCAGCACGGCGGCACTGCTGTAGACGTGCAAGAGCTGTGCGGTGCGAAGACGCTGCTCCAGCAGGCGACCTCGAACTGGGTGGGCCAAACGAGGCAAATCAGTGCAAATCGGTGCCCGGCACAAGCAGCCGTGCAGCTGCCTGGTGTGAGGCGTCGGGCCACGCTATCTGCCGTGCACGAATGGAACGGTTAATTAGTTTATTCTGTACAGAGGACCGGCAAGCACACGAGGAGGTTGAAACTGGCAGCAGCAGCGGCTGCGCTGCCGCCGGCACGTGGCCGCCGCCGCTGCTGCCAAACTGCTGCCTTCCGACGAGAAAGCTTTCGAGACGGCTGCAGGACAAGCAGGGCCCGGCCAGTCGCGCGACTGCAGAGGGTCTCCACCGAGCCATGTAGCAGCCGCGAAATCACGCCCTGGAATACGCCGGTCGTCAGCGCTGGCAAATCGCCTTCGCTTCGCCGGAAGGAGCTACGAGCCCCTTCGGGCGCAGGGGTCGTAGCTCACCGTCCTCGGACGGCGCCAGGAGGCCACAGGAGCTACCGCTGCCGCAGCCGAGCCTTCGGCAGCGGCAGCCGGGCAGCCGCTGGACCAGCAGTCGCAGTTCAAAGAGCTGCAAGCGACACCGCGCCGTGCACGTCGCGATAGAGTGCGTGCGCGCGCTGCCACCGACGAACCTTTCAGCCACATGCGTGTACTGTAGAAGCCCGTCCAATAGTCGCCGTACGCCGGCTCGTCGCTGTACGGAAAGAAGTCTCCGCTGAGGCAGGGCAGGCGCTGCCGAGCAGCACGGGCCGGCTGCTGCGGCTGCGCCAGTCGCCGGGCCGAGGCCGGCAGAGGCGAGGCGGCGGCGACTGGCGCAGCGGCGACGCCGGCGAGCGCAAAGTAGTCAGCCGGAGTGCCGAACCGTGCCGCAACGCCCAGCTGTGGGTGTTCGGCGAAGTGGTCGAACAGACGGCGGTAGTTGGCGTACTGCTCGTCCCATTCGTCGGCATAGTCGTAGCGGAAGTCGTCGCCCAGTGGCACAAGGAGGACAGAGGAGGCGGAAGGCCGCGCGGCGCCGTCCGGCTCGGCGCCTCGGGCGAGCTGCTGCGCTTTCAGGCGGTACTGTTCGGCAAGCAGCGCTGCCTTTTGGGCGACGTTGGCCTCCGTCACGGTGAGGTCGTAGTTCATAACAGGGTCGACGCCCTTGATGTGCCTGAAGTCAAACTGCGCGCAGACACGCGGCTCGGGGCCGCACGACTGTGCAATCGAGTACAGACCGCCCGGCTCAATGTGACAGAAAATGCCGCCGTCGTTGTCGTCGTCCGAGGTCAGAGGTCGACGAGGACGAGAAGAAGGCGACGGTGGCGCCGACGAGTCGGTGCTGCCACCGCTGCCACCACTCTGCTGAGGCCAGTGCCATCGAAACTCGAGCGCTCGATGCCTGCGCAGGAGCGACTTCATCTGGGCGGGAAAAGTAGGAAAAAAGGGGACGCCTGACTTTAGTAAAAATAAGTCCGAGCGGCCACTTTTCAGATAGCCAGGTTTTTCAGCCCTCTCCCCCCACCCTGACGGTGCTTTGAGGCAGCAGCAAACGTCGACCAGTGGTGGGCCGACGATCGATCGATCGAACCCACGGCATGCATTAGGCAACCTGGCATGCATGGAAAGATTGAACGGCACTATATACATCGTCGGAATCCGTCAAGCAATTTCATGCCTGCTGCTTACGAATGTTACCACCAATCATTTGGTCATGCTTCCTATGCATCACCTGTAAAGTGTGCTTAGAAAGAGATTCAGTTCTCCGAGGGTGCTATACAAATGTATTATCATTATCATTATTATCATCGATTTTTGTTTGAGTAAGCATGCGTGTGCTTGCGAGTTTGCACAAGCATGCGCTTGAGTGTGTGTGTGTGTGTGTGTGTGTGTGTGTGTGCGCGCGCGTGCGCTCGTGTGTGTGCGCACACGCTAACCTTTGGTCAGGGAAAGCAAAATTCCCTGCAACGAGAGGTAGCACACAGAGAATAAAGGTTTGTTTTCGGCCGATCAAGGACGAACCCCAAAGGCTTGCCTGGGTGCAAAGTGTAGGAGGTACGGGCAGTATGCACGTTTTCCTCTGCCCACATGACTGACTCTTCTGGCAACCGATACAGATGAGACAATCTGAATGCTTCAGTCGGTCCGTTTTGCCGGCAGGTGGTCAGACCGAGCAAGCAGACGAGCAGCGCCAGGGATGCGAGAAGCATGCGCAGCAGCAAGTTTCGCCTACATGCCTGGCGGCCAGACGTCACACGTTCTAACGCGAGCATTCTACCATCACGGCGACTGACACGTGAGCGCGTCTACAATAATCGCAGCGACGGGCCGTGACGATGGCACTAGCCATCACCAGTAAATCACGCCTGATGGCAGAATGTTTTGCCAGTCAACAACCGCCAGAACAACTGCTTTCGATGCACGGCAAAGAGTAAAAAAAAAGCCCAAAAAGCGGCACCGTTCGATCACGCTCTCCTTCGGCGCGACCGACGAACGAACGACGTGCCGGTTTCGTGTAGCCACCCCGGCGGGAAACCGGCACGAGGCACGGCTGTGCCAGGACATGCACCCACCATGGCAACGCGAGAACAGACAGAGCACGGTCACCGTAAAGCTCTGCCGCTCTGCTCAAGCTCTACTGTCTATTCAAAAGGCTCATGCTGTATGCCACATGAAAGGGCCAGCATCCGCCCACTCATCCCCCCCGTTGCAGCCTTTTCACCTGCGTGTGAACTCGGACTAGGACGAGCGCCTCCAAACCAGCCTCACGCTGAAGCCGCGCCGACGCCGACGAGTAGCCGAATACGTCCACCGCCCAGCTGTGCCGCGGCACAAAGTTCGGGTCGAGCTCCTGCCGCACGAACTCGTGGCCTATGGCCATGTTTCCGACGAGGGCGTACAGCGAGTTTACTGCCTCGTCGGCTACCACCCAGCTTCCGTGGGCCACCTGAGGAAGCCAACAGCAAGCGGAAGCAGTGAACAACAATGGTGGCAGCAGCAGGGGCAGCAACGGCAGGGGCGGCAACGGCAGGGGCAGCAACGGCAGGGGCAGCAACGGCAGGGGCAGCAACGGCAGGGGCAGCAACGGCAGGGGCAGCAACGGCAGGTGCGGCAGCCAAAGCGGCTGCACAGTGCCGACTAAGGGCATATGCAAAGAATGCAGAGATCTGAAGACATGCCATGAATGGTTAAAAAATATTCGACACGACAGGGGTTGAAGCAGGTACCGCAAAGATGCCAAACATACACTTCACTTCACTCCACAAACTTAAGAGCCACCGCTCAACAGGTAAGAAGTACTGTACTTGGCTGCTTAGGCCAACGGCACTGTACAAACATATCATTATTATTATAATTACTATTATTATTATTATTATTATTATTAGATTGCTTTACAGGCCTAGTGCCCGCCCAGGTTTGAACTTCTTCCCTTTTGTATTCTCTCCTCCAATATCACACATTGTTTAGCATATCTATCCACGAAACACTTGAAGCACCTTCGAATCCAAAACAACCCATTCTTCCATAATTAAAATAAGCCACAATCAGTGATGCCACGGGAAAATGTATTAATGAACCTGTCAATGTAAAAATTACAAAATTATGTACAAACTGCTAAAATACAAGCTGCTGGTGGTGCAGTTGACTGGCACGTGAGTTCTCAGCCCCATAAGCTCAGTCGCATGCAGTCCATAACAGCTCACTACTGCCGGCACAGCAGGGCGTGCCCAGGCGGAATCTCGAGGATGTCTCATTCTAGATCCTTCTCATTCTATTTCCACCTAAAGGTTAACAGCCTTTCGAGGAGGGGGTCCTGCAGCCGTACGGTGCCTGCGTACGTTCCTCAGAGGTCTGTGCTACGCCCACATCTGTTTTTGATTTACGCTGCCCCTACCGTCTAGGATCATTTCCTTGTACGACATCCAGGATCATTTGTGTGCCGATGGTACAAAACTCTGATAATAATAATAATAATAATAATAATAATAATAATAGTACATTTGTATAGCGCCCTCAGAGAACTGAATCGCTCTCTAGGCTTTATACAGATGCTGCATATGAAGCATTACCGAATGACATTACTAATCTTATTATCTAAAGGTCACGTGCACGGCGATGCAACGTCAGCGCTAGAGACAGCCAGGAGCACAGCCACTACCACTCACCTCCAGCTTACCGCTGGCGATGAGATCACGCACAACGTCTTTAGTTGAATCATCCAAAGTCTGCCACCACATGTGAAGGAATACGGCTTCGGACCAAACAAACTTGAGGTCCTTGTACTGCTGGAGCTTCTCAACCTGTGTTAAAATGCAGATGCCGGGATTTACGACCACCAATGTACCAGGTCAGCAAAAGGAATACGAATCGCCGAAGGGTAACTGCAGGCTGATAAAAGGTTATCCATGCGAAGCAACCATGCAAGGTGCAGACCACTGGGCAGACTGGCAGCAGCTCTTTCGCCATGTCGCTACTGAATTAGACTTACTCAGCAAGTGCTAATAGGCAATAACAATAATAATAACATATTGGCATGACCTACTCACAGAACTTTCTTTCTATGCACTCTATATGTATACTGCAAAGGAAGCAGGTCAATATGGCTAGTGATAGCATGCATATAGCATCAGCATGTATAAGCGCACAAAGGACAATTCACTAGGACCCAGCGAAATGCTGTGGGCAACAGGTGTGCTTCTGGCATCTTTTTAAACACCCTACAGTCAGGGATGTCGTGACGTCAGTCAGGACAAAGTATTAGTCCTTAGGAGCATATAAACTCAATGCACGGTCTCCTAAGGATCTGAGGTAGGTTCGAGACACAGCTACACGACTTGAGTCAGAAGAGCGGGCGGTTCACTGACTAGCCTGACAAGGAAGAGGTTCGGATACCGGAGGCCGGAGCCAGAGAATGGAGAAAGGGCTCAAATGAAGCAAAAAAACCGTGAATTCGATATGCTTCTCGATGGGAGAGCCAGTGCAGAAGGGTGAGAGAAGTGAAGGTGCGATGTACCAACTGCTACGCTCACAGCAAGCCTGGCTTCAGAGTTTTTTCGACGACGGTAAGCGCGAGCAGGACAAAGCCAACTATTCCAAATCGTGGACGACACTCATCATTACCCCTCGCCAGCATTTTACAGCACTTGACTTCTTTAAACTCATTTCACGCGACATGCCATCAGTGGTGACACTTGCTGCTAGCTCACCATGAGGTCCAGCGTGCGTCGCGTGTGGGTGTTAAAGTACTCGTCCACGGTAAGCAGCCATCCGGGGTCGCTGTGCGCAAACGGGACGACAATCACTTGCACCACGTGGTCGCTACCTGGAAAAAAGCAGCTGGACCTATTAGATAAATCAAAAACAGCTACGCACGCAACCGTGCACAAAAGAAAAGATGCACCGAACGTGCCATTCCACTTGCACAGTGCATATACAGCAGCACATCCTTTCCTAGTTGTATGCCTGACAGAGCACTTTCAGTGTGATTCAATTAAAGAACCACGACCTCTCACAGTGACAGCCAGGAGGAGGGAAAATGCAGATACTTCAGTACATGTTCAATGTTGAAATTTAAAAAAATTCTGAGCATGCTACACTTTATCTTATATAGTATAAAATAATTCATTTGCATAGCATCCTAGGAGAACTTAACCGCTATTTAGGCACTTCACATATGCCACGGGGCTCGAGCCCACGACCTCAGCAAGACCTTGGTCGGGGCGAGCACCTTGACCACTGGGACAAACCAGCGAGGCTTGTACTTTCCATGATATGCTATATAATTAATATATATAATTAGTCTAATATAGAGTCTAATTAGTCGGAGCAGCCATTTATTCAGGGCTAAGTTTCTAAAGAATAAGATCAAATCGCATCTCCCTTGCCCTTTTGGTTAATGTCGGCAGCTACTTCATTGAGTCAAACCGTTCTAGTCCAGATGTGACCTAAGTTTCCATCAGCATATCAACAGTTTATTGTTCACAACTCTCTAGTTCAGTAAGGCACCGAGTGTGCTGAACAGCTGCAATCCTCTCGGCCACGCGTGTTGCTACCATTGCAAAAGCTGCTGGGAAGATACTAGCCCAAAGGCGTCAGACGAGTGTGGTCTGCTGTCAGATGCAGGGCTGCTTTGTGCCACGAGAGAGCATTGAGCGACGACGGAAAGAAACATTGCAGAACACCGACACGCCAACAGAGGCAAAGAAAAGCCGAGCCTCGTTGGATGTGTGCAAGAGTCTGGACTAATATAGCCATTTATAATGTCAATAAGTGCATCTTGCAGCCAAGTGCAAACTCTGCTCAGAATAGCTCTGTGCGACTGGCAATACAAAGCCGTAGGACTGCCTGCAATAAATACGTCCGAATAAAATGGCATTCAACACAGAGCAGGGCTGCCACACCGGTAGACTGAGGTAATGTCCACACCGAGTAATCGAACATCGCCCAAAGCTCGCATAATGGGCAAGCAGAAGCAGTTATAACAATAAATAGTGCACTCGTACACAGCACCCCAGTACAGCGACCATTCCCTTATTCTCTTCAGTTAAAGAAAACCGAGTCGCACGGGCAGCCAAACTAAATAAGCAGTCGTGCCATCATGCATGCGCACAGTTGTCAGTTCCCTCAGGTTTGTTTAGGTCGATGGCTTTTGCGAGCCAGACGAAAGACACTAACGATGTACGCTCATGCACGACTTACTGGGCCGCGATAGCCCAGGAGGTAAGGTGCTTGCTCATAACAACTGAGGTCGTGGGTTCGCATCCTGCAGTTGGGTGATTACTTTGTGCCAACTGCAAGCGGTGGCGATAGCCGAGACAAGACTCTTCTGCCGCTACAAGCATGAACTGCCCACGGACTCGTTTCTCTGTCATAGTAGAAGTAGTCATAGTATGGTCACCGAAGACAATGGTATGCCATCTTGCCAGGTGTTAGACGGACGAATTGTCTCACTTTAATTAGTAGAGATACAAATGAGGCTGCTAAATCAGCTAGCCGGGTCATCAACAACAACGACGGCAAGCACATGCACCGGCCGAGACAGAGCAGCCACGTGACGTGATGCACACAAGCGAACCCTGTCGAGCACAAGACAGCCTGCCTGATTTACCGGCTCGCACTGCTTAATGCCTCACCTTTTCGGTCAGGGATTAAATCGAGTGTCGGCAGCACGTAGGCGACCTCTACAAGCGAGCAAGAGGAACGAGTCGGCACACGTGACATCCCCTCTCGCTCGGCAGTGTGCAGCCGCCCGTCGACGAGCCTTGGTGCTAGCTCGCCGACCCAGTGAACAGCTGAGCACCAGCACCTACGCCTGTGTCGCACTCTCACCTCCGGACAAGATGTCTTTGAATCTCTGCGTAGTGTACGAAGCATAGCAGCGCTCGTCAGCGCCGGCCACCGGCTGCAATGCTCCTCTGCTGACGACGGTCCGCGAGTTCGGGCCGCCACCAGAGGGGGGCCAGCCATTGTTGCCACCGTCGTCGGCACGTCGGACGGCTCCGGCCAATTCGCCAGCCACAGCAGCAGCGGCAGCAGCAGCTCCACCGCCGGCTGCGGAGGCAGCCTCGTTCTCAAGATTGGCCCGCTCGATTGCCCAGTCCACGTATTGCTCCTCTGCCTCCGACGGCTGGCCGCCACCGTGCAGCAGCGCCGATAGCTCGTCGGCTCCTCGAAACCAGCTAGCACCTCCGTGCAGCAGCTTCACGCCCACGACGACGGCGATGCCGAGGGCGATCAGCAGCGGTAGCGGACGCCGGAGACGCAGCTTCATCGTGCGTCCGTCACGTCACGTCCGTCGCGGCAGCTGACATGCCGCTACTCGCCACGGTGCTTGCCGACCGTCCTGTAGTAGAAGGAACCCAGTTGTGCCGTGTCAGTCACACGAGCCAGAGAGAGAGAGAGAGAGAGAGAGAGAGAGAGAGAGAGAGAGAGAGAGAGAGAGAGAGAGAGAGAGAGAGGGAGAGAGAAAGAGAGAGAAAGAGAGGGAGAGTGAGAAGGTGAGAGAGTGAGTGAGAGAGGAAGAGAGAGAACATGTAACCCCTAACCATGTTGTTTTTCAAGCATGATTTTACTTACTATTCTATTGCGTATCACTTTGCAGCAAATGTAAAGCGCCTAGAAAGAGATTAAGTTCTCTGAGGGCGCTTTATCAAGTGCAATATTATTATTATTATTATTATTATTTTTAGAGAGGGAGAGGGAGAGAGAGAGAGAGAGAGAGGGGGGAGTGAGAGAGTGAGTGAGAGGAGGGGGAGAGAGAGAGAGAGCTACTGGAGTGTCACTACTCGTCACTGAGCAGAGAGCAGGCGGCTTCAGACGTGCTTCACGCCGCAACAGCAGCCAACGAGGCAGCAACGAGCAGACGGAGGGGGGAACGCTTACAGGTTATCGAACACGGAGGCAATCATTGGGATCCGCTCTTGAGCAAAGGCAAGCCGAGGGCCACACCAAGACTTCGCGAACGTCTATTAGCTACAGTCAAAATTTCCAACGGAAGCAAAATGCACTGCTGCAGAGCAGCGTTAACGGCACTGCTGCAGAGCAGCGTTAACGGCATGCAAATGCCGAGCTGGTTTGGTCTAGCGGCTCTAAAGGTCTAGCGGTTCTTAAGGTCTAGGTTCTAGGTTCTTAAGGTCTAGGTTCTTAAGGTCTAGCGGTTCTTAAGGCCTAGGTTCTAGGTTCCTAAAGTCTAGGTTCTTAAGGTATAGGTTCTTAAGGTCTAGGTTCTTAAGGTCTAGGTTCTTAAGGTCTAGCGGTTCTTTGGTCTAGCGGTTCTTCTTCGGTCTGGTTAACCGCATGCAAATGCCGAGCTGGTTTGGTCTAGCGGTTAAGGTGCTCGCTCCGACCAAGGTCTGACTGAGGTCGTTGGCTCGAGCCCCGAGGCATATGTGAAGCGCCTGAACAGAGATTAAGTTCTCTTGTGGCGCTATATAAATTAATTATATATATATATATACATATATTATATATAAATGCTATAGACGAACGCGACGGCCAGTAAGTATGACTGCCTCCAAGCGAATGGAGCCGAAATTCCGTGGGAAAAACGGCGGCGGCGGCGGCGGCGGCGGCGGCGCACGACCAGGCGGCGCACGGGTCGCAATCACACTCGGCCAGCACCCAGCTCTGCCACGAGCTCTGTCACGTGCCAGCAACGTTTTTTAGCGCTTCGTAAGGTAATTGGTCCATAGTCAAGCGAGTTCATCCTTTTCGGACTGCCCTATCCTAGCGATAGCAATCGCGACGACTCTTTGACAAAGACGGCGGGCTTTCAAAAATGCGTTCAACAGCTCTGAGCTAGGTCCTTCGCGTGAAAGAAACGCAAAGTAAGTAACCGGTACGGCTGGTCCTCACCGCCGAACGACCGATACTAGTAGAGCAAGTTCGTCGAAACGCGGTAAGAAATCGTAGCAGAAGCCTCCGTTGCAATGCGCGCGCGTCTGCAGGAGATATACAAGCACAAATGCAGTAAACATCGGCCACGCCTTAGGAATCATCTAAGAGCCTGCACGACAACATCTGGTCCATTCAACTTACAAGAGTATAATTTCAGAAATCCCAGACTGAATAGAGTCACTGCATACGAAGCCTAAGATGGTGATAGATACGGATCCTAAAATTCACTAATCGCTGACCGTGCATAACCACTGTTTGGCACATACATCACCCGGCGTAGATTATGACTAGCTACCGCTGATTCATTGATCGGATCCAGGAAAGAAAAGCGACGTTTTCACCTTAAGACCTACTGAACGACATGAGCAGCTGTGCTAAGAACTTGCACAGCCGACGCCGCGGAGGCGGTGCCAATTTTTATGCAGAATGAAACGGCCTGCAGTCCGAGGGGAGAACCGCAATAACAAGACCCGCCGAGAGCCGATCGGCGATCCCCCCCACACAATATGCACGTGGCGGTCAAGGCCGGGGCTAAAAGCGGTGTCGCGCTCCTTATAAAACCACGCCCGACCTCTGAGCAACGCAACTGCATCGCCTCCCGCGCAGTCGCTCAGCATGACAAGCAGACAAGCATTAAAGGCGAGAGACTGGAAACATACGGACGGTACGCCGGAGGTGGGCGGGACAGCTACAATTCGAGGGGTGAAATAAGGGATTCGCCATCGTGAAGTAGACTGCGCTTCCGGATAATTGTGAGGCCTGTAAACTGCCGCATGACGACCGACACGCTGAGCGCGCGGACAGTTAACGACGACAGGTCGAGCGATTGGCGAAGCGAAAGGATTTAAGCGGCAGCGCTCGAAGCACATTTGCATCGAGCGCTTCGGGACTCGAGGGACCGTCGCGCAACGCTCCGACGTGCGCGAGCTACCGTCCGAAGCGAACGATGCCGGCTCCGCCGGAGTTCTTTCGCTCGTAACGCGGTGCACGTGTACGGGGTGTTGGAGCTCAAAGATGCGCGCGACCGAATGCTGGTCGAACTAGCGCCGCGTCGAAGTACCCTGAGCTCCTCAGTTAGCAGACGCTAGCACAGAGCATGACGGCAGTCGACGCGCGTGATTGCTCGATGTGTGGCTCTATAATCTATAGGATCGCAGTAAAAGACTAGCGATAACTCCAGACCCCCTTTCACGATTTAAGCCATGGTTTATAACTGTCATTCACTTTTGGGTCAGTCCATTCTCTGCCAACCAAGCTTTAATAATAATAATAATAATAATAAACTTGATAAATCGCCCTTAGAGAACTCGATCTCTTTCTAGGTGCTTTGCATTTACTGCAAAGGAAACACGATTGAATGATGAGTGGTATCGTGCTTGATAAACAACATGAATAACATGGTTAGGGGTGACATACACAGAGTCAGCATGCAAGTGTGGCTAGTGATCTAAATTAAGTTTTATTTGTTGCCCCTCGTCTCGCCACCGGCCGTTCTTGCTCGGGTTGACCAATTGTGCCCTTGACCAAAAGCAAATCTCTTGGCGACTATGCATTAAGCCTTCAGTTATTGAGCTTCCAAAGCTTGGAACTTGTCACCGGCTGACATCGCGCCATTCCCTGATTTGACGACATTCCAAAAACAAGCCAAACAATTACGCGTTCCGCGCAGCCTTTGCTCTGTCCGAGCGAATTTTCCTACTCCAGTGTTAGTGCGCTACGCAACTGTGCACGGCATGACTAAGGGCGAGAGCGATATGCTTTTACGATGCACCCCAGTGAAGTTGTTTTCCTGTGTGAATTGCTTAGCAGCTTAGCCGTGCACGATCGAGTGCACGTTGCTAGCTAGAAGTCCTACTGTAGCCGAGTTGTAGGGGTCCGAGGCTATTTCCCGCCAAACCCCGCCATACTCCGACCACGCTGCCGCTCGCCATGCCGCTGAGCTAGGGTAATACGAGCGGCCGTCGGGTTAAACCTTTTTATAATAACGCATGTGCCAACAACAACAGGAGAACTAAGCAAGTCTATAGGGAGGGTCCTATACACAGTAAACTATGGGGCCACAAGACGATGCAGCAAGCGAGAACAAACGTGGTAGTTCGTCAGTCGGCTTCCACCGTCCCGCCGTAGTACCGACTCCATTCCAACAGTACGAGCCTACGCCGTAAAAGATCTGGCTAGCTGAGTAACTGTTTGACTAGTTGGAGTCGACGTCCACCACAGACGAGAGCTTCCACCGAAAGACGCCAACTCACGGGGGGGGGCCACGAACATGCTACACGGGGAACGCGGAATATACAAGTCACAACAGCGAGCGTGCTATCAAGCTCCGTTCGGGCCTTGGGTACTCATCACCTTGCGTGCGTGGCCACATCGCCGGAGCACGCCTGCAACCATACGGATGCATAACTCGGCGAGACCGGAAGCCTCCAACACCACGACTTACTCGGCGAAAAGCCCCGGTGACCCCACGACACCGCACACGCCATAGGTCAGATCCCGGCCTAGCCGGTGACCCTTTCCACGTTACAGCCGTCCTGTTCCAGCCAACCGAACCTAGCGTAGGTACACTAGTAACCAGCGGTCGTACGTGTCTTCTTGTAACCGAAACAACCGGGGGTAGGCTACTTCCTCTCTGACCATCCCGTGTCCCAGCTACGCCACACGCTTGCCATAGCAGTGCAGATCTCAGCTATTGGGGCGCAGTTCGCCGCTGGCTCCAGCTCTCTAGGGAGAGGAGGCTAGGAACGACATATTAAGTGGGCACGCGAAATAACAACGAAGCCAGCCTTTAGAAAGCGGGAGGGACCTCTCCAAGGCCAGAGCTGTCTTCGCAGCTGCGAAGCTAACCCAGAAATACCAACCACGGCGCGATGAGTACGAACGATTGCGTAACAGAGACTCACAAGCGGCGCACGTCTCAGCTCCCAGAGGGCTCGAGCTCAGGGGCGTGGCGGGCGGGTGGGGGTCTACAGACGACGCGCACTGCAGGGGAACGCGAGGAACGCTCGGAACTTCTAGCATGCTCGCGCAGTCGGTCCTTGTGACCGGGACGCCGCGCGCGCGCCCCCTGGTGGCACGTCTTGGAAGCTCGCGAGCTCCTCCTTCATCTTCTTCTTCTTCCCGCATTGCCGAGATTAACGGGCGTCGCCGTTCGTCCGGACTCGAGTCGCAGCGCTGGCTTGGCCTAGCTGGCTGACTTCGAGCTGGCCTATCGCGTTACAGCCGCTCCATTGCGGCCACTGAACTCGCGGTCGGGTCGGGTGCGTCTTTTGCAATCTTCCACGCCTGCAGATGCTCGCGATACTAGTGTCGTGCTGTTGTTGTCATTGCATCCAGGCCTGGAGCACGATACCTTGCTTGCCATTGACTCGCTGGCTATTACTTCTCTTGCAGCGAATATTGCAAGTGCCGAAAAAGAGATTCGGCCCTCTGTCAGGGCGCTGCACAAAAGACTTGCATCGTAGTAGTAGTATATTCAAACAATCGCTAGTGACTGCTGTAATCTGGCCAATGGACCATGCGAGTGTTTCGCGACACTTCGGAGAGCGAGACTGCGTAGCTGCTGCACAATCGCCAGGCTCGGCCAGCGATGCACGGACCACACACAGTGTGACGGCGCACGGGCCTCAGACAGCAGCTTCAGCCGTCTCGTCAGTCGATGAGAATCTCAAAAGACCGAATTAAGAAGCAAAAAGAAAGAAAGAAGACAGAAAGAAATTTTAATCTGGATGAAGCGGCGAATGGCGTATGTGCGTATGCTCAGTTCTTAGAGCAAGCAGATACGCCTCGACTGCCGGCCTTGGAGTCTGAGACCTGACCCAAGATCAGGGTCGTGGTCAAGACCCCGAGGCCTTGGGGTCTTGAGACTGATATCGTTCACCGGCTAAAGGTAGCAGTAGTCCTCGCTTCAATTCCGACGTTCGCGGTTCAACACGTGATCATTTTTAAGACAGTGTGTGTGACTTGAATGCTGACTTAAAAGTTACAGGCCTTTTGTGCCGTCCTGTTTTGGCCGGCTCGCGTTTCATGACCGAGATCACCGTGCTCACCTTTGACGGCCTAGGTTGTGGGTGTGAGCCTGGATGCATGCGTAAAGCGCCTGAAAAAAAATTCGGGCTTCTTAGACCTGTACGCAAATGAAGTATTTGTATTTTTGTTTCTATTTTGAGTTAGTAAGCGAACTGGAATCGTTCACGTTTTCTGTCCCCGTGTTTAGCTCTTGTCGGAGTTACAATATATTGATATAATAGCAGTAATAATAATAAAAAGGCTTTTGTCCAGCGCTCCAAGACAACTTTATTTGTATACACGCAAGATTCTTGATAATTATTTTGCTAAGCAGCTGGTAGCACGCATTAAAGAGAATGGAATGCCAGAAAATTCTCAATCGGTATTCAAGAAGCAGCACCCCTGAAATTGCTGTCCTCCATGCTACCAGCGACATTCTATTTATAATAATAATAATAATAATAATAATTCACTTGATAAAGCGCCCTCAGAGAACTTAATCTCTCTCTAGGCGCTTTACATTTGCCGTAAAGTGAAATGCGATGGAATGGTAAGTAAAATCATGCTTGAAAAACAAACGAAATGAATAATATGGTTAGGGTGACTAGCACAGGGTCAGCATGCAAATGTGGTTAGTGGCAGCATGCACAGTGTCAGCACGCATAAGCACATCAAGGACGAATCACAGGGACCCACTAAATGCAGGGATGACGGGAATGTCACTGCCCTAGTGCTGTTAGATCTATCAGCTGTCTTCGACGTCAATGATCACGATGTCCTACTTGAACGATTGAGAATAACAATCGGTCAGGCAGACGAGACACAGGCGTGTTTTAAATCGTACTTGTCTGGTCGTGTTCAATCCGTGTCGTGTGGGGGGTCAGGTCTCACCCACCAGACCAGTCACCTGTGGAGTCCCTCGAGGGTCCTTTTTTTAGTCCGTTGCTGTTCTCCATTTATAGGCAACCCGTAGGAAAACTGATTAAGGCCCACGGAATAGGATATCACTTTTATGCTGACGATACTCAGCTGTATTTTTCATTCAAACCGTCGGAATCAGCTGCAGCAACTGATAAACTGAATGCTTGCCTAGCCGACATTCGATCCTGGATGTCGAAAAACTTCTTGAAACTAAACGACGATAAAACCGAACTGCTGTTCATAGGACACCCTAAGCTTGTGGCTGGTGGATTAGAAGGCTTTTCTCTTCTAATAGGCGATGCTGTTGTGCGACCGTGACCACGTGCTCGAAATTTAGGTGTCTTTTTAGACAACTACCTTATATTTAAAAACTTCATTCAGAAGACTGCTTCTACACCTAGCATCACTTCCGATTCCTAGCTAAGATTACGAGCTGTCTTCCACGGTGGCTAAAACGAATTTAACTAGCCCCTTACTTCGGTCTTGGCTTGATTATTGTAATTACCTTTTGACTGGGCTACCGAAAAAATCCAGTACGACACTGCAGCTGGCTATAAATATGGCTGTAAGGCTCGTTTGCAAATCCCAGAGGTTTGAACTCGTGTCTCCTTTGCTAAAAGAGCTAGGATGGCTGCCGGTTGATCACGGATACAGAGCCAAAGTTATTACGCTGACCCACAAGGCCCGCCACGGCTTGGCTCCTCCATACCTAGCTGAACTACTGCACCAGCTCCAGCCTCCTTGTGCCCTCAGGTCCTGTATGGAAAACAAATTAGCTGTTCCATTCCTCCGCTTAAAGGCCGTTAACGACAGAAGCTTAAGCTCACTGCAGGTCCTAGACTGTGGAAATGGATTCTATTGGTTTAACGAATGCGTACAAAAAGCCGCTTAGGCTGTGAGTGGGCAATACAAACTCTCCTGCGTAACACCCACATAGTCTGTATGGCTTTTTTGAGTTACAGACGGAGAGACATTACACTTCAAAAACTCACTACAGGATAAACAGACTTGAGTCAATGACAATTAAGGTATCCTGCCCGCCAAGCATCCGAAAGTATCCTCAAAGTATCTCTCAAAGAAAAGCATTGAAAACCACACAAAAGGCACTCAAGAGCCGATCGCCAGCAAAATGCACTGAATCGTGAACAAGCAAACACTCAAAGCAAACAGGAAAACCTCAGGCTCACTCAAAAGTTAGACAGGAGTATATTGCTGTTGACCACGACGTCACGACATGCAAAGTTTTGTAATGCATGAACACGCAAAGAGCAACATTTGCTCAGGCAGAGCAAATGCTGCACGGAACAATTTTGTTTTTTTGCTTCTTTTGAACTCCGTTGAGTCAGGAAATGATGGTTCAGGTCCTTGCAAACCCGACAGAGATCAGTTTCTCTGGCGGTGCGCTCTAAATACCAAGGAGACCTTGCTAGCAAGATCTGTTTATTTGATGTACTCGTTCCAGATCCACTCCTGTGTCGTGGATATGAGGTATGACAAAGGATAAATAAGACCAAAGTTACTGATATACTTCTATCTGAGCTTTCTTAAGAAGTTTACGAAAAATTGCTCGTTCAGAACGAAATCAAGAGCTAGTCAAGGAACTTGATAGCTGAGGAGGTAAGGTGCTCGCTCTACACAAACGTGGCCGTGGGTTCGGATCCTGCAGCGGGCGATCCTTTAGTGCCATCTGCAAGCGGCGGTGACAGTTGTTAAGGCTCTCCTGCGCTCTGCAAACGGGGCAGTTAAATCAGCTAATACTTTCTTTACTTCCTGTCTTCCAGCACTCCAAACTCTCTCAACTTCTTGAATGTTTTGCCACCATCCGCATTTGAATGGCAAAAAATACTTGCTCAAATTTAATGAAGATATCAACTTACCAGCTAATGCAAACCTAGTGTTACTCAGAAATGGGAAAAATATGTGTCATATGGGTTCGGCCGACATATCTCCTGTAGCAGCTGCACACTGCAATCTGGGTGTCCCGTCCGAAAGTGACATTTCACTTGACGACAAAATCTGCTCCTTTGACTAGAGTATAAATACTTTCAGCTACGTACAGTGTTAGAAATATTCGAACCTGCTTTGACAGGGATAAGGCGTCCACCTTTTTGCTTATGCATTTGGACGTGATAAGAACGATAATTTGAATTTGATTAAGAGTTTGAGATGCGGAGCTGGCCATAGCACTTTGAATAATAATAATATTATAATTAATAATATATATATATATATATATATATATATATATATATATATATATATATATATAGTAATAATGAAAACCTTTTTAGCACCCTTTGGGAACTAGTTCTCTTCCTAGCAGATTCTCATAAGATGCACAGTGTCAGCATGCACAAGCACACAAAACACGATTCACGAAATTGAGAAACCCAGAAAACGTTGGGTTAAATTTCATAAACGTTTTAGCTTCTTTTAAAATGCTACCAAGTCAGGTGATGTCGTGATGTCTGTCGCAGAGAATGATAAGCTTAGGAGCATACGAAATAAAGACACAGTGAGTAACGACGGCGGCCTGCAAAATCAGCCAGACTATGACTGATATTTATTAGTCACTGTTCCTGATTTGTAATGGCTAGGAACCGACAATGCGATGCCATAAGGTAAAGCAAACTGTTCGCGAACCGTGTTTTTAATTAAATGATTAAATTTTTTAAACTAATATTTCATTAAACTATTATTAAAATAATGCATTTTTTCCTGAAAGCTCATATATTACCAAGGCAGCATTAAAGCAGAAGCCATGAAGTATGCTGCTGGCTGTGCTTCCTGAGTCAGCCTTGGCTTGTGAACTCATTTGAATTGTAGGCCACGGAGCACTTGGTGTACTCATGGCCTCAGTTGAACGTTTGCAATAATGATAATAATAATAACATTAATGATAATACATTTGGTATAGCGCCCTCAGAGAACTCAATCTCTTTCTAGGCACTTTAAATTTGAGGCAAAGGAAACAGGATCGAATGGTTAGTGGTAGCACACTTAATAAACAACAAGAATAACATGGTTAGGGGTGACATGCACAGTGTCAGCACGCATAAGCACATAGAGGACGAACTACAAGGACTCGCTACATGCTGTGACAAATAGGTGCGCTTTTACTTTCTTTTTGAATGTGGACAAGTCAGGAGATGTCATGACACAAGTCGGGAGTGAGTTCCACGCTTTGGGACCATACGATCTAAAGGCACGATCTCCACAGGATTTGAAGCATGTACGAGGTATAGGTAAACAGCTAGAATCTGAAAAGCGGGTTGTATGATGTCTAGCCTGATGTGGGGAGTAGATCTGATAGGTTATCTAGAGCAAAATAAGGAAGAAACCTAAAAGTGAGTGACAAAACCTTGAAGCCCATGCCTTGCTTGACTCGGAGCCAGTGCAGGTCGGCGAGAAGTAGTGTGATGTGGCAACTACTACGCTCACGACAGACAAGCCAAGCTGCAGAGTTTTGTACCAGCTGTAAGCGCCTGATTGCACATCCCGGTAGACCAGCAAGCAGTGAGTTACAGAAGTCAAGACAGGATGTCACAAATGCATGGACTAATTTAGATGTGGTATCCCTGTCTGAACAAGCCCAAATTTTAGCAATGTTATGTAGCTGAAGGTATGCAGACCTGCCTGTAGAAGCTGGTGCGGTTGTCCATTCAAAGGTCACTTTGGAACATGACACCTAGATTTCGTGCAGATTCAACATGAGATATGCTGGCAGAGCCAATTGTGAATGATAACCTTTCCAATTTCTGAATCACACTTGATACCTCACGAATTTGTGCTTTGTCCCGTTCTTTTCACGGTTTATACTCGCCCTCTTTCTGATGTGATTGCCAAGCACAATCTAGGCTTTCACTTTTATGTGGATGACACTCAGTTGTACCTTTGCTTTGATCCCTCCCAGCCTTCGAGCACCTCAAATTCTCTCAACTCACTTGCTGCATGTATTGATGACATCCGCACATGGATGGCAGCAAATTCTCTAGAACTAAACGATGATAAAACTAACTTACTAGTTACCGCTGTGATTACCAAGCACGATCTGGGCTTTCACTTCTATGCAGATGGCATTCGGTCGAACCTTTGCTTTGATCCCTGCCAGCTCTCCAGCGTGTCGAATTCTTTCAACTCTCTTGCTGCATGTATTGATGATATCCGCACATGGATGGCAAAAAATTTTCTCAAACTGAACGATGATAAAACTAAATTTTTAGTTAAGGGCAAGCCAAGTGTGGTACAGAAATTGGAAAGACTAGCACTCAAAATAACCTCTGTCAGCATATGTCCTGCGGAATCTGCACGAAATCTAGGTGTCATGCTCCAAAGTGACCTTTCATTACTTTCCGACCTAGTTGTGCCAGGACGTTGAAGCCGCTACATCGCGCTTGTAACAACATCACTGCCTTCCGCTACCCTTCTGTTTCTGACGATGAGCTGGGCTGCACAGCGTCTCCAGCGTCTCCTCGGCTTTTAAGCGCTAAGGTCGTCAGCATTTCACTTGAATGGAGAGAGAGAGAGAGAGAGAGAGAGAGAGAGAGAAAATAGACACAGAGAGAAGGAGAGAGAGAGAGAGAGAGAGAGAGAGAGAGAGAGAGAGAGAGAGAGAGAGAAAGATAGGGAGAGAGACAGAACAAAGAGAGAGAGAGAGAGAGAGAGAGAGAGAGAGAGAGAGGCGCGAGCGCTTTATATACTCAGTTCTGCATTGCATTCGCCAAGTTGCATAGGCCAGCGGAAGCCTCGCAGAAAACGTCGCGCGCACAATTTTGTTATGCGCGAGATAAAGAGCTTTCCCCAGTAGACGAAAATGCTATGAGAAATCGTCGAGCCAAGGTGGAACTCGTAAAAGAGACCGGAAATAGATTGGCCCCGCCGGCATAAAGAGCGGCATGCAAGGCATAATCGGGTCGTTGCCTTGCACATCATCACTGGCCTACGAAGCATATCTTCGTGTTGACCCTGTTCGTGTCGCATCTAACAATGTTATGCTTGATGATATTGCGAATGTCAGCACTAACCATTTGATCATGCCTTTTCACAGCATCTGTAAAGTAACTAGGGAGCGAGAGAGAGAAATTCAGTTCTCTCAAACATTATAAATATTACATTATTATTATTAATATTATCTTTATTATAATTGATCTCGAAGTGATCTTTCATTAGACGACCACACACATACACACGCACGCACACACACACACACACATATATATATAGATATATATATTATGTAGCAGCCAGGTCACAAGCCTTACAATAACCTCATTCGTGAATAATCATAAAACGCACTGCTCATAAGCCTTGTCGCCGCTATTTCTTAACCGGCTAATTCAGCAGCCAAACTCAGATTACGTAATTGAGGTTCAGCTGGCAAGCTGATAGTTCATAATTGCCGGACACTGAGCCGATAGTCCATAGTTTCGGGGCACTGCACTGTCGTCTGGAGCTATGCCGTACGTTTATAGCAGTGTAAATTAATAGCCTAAAGCAATATGCGCCTGTCCCGCTACTGCTGCAATTCTCGCGCGATTCGAGTCTTTCCGCGATCGGCGACCAGGGCGACCTTGAGCTGCCTGACCTTCCTCGGTCACGTTACCAGATACGTCGCCATCTTTGCTGTCGAGATTGGCCGGTGGCTTGCGACGCGCGTGCGTGCTTTTGGCCTTCGATTGGTTACGCTTACGCCTTCGTGAGGTCGTCTTCGCTTCTTGACGAGGATGCCTGAACAACCAGGTGCGAGCCTTTGGCTATCGGCAGCGTTTCGTGCGCGTATAATTAACCATTTTCTTAATCCGCTAACGGCCGCACGCTTTCGGGTGCCGTTTCCGTCGCGCTACGTCGTCTTCAAAGGTCTAGCGTAGCCCCTCGTCGCGGTGCCGCTCGAGTGTTCAATTGCATTTGTTATTTAAGAGGTATTTACGTTTTCCTTTAATTTTTCTTCGCTTTACTCGACTGCTTATTGCTAGTACCCAAAAAGCCTGACAGATAGAGACAGACTAAGAACGAGCGAAAGTATCTCCACTTTCGACGGGCTTCGCGCTCGAAGTACGCGCGCCTGCGCACGCGCACATAAAAGTACGAGCGTACGCGAGCACGCACACGCAGATACGCAAGCATGCGCACGAGCGCTCGCCCAAGAGCGCACTAACGCGACTTCCGCTCGCGCATGCGCGGAGACGTGCGCGCCCTCTGCCGCACTCTTTCCTCGCGACGGGTTCACCCACCTCCTCACCACCGACCAGAGATTGTTTGCAGGCAGCAGCGCGTTGGCTCCACTCTGGACCAAGTGGAGTCGGTTAAGTGTAACATATTGACTTCGAGATACGTTATATTAAAGCGAGGGCAGATAGTTGACTCTTCTAGGGCCGATGGTTTGTTATTTGTTCTCCTCAATTCCTTTATTTGAGCCCGGTAAGGCTCGTTATCTGTGTGTGCCCCTTCGCTGGAATCGGAAATACTCGCAGACCAGGCTAAGCATCGTACCGCCTGCTCTTCTGACTTAAAATTGTTTAGCTATACCCCTAACTAACCTCAAGATCTTCGGAGATCGTGCCTTTAGCTCGAATGCTTCTCAAGTCTGGAACTCCCTTCAGACTGACGTTGTCACCTTCCACGACTTGACTTTTAAAAAGCAACTAAAAACGCACCCTTTTCTCACAGCATTTTCCCGGCTCTTGGGAACGGTTTGTAGTCCGTATGTACGTGTGTATGTGTGTGTTGTATGCCGGCTCCTCTGATGTGCCTGTGATGTGGCATGGACACAGGCCAGTAACCCGCTGGTGGCCAGATGGTGGATTCACCATCTGGGTCGGCCGGTGCACAGCTGTGGTCCGCCTGTGATTTGGTATGGACACAGGCCGGTAACCGCTGGTGGGGAGATGGTGGACTGGAGAGTGGAGGAGGGGTGAGTCGAGCGAGAGTAGGGGCCGAGGGGAGCCGTGCGCTCTGGGGCTCCGTGCGTTGGTAAAAAACTGTTGGTGTTGGGCATCGGCTGGCTCTCGGCTGTGCGAACGAACGACACGGTTCGTTTTGTGACAGTTCGTTTTGGAACAGCTCGCCCAGACGACGAACTGACGTCGCAGGAGTCATGGAAGATGAGCCAATATCGAGGATGAGCTAGCGTATTCCCTCAGCTGTTAGGTCGGTACTGTCATTGTTGTTTAGCTCCTAGAAGTTTGTGGCCATCCAAGTGCGAATCTCCTCGGTGGAGGCTGCTAGGGAAATCGATGTCAATCGAATGAGGAGCGAGGCTATAAAGGCTCCAACATTGCTGCAAGGGTTCAAGGCTCTGAGGGTATTACAGTAGAAACAAAAACCAAGATTACGGTCAGTAAGGCATCGGCCGGAAAGAGAGGGCAGACAGCTTCGTTGTCACGGGTGTAGCTCAGACATTGCCGCTGTCTTCTTGCAGCTTCGGTGCTGATTTGTCGGATGTTTCCCGATGTTCGAGAGCGCTGACGTGCAACGCATGGAAAGGCAGCGCCGCTCGGTCGAGACAACGTTTCGTCGGCAGCTGGCCTTTGGAATCTGCCTGCTAGATAGAACACCGACATCATGGAGATCCGCGAGAAGCGGAATATTTTATTCCCAGGGGGCCGCAGAGAACTAAGTAGAAATGAGTGGGAGGTTGTGAACGTCGTCGCGATGTATTTGGAGAGAATCCATGGAGTGCACTTCAGGAATTGACCGACGGTGGCCAAGTGTTGGGGATGCATTACCCAGAGGCAAGCGCTCATGAGGTTTCCTCCAATAGATTCAGTTGTATATTGCCTTTTCCAAGTATTGCCTCCATGACTTCTGAGGAGAGTTAAGGGGGTGTCCAGGGCTGTAACATTTCAGTGCCACTTCCTGTCAGCTTCACATTAGAGAGGTCAGGCAGTGCACAATAAAACTCTGGCTGAAAGTGGCCAGAATATTTGCCATCTAAAAATATCAGCTTTAAAAACAACCGCGTTTTTAAAAAACACCCACGCGGGCACATATACTTACATATATATCTATATATATGTGTGTGTGTGTGCGTGTGTTTGTGTGTGCCTGTGTGTCTGTGTGCACGCGCGTGCGTATGTGTGTGTGTCTACATAGCCCTCCTGCAACGGCATATTTTAAACCACGTAGGCAGCTGACAATGGATTATAAATTTTGGGCACGATACCTGAGATACATTATTAATACTAATAGTAATACACTTGATAAAGCGCCCTAAAATAACTCCATCTCTTTCTATGTGCTTTACATTTGCTGCAAAGGAAACATGATCGAGTAGTGAGTGGTATCATGCTTGATAAACAACATGGTTATGGGTGACATGCGCAGTGTCAGCATGCAAGGGTGGTTAGTGGCAACATGCAAGAGTGTCAGCGCGCATAAGCACATGAAGGAAGTCTGCTTACATCAACTATGTAACATTGCTAAAAATTTGGGCTTGTTTAGATAAGGATACCATATCTGGGTTGGTCCACGCATTTTTGACATCCCGTCTTGACTTATTTAACTCACTGCTTGCTCGCTTACTAGCACGTGCAATCAGACGCTTACAGCTGGTGCAAAACTCTGCAGCTAGGATTTTCTGTCGTGAGCGTCGCAGTTGCCACATTACTCCACTTCTCGCCGACCGGCACTGGCTACCAGACAAGCAACAGATTGACTTCAAGGTTTAGTTGCTCACTTTTAGGGTCCCTTCATTCTATGGCTCCAGCCTATCTTTCAGATATACTACCCCATCAGGCCAAGCATCGTACCACCCGCTTTTCGGAATCCAACAGTCTAGAGATACCTCATAGAAACCTTAAATCCTTTGGAGACCGTGCATTTAGTTCGTATGCTCCCAAAGCCTGGAACTCCATCCCGACCTGCGTCAGAACATCCCCTGACCTGACCACATTTAAAGGGAACTTAAATAAACCTATTTAGGGCAGCATTTAGTGGGTCCCTGTGATTCGTCTTTGATGTGCTTATGTGCGCTGACACTGTGCATGCTGCCACTAACCACATTTGCATGCTGACCCTGTGCATGTCACCCCCAACCATATTATTCATTTTGTTAGTTTTTCAAGCAAGATTTTACTTACTATTCAATTGCATTTCACTTTGCAGCAAATGTAAAGCACCTAGAAAGAGGTTAAGTTCTCAGAGGGCGCTTTATCAAGTGCATTATTATTATTATTATTATTATTATTATGACGAATCAAATAGACCCACTAAGTCGCAAGTAGGTGCGTTTGTAATTTCTTTTAAATGTGGTCAAGTCAGGGGATGTCGTTGCGGTAGTCGGGAGTGAGCTCCATACTGAGAGTCATACAAACTAAATGCACGGTCTCCAAAGGATTTGAAGCTTGTACGAGTCATTGGTAAACAGTTTGATTCCGAAAGGCAGGTGGTACGATGCTTAGCCTTGTGGGGAAGTAGATCTGGTAGGTAGGCTGGAGCCAAAGAATTAAGGGACCTAAAAGTGAGTGACAAAACCCTGAAGTCAATCTGTTGCTTGATTGGGAGCCGGTGCAGGTCGGCGAGAAGTGGTGTGATGTGGCAACCGCGATGCTCACGACAGACACGCCTAGCTGCAGAGTTGTGCACCAGCTGTAAGCGTCTGATTGCACGTGCTAATAAGCCAGCAAGCAGTAAGTTACATAAGTCAAGACGGGATGTCAAAAATGCGTGGACCAACTTAGATATGATATCCTTATCTAAGCAAGCCCAAATTTTAGCAATGTTGCAGAGTTGAAAGTACGCAGACTTGATTGTGAAGCTGATGTGGTCATCTAACGTTGGTCACGTCAGAACATGACACCTAGGTTTCGTGCAGATTCAACATGAGATATGCTGGCAGAGCCGATTTTGAGCGTCAGCCTTTCCAGATTTTGAATCACACTTGGATTGCCCATAACTAGGAAGTTTGTTTTATCATCATTCAATTTAAAAAAAATTGCTGCCATCCATGTGCGGATGTCATTAATACATGCAGCAAGGAAGTTGAGAGAATTCGACGTGCTTGCAGGCTGGGAGCGATCAAAGCAAAGGTATAAATGAGTGTCATCCGCATGGAAACGAAAGCCTAGATCGTGCTTGGCTATAACTTTGGCAAGAAGGAGAGTCTCAACTGTGAAAAGAACCGGACCATGCACAGAGCCATGAGGGTACCCCATATTTCAGTGATACCTTGGATGATTTTTGTCCATTCACATCAATACTCTGGAGTGTCCCACTGAGATAGGACCTGAACCATTGCAATGCAGCACTAGTGATGTCCAGGCGAGATGAGAGGTACTCAAGAAGGACTTGGTGATCGATAGTATCAAAAGCTGCCGAAAGATCGAGCAAAACAAGCAGAGACACTCTACCCATGTCTGCATTCCTACTTAAGTCGTTGTACACCCACAGCAATGCTGACTCGGTGGAGTGATTAGCTCTAAAGCCAGACCGGAAGAGCAAGGTTTGAAGTTTCACTATTTGAGTTCAGCTGGTCTGCTACGACTTTTTCCAACTTTGATAGGAATGGGATAAGGGAGACTGGGCGGTAGTTGCTCAAGTTCTCTTGGTCTGGTATCGCTTTCTTGAGTAGTGGCCTGACTACAGCTTTCTTGAAAGGTGCTGAGATATGACCTGAGGCTAATGACAATAATTATCAGTGGACATTAAGTAAAATCATCATGAAGGCGAAAACATAAGTAAAAATATAATATTCTCACTCTCTCTCTCTCTCTCTCTCTCTCTCTCTCTCTCTCTCTCTCTCTCTCTCTCTCTCTCAAGTTAGCCTTAATTTTAACGGATCAGATCAAGTACGTTACATGGAGCAGTCAAAGGTACGGCAGCTCAAATGCGAGGTTAGATCGCAACTAGCATGGGTTTTTGGCCGAGAGGAAGCTTTCACGAGAACCTGAGACAATAAAAAGCACCACAGGATCGTGGAGATTAATTGTCTAATGCTTGATTTTTAGTTTTCACATTCATAGTCTCATACACCTCATACAATTGCTTTATCTCCGGCGACAGAGCTACGTAGACGCGACGTAGTAATTAACACAGGGACAAATGGTACGTCTCTAGACTTCGTCATCACTGCTACATGTTTGGACTTCGGAACGTATCCGGTGACAATCATTAGCACAATTATGCATTTGTATGCCTTTTCAGAATCTTTGACTTATCGGATGTTGTAACTATTCCAAAAGCTTTATTATACATTTTTCCGCTGACTTTTGTTATGATATCAATAAGTACATCAGAGCATTTTATTACGACAGATTTTATTGTCATCAAGACTGTGAACAACGAAATGTTCACAATTGACCAAAGGGTGATACGTCAATCGAGCTACTTGCGTGACGCTTTCGGTAAGTCTATAGTGCGTCAATCGATTTCTTGAAGCTCAGTGCTTTCGAAATAGAACTTTCTTGCGGTTTAGTTAAGGCACGTCAAACTGGGTGCGGTACGCATTGTTTCTAAACATTGCCCCAAGCCTATCTCAATAAGTTAACAACAAAATCTTCATAAATGTAGAGTTAATTTCCCAGCAGAAGTGTTTGGCCTAATTTCCAATGATAGCAAGGAAACTGACTGTAGCAAGGAGTAAATTATTGAGGCCATGTTAGAACAGAGTGTGTAAAACAACTTGTAGGCATCGATCTTTGGGATAACACCTCACCCGGAAGAACGCCATTGAGAGATTGCTTTTTATGGGCTCGGGCGCGCTATGCGATTAGGGCGCGACGAAGAACGAAGAGCGAAGCCCCCACAAGCGAGCTGCTGTACTGACGACGACGGCTGTATTGCGTTATGCACAGGCAACGCAAGCGTACGGGCTTACATACAGATGTAGTAGCCTTCGTAAGAGCTGCTCCGGTGCGCTCCCGGAGAGAAGAGAAGAGAAAGTAAGCGAGAAGAAGGGAGAGCGAGTGGACAGCAGGCATACAGGCCGACGCACAGGCAGAAAGTTCCTTCGCTGCAGGACTAGCGGGTCAGGTGACCACAGCAGACCCGTTGCAATTAAATCCAGCTTAGTTAGCCGATACTGTCCTACCGGCGGCGGTGCCTAATGAGGTGGTACTTAGCACGCCGGGAGGAGTGGTGTGAGTCCGGCTGGGGCGGAACGGCATTGTGGGCGTGGCCACGCCAGCAGCTTCTCGAAGTTGCCCGTGCGAGATCTATAGGAGTCTGGACCCTTGCGATTGCTCTAGGACAACTGTCTCAGCTCTAAATTAGATCTCCAGTTTCCTTTACTCTGCCAGATTCCTAATCTATAAGGGAATCTTCCTAAGAAATCAATCGTGACCTTCGTAAGCAATCATTTCATGCCCAGCGCTGTCTTCAGCCGACGGCTTCAGCTGCACTAGGTTGCGACATGAGAGCGCCAGCCTGAGCGAGCTCCAGCCTGAGCGAGCTCCAGCCTGAGCAAGCTCCAGCCTGAGCCAGCTCCAGCCTGAGCGAGCGACGCTCGCTGTCGGTCTGCTAATTAGCCGGCGCGCTGAAAGAAGGGACGGAACGTAGGACGAGCGAGCGCGACACTCGGAAGCGGCAAGGCGCACTAGACACCCACCGTTACATGTGACCCTAGACGAGCGACCGCGAAGTTGAAGCGAGCTCAACTTGGCTTCTAAATCCAGCTGTCCTCGACACACCTCTTGGCTGGCTCTATCGAAGAATGCAGGAGACGTATTTGGGAATCTGATCGTCGCATACATGTGGTATTAGGAAAGATAGCCCGAGCATCGTGTGGCCATGGCAGCTCTATTACCGGCAAAGTATTTCCGATGGGTCGTTGGCAAGGAGCCTGTCTGGAAATACCTTGACCGACAGAGTAACTAGTTCTTTTTTGCATGTAAATGCTTTTTAAAATAATTTGTTTCCGGAAGCAACAGTATTTTTGGGGCTCCTGCTCTAGTCTTAGTCCAATTCGATTGGACTGAAGTATGTGAATGCAGTAGAGTGTTAATTCTTGATAGCCAAATCTCGTGTAATCTTCCAAATTAGTTTTTCGTTTCTTCATTATTGGATTTTTTTCATGTGGATAAGTCTATAACGTAAAAATAAAGCAAGTTAATGATATGCTCTCTATTTCAGGTACTGGTATACAGACTCCGATAGAAGTACCCGTTCATAGTTGGACAATGGGATTCGTAATAGAATTTTTGGAATACTATAAGGTGAGTATTAAGGATCAAAATATTAACGAATTCAGAGCTTCAATGCTTGTGTTATCGTGAAATTCAAATTAAACGATGCAGGTTTCACCTAGACGGCAGCCATTATTCAGGGCTGATCCTCGAGCCCTGTCTAACTAATCTTGTGAAAAAACATTTAGCACACCGATATGGGAACTAAAATTATGCTGATCTGGGAAAAAACAGCAGCGGCAGACTCAAAAAGTTATGCTGCTTTGAGAACAATAGATATTATTATCACACAGCAAATATTTTGACTCATAAACCACGAAGCTTGGCCTGCATGGCTGATGTATCGACGTATAGCTAACCTTTTGAACGACGCGGTACAGCGGTTGCAGGCTATGGGATTACACTCGGTTAGATCCAGTTGGCTAACTTGTCTCGCTAAATGAGCGACAATGAACGGGCGGTCAATTTCAGTGTATTAGCGGGTAAATATAATGAGATAAGGAAGTCGCTACGTTATCGGTAATGAGGGCGCCGGTGCGTATAGGCGGCAAAACATGTTCGTCGAGCGGAATGTGGAAATTCACTTGAATTCGGAAGCAAGGAGTTCGCAAAGGTTGTAGGAAAAATTGTTAAATGTTACACGCCGCTATTACTATCTCATTCCTTGCCCTCCAAGCAAATGTTTTATTTGTTCTAAATGGTCCGTGTGACGAAAACGAGTGGATAATATGAACCAGTAGCCTTCTCCCGGTGAATTCCTATGGACTTTAGCCTTATAGACCAAGAAAGATACTTTTTTTGCTTCAACATGCTTTCTAAGCTTGACACCGTACATGTCAATAAGCATTGTGATTGATTTCCTTCCATAAAGTTTCAAAGCGCCTTGATTGAGATTTGGCACTATCAGAGTGAATTTAGAACAACCTTTTGCCATTCTATTATGCTTGTTGCCCTTGAGCAAGCAACTATTAACCATCCGATCGTGCTTCCTTTGCAGAAAATGTAAAGTGTGTAGAAAGAGATTGAGTTATCTGAGGGCGCCATGTCAAATGCAATAATAATAATAATAATAATAATAATGCACTTGATACACCTCCCTTAGAGAACTCAATCTCTTTCTAGGTGCTTTACATTTGCTAATGATAGTTAGTATTATTTTTAATAAATGCACCTCATATTAATAAATATTGTTGTTATGGTGGCATGAACATTCACGCAATATTAGATATTCAGGTAATATACGATCAGGTAAATTTATTTAAAAGTGCTGTGTGAAGGCAGCTTTTTAATAAGTGATCTAAGAAACTGGAAGAGTCGGGTGAAAAATCCAGTCATGTCAGGCAGGGTATACCAAATGTTTTTGAAATCGGTTGCTTGGTGTTTACAAAATAGTCTGAAGTTCGATGAAACCAAGGAAACTTTGATGGTTTTCAAGTATCTAGCCCATACAAACCATGCGGTAGGTGACCGTCAAAACATGTGCCCATTTATGCCATAAGCACCTTTCTTTCATTGAGGGCCGTCTCGCTGCGTCTCTTCTACCGTACGCGCCATATTATTCGTGCTGATATGCTAGTTCACTTGACCGGTAGCACCTTTCATAATAACCTTTGGCGAGACTGGACCACTGCAGAAATTCCCGTAGCAAGGACGTTTTAAAGAAGGGATCACACCTTGGCCTTGAGTGGGCTGGACAGGATTTTGCCAGAAGTGTGACGCAATGCTGCTTACTTTTCTGTCCCGATAGCTTATCGAGCCAAGACCAGATGGGGATTTCTTCCTTCAAATGTGCCGGTGCAAAATTTTCTTGAAACGACTGATTGGTTGGGTGCCTGTTATTTTATAGATGCAATAGCTCTTTTTTAGCTACGTTATGAGGAAAGAATATTAATCGGTGAATGGTAGGGCTCGAAGTATTCTCAATTAACATGTGTGAACAGCATCTTCAACCGGAAGCGGTGACTGTAACGGATCGGCCTGCTGGAAAAAACCCAGCGGAATCTGGCCGCAGAGCGCAGGGCGTGGAGTAATCGTGAATGCTTCGGCTGAATGCCAAGATCCCTGCGAAACCAACACTGTGAACAGTAACTCGGCTTGTGCCCTCGAAGACGCATGCATAGCCTGCCTTCGCAACTGGTAGGCAGCAAACTTTCCCAAATTGCATGATTAAACCAACGTAGCTGCTTTTCGCAAACCAATTGCTGCTCGAAAGCTGACGAGTTCAACCTCCAAGTTGGTTCGGCTTGGCCTATTTTGAGTGGTGTCTGGACGCACTCTAGGTGTCCTGCTACAAAGTGATCTTTAGCTAGATGACCACCCTAGCTTTGCACTAAAGTTAGGCCAGTGTTCAGATGCATAACATTGCAAACATTCGGCCGCGCATGTACAGGAATACGACAGCCAAGCTGAGCAATGCATCTGTGATACCAAAGCATTATATTAGTAATGACCTCGGCAGCTCAGCTGCTCGATGGTCTGACGGCCAGCACAAATAGGGATGTCACAATTTGTGCAAACGTCGGCAGTAAGCATTTCCTAGTGAAAGCTGGAACCGCCGTATTATATGTATATATATATATATAGAGAGAGAGAGAGAGAGAGAGAGAGAGAAAAGATTATTTTTGACTAGTATTTATACATTAGCCGGTGGTACCCTGTCCTGCGAGGGTCGAGCGTGCTACACGGACCTCCCGGTTCAGCAACAGGGACCACACGGCTTCCGAGCTGGTAATCGGAGACGAAGTTCGCCTTAAAGCCATCCTTTCCGAGCGTGGAATGTCGAGTTCGGCCAGGTAAGCTTCATGGTTTAGCCACCAGCTGCCGAGAGCCCCGACCGCAAAGGGCTTCACCACTGCCGACCGGCAGCCAGTGGTCAGGAAAGACCGGGCAACGGCTGCATATTTGTCGTTATTGTTCCGGGCCGTCACAATCAGAGCATCCTCGCTGCTGTCGAATGGCACCGTCACATTTACAATTACTAGATCAGTGCCGTTGTCAATGACCAGGTCCGGCTTGAGAGCCAGACCGCCGGCACGCGGGAGGGCGCGGCCTGCCGACGTGCAGTTGAGCGCAGTGGCCGGAAGAGCTCCGATTATGCGGCCCAGAACCAGGTTGTGTGGGGCCGTGATTTCGTGCAGCATCGGCCGGCAGTGGCTCAGCACGTAGCAAACGTCTCTGCCTTCGTGCGGCATAGGCGGCAGCTGGTAACCTTCTCAGGGTGTGCCCGACTCCTGGCGGCAGCCACTGGCAGCACGTCCAGGCGCGCTCGGTGCACGAACCGCAAAGCCCGGGACGACAGGCCAAGACCGTGGTCAAGAGGTGACTGTGGGTGGCGAATCTGTCCGTGGCCAGGCAGCGGCTGACCCTGCCCTGAGCAGGCTGTGCCGCCCGAGCACGGCCTTCCACGAGCCTGGCGAACTCTCGCAGCTTCGTGACGACTACTCGTGGCACGACCCAGTGCTCGATGCCGTCAGGGTCGGTGGACACAGCCAGAACTTCAGGGCGAACAGCCAGAACTCCGTCAGCGAGAGGCGACAGGAGAGCCGCTTGAGGCACTTACACGCGTCCGACCGTAGCGAAATCGGGCCAGCCCAGTTGCCAGGACCGAAGGCTGCTGGGCTCGAGTATCGCGAACACTCCTCATCAGACGATGGGGTGCCATTCAGGCTGGCGACTGCCCGGTCGAGTCTGTGACTGGCGACTTGACGGACGCACGCATCGGGCGGGCACAGCATGCGACAGGCTTGCGCAGCTCGTAGGATGGAGGCGTTCGTCCCGAAGCGGATCAAGCCAAACCTGCCCACAGAGCGAGGCGCAAACGGGAAATACACCGATGCCAAGTTAAGCAGACTGCACGCGAAGCGATAGTTCATACTCCACATAGCTCCATCAGAGCCGTTTCGGCTGGTTGCTGAGCGGCCTTAGGCACAAGCCGCGCCCGCCCGACAAAGGTAGTCGAGCCGTGGCAGGAGGAAACTCCGAGAGGCGTCAACGGGCTAGAAGGTTGGCCTGAAGCAGGTTAATGATGTGCGTGTGTGTGTGTGTGTGTGTGCGTGTATCACGACTAGCCGGCCTTTGACTCTGGCTTTAAATCAAGCAGCGCATCGACTTGAAGGTTCTGTCACTTGTCCGTTCTCTTCCTGCTCCGGCCTAAGTATCTGAAATACTTCCCAGTCGTGCTTCTCCTCGTGAACCATCCGCTGTGCCTTTAACCCTTGATCTCAAATCCTTTAAAGAGAGTGCTTGCTGTTCGTGCGGCCTTGAAGAATGGAATCTACCAACGACTGACAGCTCGACGTCGCCTGGTGCGACAGGATTCGAAAAAAGCTGCAAATCCACTTTTTCCCAGCAGTATTTGCTCAATCCGTTTTAACTATATGCTTGTGCGTGCTATTGCTCTCTAATTTATTTGAAGAGTTTTCTTTCCAAACAAATGTAAAATGCATTGGGAGAGATTTAGTTCTCTTTGCGGTGCAATAGGACTTCTTTATTGTTTTTGCTATCATTGTCACGCTCCTAATATCCGTAGGCCGTGCACTGAAGCTTTAATTGCGAGCCTCCCTGACATCCTTTTTAGCTCTTGCCTGAAGCCTGAGGCCTCCTGTGGATGCAGAACGTGAAGTCACGATTGTTCTCATAACCCTCAGGAGATCTCCTTATTCATCCTAACAGCGAAATTAGTGAAGCCTCTTACAGAAATTGTGGCCATTTCTTGATGGAAAACCAGACACGACGTCGAAGCCTAGGCGCGCCGATAGAGAAGACTCGACCGCGTTGCGAAAAATTGGTTCGGGCACCTTTTCGGAGAGCTTGAAGTTTCAAGTTGAAGGCGTGTTTTCAGAAGCTACTTGGAAATCCGTTTATAAACTAGCCTTTATGTAAAGGTGCTAGCTAAGCCTTCGTGCTCAGGTAGGGTTGACCGGCAGAGTAATTTAGCCCAATCTTAAAAGCAAATTGGAATGCCCGATACGGAAGTAGAAGACTCCATGGAAGAAACGCTTCTTTCGAGATCTTTAATAGTTGCCAACAATTTGAGTACCTTCCTTTAAGAGATTTATTGAGTGTGAATCTGCATATGAAAGGCGCTTCTCCCAGCAGCACCTTGTAGACATGTCTAGAGAGAATTTGCAAAACCGTGACCAATTTCAGCATATGTAAGGGCGCCAACGACGATTCGCCTGGACGGAGCGAATTCACTAGGTACCCGTGAATATGAAGCTTCTTTGAATTTCTTAAATTCGTGGGGCGCCTTGATATCGGTCAACTCGGGGGGCTTAGACTTGGCGACTCAGCGAACTCAAGACTTTAGGAGCATGTAAACTGAAGCTGCGAAAAGTTCAAAAGGTTTGAGATTAGTTAAGAGACAATGATGACTGACCCGGAGTCAGGGGAACGGCTGGTGCGATGCGAAGCCTTATTTAAAAAGTATTTTAGAGCCTACGTGAAAGTTCAGAGGTCAGAGGCTATGTAAAAGAACGAGGCACGAAAGGAGTGAGCTGAAGGTACTTGGAAGTCGACGTATTGCTTGGCGGGTTAAGGTTAAAGGTCACCTAGAAGTGGTTAATGGAGCAGTTGTGACGTTCTCGACAGACAAGCCTAAATGCCAAGTTTCGAACCAGCTGTAGACGCATTACTGGTCAGACAAGAATGCCAGAAAGTAGCAAGCTACGGAAGTCTAGACGTAGCTCCCGGAATAGCATGGACCACCTGAACTGTGGTATCATTTTCTAATAAAGCCCGAACTTTTGCTACGTTGCATAGCCGGCAGGGAGTCGATTTGACTGTGGAGCTGGGGTGGTCGAATAATGAAACGTCATTTCATAACAGGACACTCAACAGTCCACACTGGCCGAGCCCGCATCGAGAGTTGGCCTGTGCAGCTACTGGGTTACACTAGGTGTGTTCATAGCTCGTGGTAAGTTGGTCTTCCCTCATTCAATTTGTGAAAGTGCTACCATTCGAGTGTACATGACAGTAATACATGCAGCAAGAGAGTTGAGAGAGTTTGAGTTGCTTAAAGGCAGGCAGGGATCGAGGCACCGCCGGTATAGCTGCTGCTGGTCATCTGCATACAACTGAAAACCTAGACTGTACTCGTGACACTCTCAGAAGATGACAATCTCTCTGAAAACTGGTGAGCCCTGGTGGCCCACTGGGTAAGGCGGTTGCTTTTCACAACCTCGGGACCAAGGTCGTGGGTTCAAATTCTTCGGTGGGCGATCTTTTGTTGCCGCTGCAAGCGGTGGTAATATCCATTAAGGCTCTTCTGTTGCTATACAAAAGAGGATGTTAATTCAGCTAGTATTTTTGATTTTTGCTTACCATGTGATAATTTAAGTACATGCTACTACTAGCCACGGGTCGTGCAGGCGCTAGTTTGTCAGTTAGCTATAGATCTAAGTGTAGGAGCCGGATGCAAGGGCTAGTATGTGAGTGGCCCCACGGTGGTAGCATGCATGAGCAGGCTACAGGTGTTAATAAAACTGCTGTATAAAACTAACTCATGACGATTGAGTGCCAAATGGGCAACAGCGCCCGGTAGGATTTTTAGGTCGCCCCTCTAAAAATAAGCGGTCCTGGTAAACCCTCCGAAGAAACACGAATAAACTTTTTGAAGCCATGTGATCGCATGGACACCTAAAAGCCTTGAGGACTCGGCGTCCCTCCAACAGAAGCCCGGTAGCCGCCTTGGCAGGAGAGAGGTGAGCGCCACTTTCAGGTCTCCTTCCTCAAAGAGGCCATAGCTCTCCGGCCTGCGGAGCCTGACTTTATTTACGCTTGCAAAGCAAGTGGGCAGGACTTTATTTAACCCGTAGCGTCAAGTCGCGCTTGCCGCCGGTTGCTTTTATCGTCTGTCTCGCAGGCGGGAATCCGGGCGTTAGTACTGCGACCGCCCGTCTTGCTCGCTAAAAAAGTATGGCCGCCTAATCGCGTAGCGATCGGGCTTCCGACAAACATACGCCTCGACGCCGATGTGGTGTGAAGCTTACTTGTTCCTGGCGAGTGTTGCAAAACCAGTTATTGAGCCGCTTACCAGCCGGTGCTGCTTAGAGAGCAGTGGAGGAAAGGTTTATCTCTGCTCCTGGTTGACTCGAAGTTACGATGGAGATTTTAACCGAGCCTTAATCTGCAGCCATAGCCCATGGTGAGCCGTGATGACACACTAGGTTGTGAACGTCGTCGCGATGTATTTGGAGAGATTCCATGGAGTGCACTTCGGGAATTGACCGACGGTGGCCAAGTGTTGGGGAGGCATTACCCAGAGGCAAGCGCTCATGAGGTTTCCTCCAATAGATTCAGTTGTATATTGCCTTTTTCAATTATTGCCTCTATGACTTCTGAGGAGAGTTAAGGGGGTGTCCAGGGCTGTAACATTTCAGTGCCCCTTCCTATCAGCTTCACATTAGAGAGATCAGGCAGTGCACAATAAAACTCTGGCTGAAAGTGGCCAGAATATTTGCCATCTAAAAATATCAGCTTTAAAAGCATCCGCGTTTTTAAAAAAGACCCACGCGGGCACATATACTTACATATATATCTATATATATGTGTGTTCGCGTGTGTTTGTGTGTGTCTGTGTGCACGCGCGTGCGTATGTGTGTGTGTCTACATAGCCCTCCTGCAACAGCATATTTTAAACCACGTAGGCAGCTGACAATGGATTATAAATTTTGGGCACGATACCTGAGATACATTATTAATACTAATAGTAATACACTTGATAAAGCGCCCTAAAATAACTCCATCTCTTTCTATGTGCTTTACATTTGCTGCAAAGGAAACATGATCGAGTAGTGAATGGTATCATCCTTGATAAACAACATGAATAACATGGTTAGGGGTGACACGCGCAGGGTCAGCATGCAAGGGTGGTTAGTGGCAACATGCAAGAGTGTCAGCACGCATAAGCACATGAAGGCAGTCTGCGTACTTTCAACTATGTAACACTGCTAAAACTTGGGCTTGTTTAGATAAGGATACATATCTGGGTTGGTCCACGCATTTTTGGCATCCCGTCTTGACTTGTGTAACTCACTGCTTGCTCGCTTACTAGCACGTGCAATCAGACGCTTACAGCTGGTGCAGGACTCTGCAGCTAGGCTTGTCTGTCGTGAGCGTCGCAGTTGCCACATTACACCACTTCTCGCCGACCGGCACTGGCTACCAGTCAAGCAACAGATTGACTTCAGGGTTTAGTCACTCACTTTTAGGTCCCTTCATTCTATGGCTCCAGCCTATCTGTCAGATATACTACCCCATCAGGCCAAGCATCGTACCACCCGCTTTTCGGAATCCAACAGTCTACAGATACCTCGTACAAACCTTAGGTCCTTTGGAGACCGTGCATTTAGTTCGTATGCTCCCAAAGCCTGGAACTCCCTCCCGACCTGCGTCAGAACATCCCCTGACCTGACCACATTTAAAAGGAACTTGAAAACACACCTATTTAGGACAGCATTTAGTGGGTCCCTGTGATTCGTCCTTGATGTGCTTATGCGCGCTGACACTGTGCATGCTGCCACTAACTACATTTGCATGCTGACCCTGTGCATGTCACCCCTAACCATATTATTCATTTTGTTAGTTTTTCAAGCGTTATTTTACTTACCATTCAATTGCATTTCACTTTGCAACAAATGTAAAGCGCCTAGAAAGAGATTAAGTTCTTTGAGGGAGCTTTATCAAGTGCATTATTATAATTATTATTAGTATAGGTAAGGCGGTTGTTTTCATGACCTCGGTACCAAGGTCGTGGGTTCGAATCCTGCGGAGGGCGATCTTTTATCGCCGAAGCAAGCGGTGGCGATAGCCGTAAAAGCTCTTCTGTCGCTATATAGAAAGTTGCTGAATCAGATAGTATGTTTTATTAAAAAGAAATGATTTTAAGGGGTCGTAATAGTGGTTTTTGGTCGGAACTTGGTGGGTGTTCTCCGTTCTCCGAGCTCTTAGTGTAGCTAAACTATTCACAAGCGAGCGAAGACTAGGTGTTCACGCGGTGTTAATTGTAGCCAGTGTTCAAATCATGAGATAAATGTCGTCTTTTATTGGCAAATGAAATTGCCTGATGGAATCATTTTGCCTAAGACCGCACTGTTAGAATTTAGCTCGCCTACACATTGTCTTAAAGCTCTATAATGTTTGACCTAGAATTGTCATTTCAAAGCTGTACATTGTCCCTGTTTTTTTATTAGAACGAACCGGAATTGGACGAGTCCTGCCGAGCCGACGAATGGGAAGTCTTCTTCGTAGCAATGGATGAACTGTCACTAAAGTGCTTGGCTCAGGTAAAGCGATTTGTGCTTGATGCAGAGCAATAGCGTCGTCGTCGGGAATCAGCCTCCGTCTTTCAATTAGGTTGCAGCAGTCTGTTTGTGACAAATAGCTGCTAAGATGTGCTCTGTTCACACGACTATGGGCTGCAAGATTTGAGCTGTCTCCCGGCTATCTTCCTATCATGTACTGTTCTATCCTTAAGAAAGTGTCGATTGCTCTTAGGGCGCTTGCAAGAAATTTTATTGTTGTTTTTATTGCTATTTATTTCCTTGTTCCTCAAATTTAAATCCCAATTTGGTTATGCATGGTTTGAATCATGCAGAAGAAAAATTATAGGACTTTATAACAAGTCCTAGTTTCCTCGCACGATAAGTCTCGACATGCGTTGCAGGTTAATATTTAGAATTCACCAGAGCAAATATTTCAGAAAGGCAAAATAGCAAAGGAAGAAAATTACCTGAATTAACTCTAATGGAACGGCTAACAAAATTGTATTAATTGTACGCAGAACGAGTTGGCCAAGCCTAACAGCGAGTGCCAACTGTAAAACGATCTTCTCAAAAAGGCAGACTTAGGTTAAGTCTCTCTGCCTGTGCTTCTCTTGATCTTCCGGCATCTTCTGGTTACATTGATCACTAAGTCAAGCGCCTCCCATGTCGTATGGGCACCACTGGCACAAGACCACAATGGTGCAGGTCCCATCTCGGCGAGATACTCCATAGCACTGATATGGACGGACAAAGATCATCCAAAGAACCACTAAAGAATACGATACCTCAGGACTGTGTGCTCCGTCCGCTTCATTTGACAGTCTTCCTCTTACTGATTTGATCGCCAAGCATAATCTGGGCTTTCACTTCTACGAAGATGATATTCAACTGTGCCTCTGCTTTGATCCATCTCAGCCCTCCAGCACGTCTAATTCTCTCAACTCCCATGACGCATGTTTTGCTTTTATCCGTACACGGATGGCAGCAAACTCTCTCAGCCTAAAAAATTAACTTATTAGTCATTGGAAAACCAAGTGTGACCAAGAAATTGGAAACATTGCTGCTCAAAATCGGATCCGCCAGCGTTTCTCCTGAATGAAATCAGGATGTCCTGCTCCATAGTGATCTTTCACAGGACGACCACGTCATATCTACAGTCAAGACTACCTACTTTCAGCTACATAGCATTTCCAAACTTCGGTCTTTCTTAGAGCAGGGCTACTACATCCAAATTGGTCATGCATTCTTATTCTCCCGTCTCGACTCATGCCGCACACTGCTAGCTGGTCTACCGACCAGCCTGAGTGAGCAGGCACTTGAAGCTGGTGCAAAACGCTGCAGCTAGGCTTGTCTGTCCTTAGCGTCACAGTTACCACATAACACTACATCTCGATGACCTACACTGGCTCCCAATCAAGCAGCGTGTCGCCAACCACGTTCAGTCGCGCACGTCTTGGTCCCTTCATTCTCTGGCTCCAGCCTACCTACTCTCCTACCAGGATAGGCAGCGTACCACCCGCCTTTCAAAATCAGGTAGTTTACCAATACCTCGTATGAACCTCAAATCCTTCGGAGACCGCGTCGTCTGTTGGTTTGCTCACAAAGCCCGGAACTCAATCCCGACCGACGTCATGGCATCCCCTAACTTGACAATAGTTAAAAGAAACTAAAACGCATCTATTTATCATAGCATTTAGCGGGTCCATGTGAGTCATCCTTTGCGTGCCTGTGCATGCTGCCGCCAACAGTATTTGCATGCCAACCCTGTGCATGTTACCTCTAACCACGTTGTGCTCGCTGTCATTGAGCGTGCTACCCCTAACCGTTCGCTCACCGCTTCCTTTGCTACGAATGTACAGTGCCTAGAAAGAGGTTGAGTTCTCTGAGGGCGCTATAACAAATGTATTATTATTACTATTAGTGTACACTAGGCTTGTATGGGTGACTGAACTCGCGGTATTTATGCACTCCGGCATCTCACCTCCTAAGCCTAACCGGAAGTGGTGTGAGCTTTTTAGCTGAAGGGCAAGCCGGCACTCGTCTTTTTTCTTATCTACTTAGCGTATGCCTCTGCTCGCTTTAACAAATGAGATGGATTGATGCTCTCACTCTAAAATCCAGATCGCGAAGAGTAAATAGGACATCAGATACGAGACCATGACAAAATAAAACTGCCAGCGAAGCGGTAAGACTACTTCCGGTCGTCTAGCCATCAGCTGCTAACCGAGGCCACCACCAGCGGTTTCGGCTCGATCGACTGCATACTGCATAATTCCTCGCCTCGGCTGGGCCCAACAGCCCAGTCAAACCTGCTATCCTGGATGACCGCTCTCTGTCTGAAATACAGCTTCTTCGCAGGAGCAGAACAAACGCAAGCAGCCGTCTTAGGCAGTTGACCAGAGCTACGTATGTCAGCGGATTGATCGCGGTTCTTTTTGTGACCGGTTCGCCATTCTGCATATGGAAACTCGACGAATATAAAGAGAACGCTTAATGGACCTTACTGCTGGTCTATTATTCAGGTATTTAGAGAGATATTTATATGGATATTCATACTGAATATTCATACTTCAACTATCTCGCGATGCTCAAGATACAGAAGAATGTGATGGCATCTTCCTGAACCCTCTGAACCACATCTTCCCGAACCCCGTTACACAGCTAACAGTTTTACAAAGTAATTCTATTAGACCAGAATGCATACAAACGGTCCGATTTTATTAGTTAAGAGCTGAGTTGTCGCGCTAGCTGAGTAATTTCGATTTCATCTAGGGTACGATAAGCCACGACCCTGTGCTAGTCTATGAGACCCTACACAATTGACATTTCGAAGCTTTTTAGCGCTGCACAACTGTCAGTCATTCAGGCTCGCTTAGAAAACATGCACACAAATGACGTACACAAACGAATAGGGAAGATACGCCCCAGCGGGCGTCCTTGAATATCCAGAGCGTCCATCAACCTGTCCGCCAAAAGTATATCGAGAGCGTCCATCCTGTTGTCCGCCAAAAGTTACGCCTGTGTCAGGTGCACTCCACAGTTTCTTGGGCAGGCGTCGTGGTCGCTGGCCTGAGACTACAAACCACCGTTCACTAAATGCCTGAGTGGCAGCCGCCATCGCCGACTCCTGTTCGACCGAAGGCATGGACTTATATGCCCTGTTCGCTCTATCATTCTACTAGAAGGTAAACGGAGAAATGATGCCTAGCAGTGAGCGTGTGAGTTTTGTAATAAAAAACATTGCAGTTGCATTCCTCCTTTTTAGGCCTCTTTTGATTTGGGCATCACACGACTTCGGGATTTTGTTTGCTTCCACATAGCAAGCCGAATTTCTGGATTCTTCGATCTACCCGAAGACGAGTTGCAACAACGTCTGCTATCTTTCGGACTGACAGTCCCATTAGAGGTACATCCTTGAATCTTAGAATATAGTTAACTGGATGATTAACGCGTATAATCCTGGAGGATAAGTAACTGGGGAATTAAATCAATTGTTCCTAGGAGATAATAAACTGAACATTGAACTATTTAGATTCCAGAAGACAATCAACAGGGTGATTAACTCATTTTCCTCGTGCATGTTCATAATTTCCACAGCTTAATGAAAAAGCAGGCTTATACTATTAAAACATGGCACGATGGGCCAGTAGGGTCCTCCAAGTAAAACACAAGGAGTCGAGATTCTTTCAAAAAGGCCTACACAGTCATAATTACAATTGATTAGCTCATGCATATATCGTTGCACGAGTAATGTTGAGTAATTCAGCTTGCCCACGCGATTTAGAGCTCTTAGTGAGTGAACAGCCAGTGTTTGCTCGTTGAGGCAGTAGTACTAGGCCGTGATAGCCCAGGAGGTAAGGTGCTCGCTCTTCACAACAGAGGTCACGGGTTCGCATCCTGCAGTTTTCTACTCGTTCTGAGTGCGACAGCGAGTGTGTACTATTGCTTTTTTCGCAAGTTGCTTGTCGCTTTTAAGCTGCTTCTGCTCAGCCTTATTGTTTACGCGCTACGACAGACAGCGGCCGCCCAGGGGTGCCAAATCGATCAGGCCGTCGAGCCGTCTGAGATTGGGGTGCTGCAGTCAATCGGGCAGTGACTCTGCTTGTAGCCTCGTTCTGCAGATGGCAATCGCCAACCGGCAGTAGCATCCAGCTTCCGGCAGAATTCTTCAACTAGCCTTTATTTCATTTCATTTCATCTTGTTTATCTAGCATGATATTACTCACCCTTCAATTCCATTTCCCTTTGCAGCAAATGTAAAGCGCCTAGAAAGAGATTGAGTTCTCTGGGAGGCGCTTTATCAAGTGCATTGTTATTTTTATTATTATTATTTCATTTCCTCAGGCAGTGCTGGTTTTTAACCAGAGCCACGTACCTTGCTAGTTTGCTTGGGCCTCTGTGCCGCGCAAATTAGATGACCACCACGACGGTATACTCGCTAACTCAATTTTACGTTTCAGATCGCTAATGAAGTCAAGTCAGAGGAATAATTCTAGATCCACTTTCTATATGCTATTAGATCATCGTTTTGGCATTGAAAATTTCACGTGGCAATAATTTTCAAATAAAAATAAGAAAATGGTATTTATCCGGTTAAACTTCGAGCTACGCTCACACGTCTGTAGACCTTCGAAGCTCTTGGCGCGAGACCGTCTTTTGGGGCGACGTGCGCTTCTCGAGATTCTGCAACTGTGTCTTTCGCGAAAGAACACGACAAGTAACAAAAAAAATCCTAGCTGATTAAACAGCCTCTTTTTGTATAGCGACAGAAGAGCCTTTACGGCTATCACCACCGCTTGCAGTGGCGATAAAGGATCGCCCACCGCAGGAATCGAACCCACGACCTCGGGACCGAGGTCGTGAAAGCAACCGCCTTACCTAGTGACAGGCCTCACAGCTGCGCAGCTAGTATTAGCAGTGCTTGGGTCTTGAAAAACTGCCCAACGAAGACGCAACTCCAAAGGACACAGTTATGCAGGCAGAAACGGAACTCGACAGCGATGAATCATGTCCATACATCAGAAGTCAAAATGGCTGCGTCATACTCGCTGGCTCACTCAATCATGCGTATGAGTAACAACTTGTTAACGACGATTTGCAATCAAATTACCGAATTATCATGTTAGAGACACCTGTGAGATCAAAACCCAATAATAAGAAACACATAGCTCTGAATAATCGTTATACAACGACCGTTAAAATACTCTGGTAGAAGCCACCATAAAAATCCGATTGAAAGCGGCCTACATTTCAATGGTGATGCACTTTGAGTCCGAGATATACATTCTGCTATACATTCTATACATTCTCGTTTCGTCTCGTGGTACTTCCGTCTTGCAGCAAGATGGCGAACAGTACTTCCGGGAGTGACTGTATATTTAATAAACGTGTAATTCAGCTACGACTCAGAGAAGCAAGTCCACAGGCAGTCAGCTCTCTCTCTCTCTCTCTCTCTCTCTCTCTCTCTCTCTCTCTCTCTCTCTCTCTCTTGGTATATATATATATATATATATATATATATATATACACACTCATAAAATATATAAAAATATAATCGCTCTAGATGTCACCGTACTGGTTACTACTAGAGGCAGCAAGCGTAGCGTGCCGAAAAAATTTCGGGCTACTGCCGGCTGCATGTAGCGGCGACGATGATAATGGAAAAACGGCTGCTTCCCGTAGAAAAAGACTTGTTGTGCTACTGCGACAACAGTGCGATGGTTTCACTTGAACGGCCTCACTGCGACATCTTGATTTTTGGACCGGAGAGATTGATAGGCCGGGATTCTGAGGTCTTTCGCATTGGCATGGGCGGATGCATTCGTCAAGCCGAGTCCACTGTTTCGAGAAGAAAGTGTACCTCAGCCCGAGAGTGCACACGGCGATCGGTGACTTATTGTCCTCTTTAGAGTAACTGTCAGCGATGTTTTTTGTTTTTCTGCGAACGTTTCTCATCGAATTCACCCTGGGGTTTACCCTGAGCCGCGTGCATGCAGCTTCCAAATGAATCAACGCTACAGCGAGCGCGTTTCTTACAAACCCACCGGAGCACTCAGCAGCACCCCAGGCATACAAGCGAGGCGACCAGCACTGACGCTTAGAATTGTATTGAGATTTGGTTCTCTAATGTCTATATACAAAGGAGGAATAATAACGTTTATTAGTAGATTAGCAGGTTGCATATGTCTTTCGTGCTCTCGAAGTTGATGGTTAATTGACAGGCTTCCTAGCCTGCTTTTATGAAGCGCACAGACAACGATTTAATTATCTTAATTCGCTAGGCGAAACTATTATTTTTACCATTACTGTAGTTGGTTTTGGTAATGTGAGGAAGACGACTGCAGCTGTGCCATTGTCTCTCTCTCTCTCTCTCTCTCTCTCTCTCTCTCTCTCTCTCTCTCTCTCTCTCTCTCTCTCCTCTCTCTCTCTCTCCGACGAACGAGGTTTTTGTGACCTAAATTGCTACCTATAGGCACTGCTGAAGGTCAGCGAGATCCGCAGAAGCCTTAAAAACCGCCTAAAGGTGGAGAGGTATTAGAGAGAGCGTGAAGTGGTCATTCTTCATTCTCAAATGCAATCAGTTTCTTACTGTTCGCAACTGGGCAGCAGGGCAGGCGATCGTAGAAGGCCTCAGCGTGCTAGTTTCCAATACGGCCGAGACACACGCTTCCAATGCGACCAAGGCACGTCATCTCAGCTTGCCAGTCGACAAGCCTACGTGCTAGCGTCGTGTATTCACTGTAAAAACAATTCACAGTCCTACAACCAACTGCTTATAAGTTCTCTTTTCGAGCTGTCATAGAAAACAGAGTTTCTGCAGTCCTGAAGTGATGGGCTGCGACACATTTCCCAAAGGTTGAATCTACAGGGCGTGGTGGCACATTAACTTTGAGCTGCCGCATGTCTGTAACTCACATCGCAGAGTAAACGTACGGTAAATTATCAGAAATGAAACAGCCGGAAGCTCCTTCAGCATTAAGCAAGAGTTAAATGAAGGAAATGAGTCTGGAAGTGGGTTTTCAGAAAGCATGATCCATAATTTCAGATGATTTATTTTTGGATGAGTGAGTTTTGGACGAATGACTGCTACGCAGTTGGGCATGTTTATGCTTGAGGTTTAGGTTTATAGTTTATTGCTTAGATTTATGGCTTCACAGATAAACGGCGAAGACACGTTAATGGCTTAAGGTTCGCTGCGTGTCGACAGATTAAGCGTTTACGGTTTGCAGATATGCGGTCGATCAGTTTCATAGGTTGAGGTTTTGGCAGGGCAAAGTACGGCTTATCAGATGGCGTTGATTGCTTGTACGTGGTGGCTTTTGCATCGGGAAGGGGCAGGGGGCCACATTGTGGGCTGAATCATCCTTTTATCTAAGCGGTCTCATCTCTGCTTGCAGTTGAATATAGGATTGCCTGATGTAGGGTACTACCCCACGACACAGGTCACGTGCAAAGACACGGGCTAATCTTTTGCAATTTGTACTCATCACACTAAGCAGGCAAGAATACCTGTACGTAGATTTACATATTCTTGCCACAATGCCTCACATGCAAGAAATACCCTAGTTGGCTAAACATGGCGGTTCTGCATCCTGGTTCTATGGAGCTATGAGTAAGCAGATACATTAAAGCTATTCCTAATTCCCGACCGGTCGCTGCAGGAGCTTTTGCTCTACAGGTCAAGATTTCGCCATTGCACTCCGAAATTCTTAGGCAATGACATCAATGTCTTTGGCTGCCGAGTGCGGCACGTCCTTTCCAGCCATCCTGAGTTGCTACTTCAATGAGACTCACTTCCTCGACTGCCATCCTGACTCAGCTATGCTTCTCACTTACCTTTTGTTTAGTGATATTAAATCTGTTGGCAGACACATGTGGCACCGAAAGCCCATTAGTCACGTGAGTCACGTGCACGGAAAACTCACGCGTAACACTCATTTGGTCACTTTCTGGAGTTTCAGACAGAGATGCATACATGAACCGTGACGCATGCCGCCCATCACTCTAACATGTCAGGGCAAGCTGAACGATTCGTGGACCTGCGGTACCCGTCCAGGCATTCCACTGTGGCACAGCGAAGTTTGTCAATCGTGTAGTACAACTCGTGAGAGCTGGCTGTTGAGATGCATGAAACCATGTTTAAGCAAAAGAATGACAGCATTTTACCTGGATGCGAAAAGGGCGAAATGCTGTCTCCTGGAGTGCTAACATTACGAGGATAATTATCCTCGTAATGTTAGCACTCCAGGAAGCATATTTTTTGGGTGTCGGGGACTAAGTACAACTGGGGGGGGGGGCAAGGAGGGTATACCATTCCTTAAGTACGCAATAATTAAAGTTCACTCAGTGCCTTGAAAATCAAAAGGGGTTCACCCATAGAAAAGCTGCTATTGTGCTACACGTACTATCCTCGAGAACAAGCCGAACTAAAATTGTGTTTGACCCAGTCGTTAAGGTTCTCGCCCCGACCAAGATCTGGCCGAGGTCACGGGCTCGAGCCCCGTGGCATATGTGAATAGAGATTAAGTTCTCTGTGGGCGCTATACAAATGAATTATATGATTATTATTACTCACCTTTGACGCCAAGTGAAATACCTGGATAGATATCCAATTCTCTTAGTGGTATACAAATGAATTGTATACCTTCGTTCAATATATATGTATATGTATACACACACACACACACACACACACACACACACACACACACACTCACGCACACGCACACGCACGCACATCACACACACATCACACACACACATCACCTAGCTGAGTTGCAGGCTGACAGTTTCCATAGCAGGTTACAGCAAACAGAGTGCTACCTCTGGGCATTATATGTCTATGGCAAGTTTTCTGCCTATCTGTGATGCTACATGTAACAAAGCGACCTTTGCTTCGGCAGCATGCAGCCATCAACTTTATTGAATAGCTTTTAACGTAAGTAGCATTCTATTCGCTACAAGGAAGGAATTCTCTGCACCGACAAACGTTGTTAACACCGGATCCCACAATACACTTAACTCACAATATGCTTTATGCAGCTCTTGGAATCCATAACAATAAGTGTGATTGCTGCCAATCAGCCGTGTGGCACTCGCCACCACAGAAGCTGCTAGGAGGCCGAGCTGCATCCATTTAGACAGCAGTGAATCAAGCTGCAACTGCTGGTCTCGGCTGACATTGCCATCACGAAGTCAGAGGCACTACAGGGTAGTAAAGAAATAGTAAAGTAGATGCATGAAGAACTGACAGCTCACGACTTACGAGCTAACATGAGGACAGCAGATGGCACCAGACCTACAACGACATGAAGTGGACAAGCGTGACTACATCGAAATCACGCGCCTAAATGATGCATATTCAACAGGCCATGCAGCAAACACAATGACCAGCCAGATACGTTGGCCACACTGCTGGGTCAAAGCTCAATGTCAGGGTAAGAGGTCAATGGTACATTATCAGTAATTTAAGGCTTGTGCTATTTGCAGCTGCTCACACGAAGGAATTGCAAGACATTCATTCAGCATCCACAAGAGCAAAAACAATGGCCATATATACATATGTGTGTATATATATATATATATATATATATATATATATATATATATATATATATATATATATATATATATATATGCATAGCTCCATAAAATAATAACACACTTGATAAAGCGCCCTCAGAGAACTCGATCTCCTCTTTCTAGGCACTTTACATAAAAGAACCTAATCTCTATTCAGACACTTCACATATGCCAAGGGGCTCGGGCCCACGACCGTGGTCGTCAAATACATTCACCTTGACCTCGGTCGTTCATTACAAAGGCCAACACATTAACCACTGGGCCAAACTAGCAAGACCATCATCAAAAAGTTATGCAATCTACATCGGAGATCATTATACACAAAGTCCGGCAAAGAAGGAAAATTTGGAAACTTCTATACATAAGAGATTAAGCATAATAATACTAATAACAATAATAAGCATTTGTAAAAGGTTCTTACTATTCTTGTGAAACTTCTATACATAAGAGATTAAGCATAATAATACTAATAAAAATAAGCATTTGTAAAAGGTTCTTACTATTCTTGTGAAATTTCTATACATAAGAGGTTAGGCATAATAATACTAATAATAATAATAATCATTTGTAAATGGTTCTTACTATTCTTGTGAAACTTCTATACATAAGAGATTAAGCATAATAATACTAATAACAATAATAAGCATTTGTAAAAGGTTCTTAATATTCTTGACACAGGTCGCCTTGAGTTTTAGCTCAAGGATAAGGTTATTTCTTTTCACGACTTACGCTGGGGTTCGATTGAGCAAAGTTTTTACTGACCACTCTAAACAGCAGCGATAGCCACTCTAAGAGAACTAAATCTCTTTAACGCACTATTAATTTGCTGGAAGTAGAGAATGTCTTTGGAATACCGTGTTAGTGATAATAGGAGGTCCAATTTTAGCATGAACAAGCGGCTAAAGGGAGCAATAGTACCAACAAACGAATGCACATGTGCGTTAGTCGACAGGAAGTCCACAGATTCGGACCAGCAGCAGCAGCAGAAGCAGCGGAAGCTGACTAACTAACCGAGGTTAACTAAGGGCGAGTTCATGTCTTCTTCAGTGAAAATTCGCCTCGGCGGAAACGCAGTCGAGAACGTGAAGTTGCCGCTAGCAAGGTCACCGGAAGCACCTTGTGACATCTGACAGAAAAGTCGCACGGCGGCCAGCGTCTCGCCAGCGCTGAACGTGTGAGCCAGACGCTCGCCACTCTGAAGCCTGATCTAAAACGAGAGGCGTGCCCCGGATGCATGCACCTGAGTGCAAACGAGCTGGCCGCCGCCGCCGGCTGTGGTGCACAGGATGGGTGCGACAAAGCTGGCAGACAGGCTGCTTCGACACAAGCACCGACAAAACACTCCTCGAGCATCGAGCAGTGGCACTGGTGGCAAGGCCCGCGCGTCAGCAGACCCGAAAGCAAATAAATAGGCCAACGAAGCTGTGGCTTTCTTATGTAAGTTACACCTCTATTTACACAAGCTCAAATTACCTACTGCAGTGTGCAAAGCCTGGCTTTTCGGCCAATTCACATCGATAGGCACAACAACTTAGCAACTTAGGAGACAGTGTGGTGCAGGAAAGTGTGGGCGGCGTGGCTAAGCAATGCAGCCGCATCGGTGGCTACGCGGGCTGGAAGCGGAGCTCCCGGCTTCTCAAGAGCAGCTTCCAAAGCAAATGCAGCCAAGTATCTATCTATTTGAAAGTTCCAGCACATAGGGCGCTAAAGTGCCACCAGCCCGACGACAACTAGAGCACCCGAAGGCAATTAAAACGCATTGCCAGCACACTCAGCACAGCAGAAGCATCGGTCAAGGTAACCTTCGATCAAGCATTTCCATAGAGTACTGTCATCTTATGAAAGTTTCAAGACAACACAGGTTCCCGATACTCTACGGATTCTCATAAACAAAACAAGTGGAATTAACAAAAGTCTTATAGAATTTTTAAAACAGCAAAACCAGTGGTTCTAGCCACCACGGCTTGAAACATTGCTGCCACAATAACAGTAATAATACACTTGATAAAGCACCCTCAGAGAGCTCAATCTCTTTCTAGGCACTCTGCATGTGCTGCAAAGAAGCATGATCGAATGGTGAGTGGTATCGTGCTTGATGAACAACATGAATATGGTTAGGGGTGACATGCACAGAGTCAGCATGCAAGTGTGGTTAGTTGCAGCATGCAACAGTGTCAGCACGGATAAGCACATAAAGGACAAATCACAATTTAAATTTCTTTTTTAATGTGGTCAAGTCAGATGATGTCGTGACACAAGTCGGGAGTGAGTTCCAGGCTTTGGGAGCATACGAGCTAAATGCACGGTCTCCAAAGGATTTGAGGTTTGTACGAGGTATAGGTAAACAGTTAGATTCCAAAAAACCGGATGTACGAGCCTGGTAGGAGAGTAGATCTGACAGGTAGGCTGAAGCCAAAGAACGAGCAACAAAACCTTGAAGTCGATCCGTTGCTTGACTGGTAGCCAGTGCAGGTCGGCGAGAAGTGGCAACCTCGAAGCTCACGACAGACAAGCCTAGCTGCAGAGTTTTGCACAAGCTGTAAGCGCCTGATTGCACATGCCGGTAGGCCAGCAAGCAGTGAGTTACAGAAATCAAGACAGGATATCACAAATGCATGGATCATCTTAGACGTGGTATCCTTATCTAAACAATCCCGAATTTTAGCAATGTTATGCAGCTGAAAGTAGTCAGACTTGATAATAACAATAATACACTTGATAAAGTAAGCCCTCAGAGAGCTCAATCTCTTTCTAGGTGCTTTACATTTGAGATATGCTGGCAGAGCCGATTTTGAAAGGCAGCCTTTCCAATTTCCGAATCACACTTGGTTTGCCCATAACTAGTAAGTTAGTTGTATCATCATTCAATTATGAAAAAAAAGTTAGTTTTATCATCATTCAATTATGAAAAATGACGGCAACCATCTCGTCCAATCTGCACAGCTCCATAATTTAAAGTAACTACCACTGCTATATGTAAGGAGTCTCAAAATAAACATTAAAAAAGCTCCTAATTAGCAAAAAGGCACATTAAAAGTAAGGTCACTTAGCACAGAGAACGTTTCTGCGGCCGCTTGACTAGCTGAGAGAGACCGAGGATACTGACTGACTAGGGCTACTACTGAGGTGACCGGCAGCAGCTACAAGGCGACAAAGAGCAGTTTCACCGATCATGATATCACGTGATAAAATCCAACCTTTTCTTGCAGGTTGACTAATTTGGTTATTATATATGGTTGTCTTATTCGCTTATTTTTTTTCGTGAACCTTGGTAAGTCCTTGGCAGCTTCCAACATTCTGCTGGTCTTCCAGAGCCACCCGAGGATGAAAGATAGGCCAAGCAAGATAATTATAATATAGATAAATATATAAATATTATAATATAGGTAAATGCCAAGCAAGATAATTATAATAGTCGTTCGTTTGTACAGCACCACCAGAGAGCTCAATCTCTTTCTAGGCACTTTAGATATTCTGTAAAGGAGGCGTGATCATATAGTTTGTAATATGCACAATGTCAGCAAGCATAGCATGGTTACAGGTGACATGACAGCATCAGCATGCAAAGATGGTTGGTGGCAGCATCAGCACACACAAGCACACAAGGCGCAAATCACAAGGACCCACTAAATGCTGTGACAAACAGACGCGCTCTTAGATTTTTTTAATGTCATCAAGCCAATGGGTGTCGTGACGTCATTAAGGAGTGAGTTCCACGCTTTGGGAGCATAAAAACTAAAGGTGCGGTCTCCACAAGATTTGAGGTTAGTACGAGGTATAGCTGAGCAATTTGATTCAGAAAGGCAGTTGGTGCAATGCCTAGCCTGTGGGGAGAAGCTCTGATAGGCAGGCTAGAACCAGAGAATGAAGGGACCTAAAAATGAGTGACAGAACGTTGAAGTTGATGTGTTGCTTGATTGGGAGCCAGGGCAGGTCGGCGAGAAGTCGGTGCGATGTGGCAGCTTCGATGCTCACGACTAACAAGCCTAGTTTTGTTCCAACTGTAATTGCCTGACACAGGCTAGTAGACCATGGAGCACTGAGTTGCAGAAGTCAAGACTGGATGTTGCAAATGCATGGGCCAATTTAGATGCAGTATCCCTGTTTAAAAAGCCCGACTTTTAGCAATGTTGTGTAGGTGAATGTAAGCAGACTTGACTGTGGGAGCTGATTTGGTCGTCTAATGAAAGGTCACTTTGGAACAAGACATCTAGATTTCGTGCAGACGCAACACCAAATATGCAGACAGAGCTGATTTTGGGCGTCAAGCTTTCTGATTTCCGAGTTACACTTGGTTTCCCCATTACTTGTCAGTTCGTTTTGTCGTCATTTAATTTGAGAAAGTTTGCTGCCATCCACGTGCGGATGTCATCAAGATATGCAGCAAGGATGTCTATAGAATTCGACGTGCGGGTGGGCTGAAAGGGATCAAAGCAAAGGTAAAACTGAGTGTCGTCTGCATAGAAGTGAAAGCTTAAATTGTGCTTGGCGATTGCCACGACTCGTTCCGCTGTCTTTGAAAGGAACGGTAGAACGGAGACTGGGCGAAAGCCGCTCAAGTTTTCTTGGTCTAGTGTTGCTTCCTTAGTCAGTGGCCTAACAACAGACTTTTTGAAAGAGGCAGGGACACGTCCTGAGGCTAAGGACATTGTTAGTTATGCACGGCACAAGATCTATACAGAGCTCGGATGAGTACCTCATAGAAGGCGAATAAAAGGCAGCTTGGGTCACATTATCGGCACTACTTTTGAGCTACTTTCTGTCCGGTGCTTGTGAAAGCGTAGAAGCATTTCATTGAGCTCCAGCTCCTCCAGCTACGGGGAAAAGAAAAGGGCAAAAGCGGCTGGAGCTCCTGTCACGGCTGAGCATTCTGCCCGACGCGTTCTAAAGTCTTTTCGATTTGGTTGGAGGCATGACAGCATTCGATGGGAATGTCCACGTGTTCACTGAAGGGGAAGGGAAGAAATAAGAGGCCAGAAGAAACCCTGCGCGCAACAAGGCGCCTACTGAACACTGAAACCTTATGAGAAACTAAGTAAGCTTTAGACGACGGCTTAAAAGGAAGCATTTACACGGACCGTCATCACTAGAAGCTCTGGTGCAACAGAATCTTTCGGATTCTTTAGTAGCTTGTCGCCATCATGAAAATGTCTGGACATCCACACACGACTTGCTCAGCGGTACATTAAGGCAAGCCATCAAATACAAAAAAGAATCCCCGAAGCTTTTGCAGTCTAAAGTCTGTTTAAAGGTGGCAGCAGTCAACCAGCATTGAATCGTGCCTTTAATTCATTGAGCCAAGCAACGACCAGCCAGTACAGCTTCTAACAGACTAATTACCTGCAGTTTAGCCTCATTGTACGTAGGGTTGGCTTTGCCAGACACTGCCACTGCGCTGGCAGCTCCCTCTGGTGGCTTAGTAGCGCTCGCCGCTGCTGGCAGTGTAGCAGGATCATCGGCGGGTATCTGAAAAAGGCCATTGACTCCTCAACGTAGCCAACGGTAGTTTCCGCCTTCCCCTTCCCCTGCGGCAGTAGCAAATTAGCTTGATGACTAATCAAGCCGATGTCGTCAACTGCTACACAGCAGCAGCAGTGCCGACAGTGGTAAAGGTGGCAGCAGCTTTACTGGCGGCAGCAGCACCAGCAGCAGCAGCAGCAGAACCACCGCCGGTAGGAGCACTGCTGTCGATGGGCAAACGCACCTTTGTTGCTGCAGCAGCACGAGAGAGCCGGTCCTGGGCGATCTGATCCAGTACTCGCTGCCTGTACGCACAGGGAAGAAAAAAAAACAAACGAAAACCTGTTTCCAAAATACCAAGCCTCAGCAGTGCTGGAGCCGGTAGCTGGAGAAAGCCAAGGAGCAGCTTGCATCTCCAGCTACCTTGCGCAGCCTATGGCTCAGTCCTCTCTCAAGCCAGTGGCAAGCAAAGCTTTTGCAGACAACAACTCCTTCCAAACCGGCCGTAACTATTAGATTTGGATTATTGTGAAATTGTGTTAGAAAGGTTTCCGAAAAAGGCAGAACGTGTCAGTCATATCCGTACAGTAAGCCCTCTAGCCCCTTGGCAGCCGCAATATTGTCGAATACAAGGGACGTAGACTTTAAACGAACTTTAGATTGCAAAGGCTTTGGGGATTCGTTTTTGTATCTGATGATTTGCCTTGATGCACTGCTGAGCAAGTCCAGAAGCTTTGCTTTGCCCTACAGATACTTTGCAAGTGTTGCATCTGTAGCAATCGCAGGCCACCCAACTAATTGGTTGTCTGTCTGACAGATCAGTCTAGTACAGGTCAACCAAGCCCAAACCCACATCCGTTTTGCCGTGGCAAACCAAGGGCTCAAACCCTCAAACCGCTTGGGCTCAAACAGCTGACGCTCTCTTCTCTGCCCCCCCCCATCGGCCTGATCAGACCTCTTTTTTCTTCTACGGTTTCCAAATAAATAGTTGAGCACCAGACTATGTATGTGCTGTTATCTAGCAATCAACCCGCACACAAACACGTCCATAGGCTAAAGTGGCTCCTGTGAGCAGCAGCATGAACATATTTGACCACGCTACGATCATTGGTCGTTCTCAGTCACGCGAAAGTGGGGACGATGAAGGCGCCGAATGCAGCCAGCAGCAGCAGCAGCAACAGCAGCAGCAGCAGCAGCAACCTGCCTGGCTGCCTTCTCGTTCATCTTGTCTCTCCGCCTCTCCTCCAGTAGCTTCAGCATCTCTTGCTCGTCGTGCCTGAAAGTCGGCAGCTGATTGGATGCAGGCAACCATGGGAGGACAGCTAAAGCGGTGAGCTGCAGCAGCCCAAGCCAGCCGAAACAACCACCGACTAGCAGCACAGGCAGCCAAAGGCCGACCACTGAGGCACGCCCCCGTCAGCAAAGGCTCAGCATCAGCTCCAGCAAAGGAGCATCTCGTCAAACTGCCTGCTCCTGCATCCGGCACAGGAGCAGGAGCTGTGGCAGCAGCCGAACTCTTGCCTGCAGCCAAGATCGGCGACATTAAAAAGCAGCTGCCAGTTAAGATCAAGGATGGCGCAGAGGAAAGACGCCAAGTCGACGAGTCAAGGTTTACTGCATGTGCGAGTCTGCTACTTCAACATCAATCACTAGATGCAGTGATGAAGAGAAAATCCAGGTCCCGAGGCTTTTAGGCAAGATAAGCCGTTTAGATAAGCCGTTTACACACTGCTTGACTTCTTAGACTCAGTGTCTTTCCTTCACTGTGAAGTCATAAAGCCAAAGAGAAATAAATGTATGCTGATTCTTCACAAATGACATATGGGCATAAGAAGCTTAGCAACTATCACTCCCACTAGCAACGAGGCAATATACAGAATTGCCTGCAGCAGGACTTGCAACTACGGACTGGTTCGTAAAGTGTGAGCACCTCACCCCCATCGGCTAAGACCGAGGACCTAAGCCACACTGAGCCTTACTGAGTAAGGTCTAGCCGTCCACGGCAGCGGCAGCAGCTGCATGGCAGCAGCAACAGCGCTTGCAGACCCGTGCCCCTGCAACGATCAGGTCATTTGTCTACTACTGCCTGTCTCACTCTCTTCGTGAGCACAATGTGTGCTCTCTGCTACTTAAACAGCTGCTGCTTGTTATCTGCCACTTAGAGAACTGCCTCATCTCTCTATGTCTCTCTCTCTCTCTGTCTCTCTCTCTCTCTCTCTGTCTCTCTCCTTTCCTCCCTCTCTCTCTCTATCTCCTTCCCTCTCTCTCTCTCTCTCTCTCTCTCTCTCTCTCTCTCTCTCTCTCTCTCAAGAGAGAGAGAGAGAGACATATTTTTTTCGAACCCACGACCTCGGTCGTGAAGAGTGAGCACCTTACGTCCAGGGCTACAATCGGGTGCCTACCGGCGCATGTAAACAGCTAGTGTGCAAAGCGACCTTGCTAAAGATGTATGTATTGCTAGTCCTTCACAAACAGCGCTAGAGCAGAACAAAGATCGCTCGTGTACTTGGAATGGAATGAGGAGAGGTTGTGTCCGGTGTAATCAGGCTAACTTCACCAGGACGGTCTCGATGGCCAACGGCCACTGCCTGGACCACCAGGACAAGAAATAGAGACTTGAGGAGGACTGAAGCTGACTGCACTATGTAATAGGAAGGCCAGCGCGACCGAGCGAGCCCATTCACTGGAAGCCGAAATAGGGACCATAACGAGCAGGCATATGGTGTGGCATTGACTTGAGAAGGAGACAGTTTTCAGACGTGTGGTTAAAAAGCACTCTGGCTGCGCAAGCAGCCAAAAGGTAAGAACGCTTGCTGTGTGATAAGCAGCATACCCACTCTGGATGCATGGATTTTGGCCCTTGGTTTATTGGGCAGTCGACGGCAGATGTCAACTCTTCCATAACAACCAACGTTGGATTTGAGAAAGACGAAGAGGAATAGCTAGGAATAGCAGCAGCAGCGGCGCAGTCGAGGCAGAAGGAGAAGCGGAGGTGGAGAGCGTGGCTCGGGGCTCCTTTTCATGGGCAGGTATTGGATCACTACATCGTATTCCTATAATTATGGACCGGAATGTTTGCATCGGCACGCTGCAAAACATTGGCATTCCATGCACTCGACAACTGAAGGGCGGCAGCTTATTATTATTATTATTTATAAGCATCCATGCACTCGACAACTGTAGGGAGACAGCTTGTTATTGTTATTATTTATAAGCAGGATATCGAGCCTGATGTCCGACGGTCTTATTGCTGGCCTGCGTGATTACTCAGGGCTAAGAGTGTGTCAACTTTCTCAAAATTAACTGCCCATCATCTCTTTCAAAAGCAGTCAGACCAGCTCGAACAATGTACTGAATCAATGCCGCATCACGAGTTAGTGACTTCGTGTTCAGCAGCAGCAGCCATGCGAGGTGCACTGTGTATGGATAGGATCACCGCGCCAGCGGCCGAGGAGCGTCAGAAGGGACTCTTGGCTGCCTTCATCCCACCACCTGACACACAATGCAGTGCACTGGCCAGAAAGCTGCATCATTAAGGTGCAACATTGTTTCCACCTTAGCACTGGTGCCAGCCACTCTGCTGCTGAGTCACATGCCAACTCCGGTCAGACTTAGCACAGCCAGAAGCTGCGGGCAGTTCGGATGTTTGTCAATTCGGGCGGTTGCAAAATTCGGTCATGCGTGCAACTCAGCACAGCACAGTCTCTAACGACCGCAGAACAGGCCGCATGTTCGCCGGTCTGCCACGCCTGCATCTCTCGGTTGGCAGAGGAAAAGAAGTCGTCGTCGCACGTTTTTCCTTTCCTCCTTCAAGCCGAGAGCTCCGACTTGCGGTCGCACGACAGCGGACGCTAAGCTTTTGCGAACGGAAGAGGGAAGTGGTGGGAGGGGCCACCGAGGCGTCGAGTTTGCGGCTGCGGTGGCAGACGCGCGAGCGAGCATGCGGCGGCCGCCGCATAATAATAATAATAATAATAATAATTCACTTGATAAAGTGCCCTCAGAGAACTCAATCTCTCTCTAGGCGCTTTACATTTGCTGTAAAGTGAAATGCAATTGCTCGGCGATCGCCACTAGCTGTCCGTCGCGTGCACGACCCGCGTTCGCGGACGCGCGCGGAGGCTCGCCGCGCTCGGCTCGCTCACTTCTGCCGCGCCGCGCCGACGTCCTTGCCCGTGATTCGCCGCTGCCGCTCTCGCTTGAGCTCCTCCTGACGCTCGTGCTCCTCGCGCTCGTGCCGCTTCTGTGCCAGGACTTCCTGCAGCCTGGAAATAGAGAGAGAGAGAGAGAGTGCAGGGGCTCGCGGGCGCTCGATGGCAGCGCGATGAAGGGCGAAGCCCCCACAAGCGTTGTCGACGACGGCGTGTATTATACGATCTAGCAGCCGTCGTGCGTGCTGCTCCGGAGCACGAGGTGTTAAAAGAGAGAAGAGAGTGTATAGCGTGCGTGCAGGCCGACGCACAGGCAGAAAGTGAATTGCGCGGCAAGGAACGAGTCACGTGCCGGCAAGGAGCGTTCCCGTTGGGCGGACAGAACGTCGGCTGGGGGGCGGTGGAACCAGTGACGGCGATCATACGCCCACAAAGAGGGAGACAGGACCAAGTAGCGAGTGCTGCAAGTGTCGCGCAGCAGCAGCTGCTCCTCGAAACTACCGAGGAGAGTGGCACGTGACCTCGGCCTCCGACGAAGCTAGGCGGCTCGGGAGCTCTGCCCCTCTAGCCGCGTGTGGCCAAGCCAAGGCCGCAAGCCGACTCGGCAGTGCGGCTACCGAAAGATAAAAAAGAAAATAACTAAATAATAGATAGTCTATATAAAGTAATACGCCTGCCACAAGATAAAAAATAAATAACAGTTTAAATGAAATAATGTAGTCTAAATGAAATAATGCAAGCTGGTTCAACAGCCCTATTTTATATCTCTACTAATTAAAGTAAGAAAGTCCGTCACGCCGCAAGACGGTGCACTTGCGTCGAGCCACAAGACGGCACAGCATTGTCTTCTGTGACGGAACTGCTATGAGAGCGAGCGAAGTGAGTTCACAGGCTGCACAAATGAGCTGCTCGTAGCAGCGCACTGTGCAGCCTTCACGCCTATCACCACCGCTTCCAGTGGTCAATAAAGGATCGACCATTGCAAGTCACAAACCCACGACCCGGGTCGTGAAGAGCGAGCGCCCTGGGCTAATAATAATAATAACAATAGTAGCTTTCCTTATAAGCTGGGAAAGGCTCATGCCTCAACTATAATTCTGCTTTGGCCGATGACAAATGCATTGGCATTAGGGCCTACCCATTCCCCATGCCAACATCATGTATAATTGCAGGCTCACCTGCATTCTTAAATATAGGCACCTAACTACCCTCCAGTGGTGATGTCAAGACCGAGTCAGCCTCGAAATGCCAGGATGATCTATTGGATCTCACTGGTTTGGCGGTAGGCATACAAGAGTGATCTCCCCACCCTACAACAGGCTACTGAGTTGCCATCAACTCGGAAGGTGCAGCTAGCTCAAACAGTTGCAACACCTTCAAGAATAAAAAAAATAAATAAACCAGAGCAAATCAGCCTCCAGAAGCAAGGAGGTAAAGCAACCACGGAATAGAATTGCCTAACTACATAGCTGGCTGTAAGCCAACACCAAGTTGGCAGAGGCCATTGCAGTCGAAGGAATGACCAGCAGCAGCAACATCAGGTGTGCAGCAGCCGTTCCCAGCCTCTCCCCTCGCCCGGCATGGCATGCAATCACGGCTGTGGCATCTCCGAAGCTGCTGGGCTGAATCACATAAGATTAGATTGGCTACCAGTGCTTCAGGATAGCTTGCACCGTCACCAGCTTCCGGCAGAAGGGCAGCTTCCTGAGAGGGGACGGCCCATCAAAAGGCATCCAAGCATGGCCTGCAGCAGTTAACTGTGGCAATCAAAACGATGGGCTCACATTACCGGAAGACCGATGACCTGACTCAGCAACGTTTCCCACTTTCTTTTTGAGGTGTGAGATAAAAAATCTTGTGGCTGCCGTGTGCGCACCAAAAGCAACTTGGGCTTGGGGAGAGCTACGAAAAGCTCTCCTGCACAACATTCACAAGGTTTTAGCCTAGGGGTGTGGTGCTCGCATTTCACGCACCAAGTCAAGGGTTCGACTTCTTCAGCACACAATCCATTATTGCCTGCTGTAAAAGGGGTGACAGCAGCTAAGGCTCTTTTGCCGCTCTAAAAATGAGACTGTTGGGTGAGCAGACCTTTAATTTATTCAATAGTCCTCGTGGGTTCCTGTGGACATACAGCCGGCGACACAGCGCTACGACAGCAGCACTACCGCGCCAGTGTGTGCTGTCTCACCGGGTCAGCTGTTCTTTCTTCTCGGCCTCGGTGAGCGGTTTCACTTCCTCTGCCGACTCAGAGAACTGCGAGTGATCCGTCCGCATGGCATGGTTCTGAGCTTCGACTTCAGAGCGTAGCAGCTTACCACACCTGGAACCCGCCGATGCCGCGTACAAAGATCTCCCGCAGAGCAGTGCAGGCAGCAGCTGCAGCAGCAGCAGGGTCTAGGATGCCAAAAGCAACGTGGTGGCTCCAGCAAAAGCTTCAGCAGCAGCAAAGGTTGCTTTGAGAACACACTCGTCGCATTTGATCGACTTGGCTTGGACGTGCTCGTGTGATATCGGCGGCTCCTGGTCGAGGCGCACGTCCACCGGCTTGGCTGCTGCTGCTCCGGCAGGCAATTGCTCTGCAATGCATGTCCAGCATCAGCGAGGCAGCGAGAAGCAAACGCAAAGTGTAGCCGGTTGCCAGCAGCCAGGGTTCAATCCCTATGCTCGCACGGTGGGCGCCTTTCTTTTTTCCCCTTCTCTTTCCATCTCGTATGTGAGGAAAGACACACTGGATGAACCTGCTAGCGGCACCATCAATGCGCACAAGAAATCCCACCGGCCTCGCACAGCGTACTGCCTGTGATGTCGATGGGATGCAGCAAAGTGTAGCTCACACGTGCCAACATCACGAAGGCAAGCAAGACGTATGAAAACTCAGCAAACTGAGCCAAACACGAAAATGGGCACGACAAGTAAATCCATTGTCGAAAAGATTGTTGCTATGCAACTTGTCAAACACACATTCGGAAGAATTAATTGTCAGACACATTAAAGTCGGTATTCAAACTACACCACACCACTAAAACTGCTCTCCTCTGTTCGACCAACGGTCACGTCTTAACCAGCATACCAGTCACCTGTGAAGTTCCACAAGAGTCCGTTCTTAATCCTTTGCTATTCTCCATTTATACTGAACCTCTGGGAAAAGCAATTGAGCACACGAGATTCTCTATCACTGCTATGCTGCCGATACTCAAGCTCAACTTGCTGCTCAAACTGCCAGAATCTGCTGCAGCAACTGATAAACTGAATGCTTGTCTTGCACATGCTCATTCTGGATGTCGGAAAAGTTCTTAAAACTAAAAGACGATAAAACCAAACGGCTGCTCATAGAACGCCCCAAACGTGTTTATTTCTATGCATATCAAGACTATGTTGTCATTATTTTTATCTAGGTTTCAACACATTATTGGGATCATAAAAGTCAACATTCACTTTGATAACTTATCTGATGCCTTCAGCACTGAATTTCGTGCATTGACTGACTCATTGTCTCTTGGGGCTCATGTGCATGGCCCTACTCACATCAAGGATCACACACTCGACCAAATTGTCTCATACAACTGCACTTGAGTCATCATCAATTATTACCAAATCCTGCTTATCTGACCACATGCAGATCTCATTCAGTCTACAGTGTGTGCCTGCCTCCTCCTCCTCCTCTAGAATCACATGTGAATCGCGAAATCTCAAGACCCTTGACATCAATGCTCTCCGTGCGAGAATATCTGCCTCGCCTCTGCCGTTCAGTCCTCCTCCGATTTGCCATCATTGGTAGATAGCTACAATACGACACAAGCTGATACGCTCGATGAGTTTGCAACTTTGACTAAGCACATCGTGCGCTATCACCCAGACGGCCGATGGTTTACCACAGACATTTAACTAGCTAGGTCTACTAAATGCAAGCTTGAAAAGCCATACAAAAGATCAGGACTGACTGTCCATCGACAGGCATACGAGGACTACTGTGGGTTGTACCAATCGATTCTAGCAAAGGCCAAGTCTAGTTTCTATAAAAAAAAGTTGTTGAATCACAAGTGCACAATCCAAAAATGCTGATGTCGACAATAAACCATCTCCTCAACCGTTCCCAGATTAGCTCCTTACCTGATGATCCTTGTGATGATCTAGCCGATCGCTTCTCTCGATTCTTTGTGCAGAAGATAGACAAGATCAGGGAATCCATCCCCGCGATGACAACCTCCCCACTAGAATGCTGTTCCTCGGTTCCTGGCTGCACCTCAATGTCTGCATTTAAGCAGGTCACTAGGGTCTAGTCGTAAAGCTCGTATCTCGATCAAAGAAGACACCAAGTCCTCTGGACCCTATTCCCACTGTCCTGCTCCTACGTTGCATTGATCTGCTGCTGCCATGCATAACTAACATCATTAATATGTCATTAGCCTCAGGTCATGTCCCAGCACCTTTCAAAAAAGCTGTAGTCAGGCCTCTTCTTAAGAAAGCAACACTAGACCAAGAGAACTTGAGCAACTACCCCCCAGTCTCCCTTCTACCATTCCTATCAAAGACACTGGAACGGGTCGTGGCAGACCAGCTGAACTCATATATCGAAACTTCAAACCTTGCTAGTAAGTTCCAGTCTGGCTTTAGAACTAATCACTCCACAGAGTCAGCATTGCTTAGGGTATACAGCGACCTACTTAGGAATGCAGACATGGGTAGAGTGTTTCTGCTTGTTTTGCTCGATCTTTCGGCAGCTTTTGACACCATCGATCACAAAGTTCTTCTAGAGCGCCTCTCATCTCGCCTGGGCATCACTGGCACTGATCTGCAATGGTTCAGGTTCTATCTCAGTGGGAGACTCCAGAGTATTGACATGAAGGGACAAAGATCATCTGAGGTACCTCTGAAATATGGGGTACCTCAGGGCTCCGTGCTGGGTCCGGTTCTTTTCACGGTTTATACTCTCCCTCTTGCTGATGTGATTGCCAAGCACAATCTAGGCTTTCACTTCTATGCGGATGACACTCAGTTGTACCTTAGCTTTGATCCCTCCCAGCCTTCGAGCACCTCAAATTCTCTCAACTCATTTGCTGCATGTATTGATGACATCCACACATGGATGGCAGCAAATTTTCTAAAACTAAACGGTGATAAAACTAACTTACTAGTTATGGGCAACCCAAGTCTGATTCAGAAAATAGAAAGGGTGATGCTCAAAATTGGCTCGGCCAGCATATCTCCTGTTGAATCAGCTCGGAATATAGGTGTCATGGTCCAAAGCGACCTCTCGTTAGACGACCACATCAGCTCCACAATCAAGTCTGCCTACTTTCAGCTACAAAACATTGCTAAAATTCCGGCTTGTTTAGATAAGGATACCACGTCTAAGTTGGTCCATGCATTTGTGACATCCTGTCTTGATTTCTATAACTCACTGCTTACTGGCCTACCGGCATGTGCAATCAGGTGCTTACAGCTGGTGCAAAACTCTGCAGCTAGGGTTGTCTGTCGTGAGCTTCGCAGTTGCCACATCACACCACTTCTCGCCGACCTGCACTGGCTACCAGTCAAGCAACGGATCGACTTCAAAGTTTTGTCGCTCACTGTTAATAATAATAATAATAATATTGCACTTGATAAAGTGCCCTCAGAGAACTTAATCTCTTTCTAGGCGCTTTACATTTGCTGCAAAGTGATACGCAATAGAATAGTAAGTAAAATCATGATTGAAAAACAAACAAAATGAATAACATGGTTAGGGGTTACATGCACTGGGTCAGCATGCAAACTGTTAGGTCCCTTCCTTCTTTGGCTTCAGCCTAGATGTCAGATCTACTCCTCTACCAGGCCCAGCATCGTACATCTGTTTTTTGGAATTTAACTGGTTACCTATACCTCGTACAAACCTCAAATCCTTTGGAGACCGTGCATTTAGTTCGTATGCTCTCAAAGCCTGGAACTCCCTCCCGACTTGTGTCACGACATCCCCTGACATGACCACATTAATAAAGAAATTTTAAAATGCACCTATTGATGACAGCATTTAGTGGATCCCTTTGATTCGTTCTGTATGTGCTTATGCGCACTGACACTGTGCATGCTACCACTAACCACACTTGCATGTTGACTCGGCGCATGTCACCCCTAACCATGTTATTCATGTTGTTTATCAAGCATGATACCACTCACCATTCGATCGTGTTTCCTTTGCAGCAAATGTAAGGCGCCTAGAAAGACATTGAGTTCTCTGAGGGTGCTTTATAAAGTGTATTATTATTATTACTATGATTAATAAAATCTCACGATAAGGAAAACTATGAGTTTAAACTATTACATAAAGTTACTACTGACTCATGCCATGCCCCTGACAAGCAGACTGCCAGTCACCTTCTATTTACAGCCGAAGACAAGCTGTAGCACGAGTGTGCCCATCAGCTTTAACCACCTTAAAAGCAAGGGCAATATCTAGCCGGGGTCCATACGTAGGAGCTAGATTCATCGACACGAAGTGGGTTGGTTGAAACACTGAAGACAAGTTACCCAAACTTTTACAGGGTGCCAAGAAACGATCGCAAGCCTTGCAGTGACTCAGAAGATACTCATAGCTACAGCTGACCATTGTCCAGTCCCAAAGACACCCACTACTGTTTTTCCATGCCTGAGACCCTCTGTCGTGCGAATGTGAAATACTATTGTATTACGACATGATCCAAAGCAAAAAAGACCTATGCCAATGCCAAATCATTACTTTAAGCATTCAGCTCTGCCTTGTAAGAGTAAGCAATATGCATGCTTCATCAGCCACTTTGTCTCTCAAGTCTCTTCAATTATCCATCCATCAGCCGGTGTGTTCATCCAACCATGCATCCCATCCCCTCCCCTCCCATCCCATCCCCAATATTTGGCTCTTTCCCACTTTCTCTCGCTTTCTCTTCCCCTCTCACATAACTCTTCTCACACATGCACGCACACAAAGCTTGTTCCCTCCTTTTTGTTCACTATTTTGCTTACTTTCTACAGAACTCTCCCAGGCCTCCAAGGCCAATAACATGTAATTTCTTCGTCAGTTTCAACATTTGCACAGACAGCAGTGCATAGCATTACACGTGATGACTAGCAATATCCAGCTGCTAGCTGCTCACCAACTGCAATGCAAAAGCACTACTGTTCACTCACCGCCACTGCTGATTTCATTGATGAAATCTAATTCATCTGCTGGGCCTGAATCATCGGCATGCTGCAGGAGCCTGCAACGCCAATGCACATTTGGCTTATGCCTGTGGCAGATTTGAGTACACCTGCAGCTAATACCAGGGTCAAATAAATCAATAGATCACTGCTACTGTCAAGCTACAGAATGTCATTCCAAGCTGTGCTAACAGTGCATATTCCTTTACATATATACTGCCCAGATGAAGAACATGCCGAGTTAAGATGCCGATGCAGAAAACCAATATTTATGCAACCAGCTCACCCACAGCTGACAAAGCCACAAGCCACGGCATTTCAAGAACAGCTGATTGCTGGTAGTTGCAAGGCAAACAATCTTCTCCTTCAGACACAACTGAGGGTCGGGGCTAGAGAACCAAAAGCCTTGCAATCACCATTCATCAGGGAATTAAGAATAGTTCCTTCTAACCTAGCTAAATTGCTATAGCATCCCAGCATCCTTATGCCCTCGGATCCATCAGGCTGTCGCTTGCTTACTTCACGACTGCTGCGATGTGACGACTGACTTGAAAAGACCAGTCTTTTATATCGAAGCTTGTGTGAGAGTTCAAGTCTTGAAGACGGCAGAGATTCCTTCTTCATCTCAAGCACATAGATATCCATTTCGAGCTGTATAGTGCTATATAAATACAGCTGACGATGCATCTATTTATAAATTGTAAATACTGGTTGCGACAGCAGCTTTCCCCCAGCTAACCCTAGACTTGGCAAGCTACTAATTTCTATATTTCTCCCAGAAAGATACTCTCTTCTCTCCTATTGCTATTCAGGTACCTCTTCTCCAGCTATATGTTTTGCTACTTCTTGGCTATTCACTGCTTTTGGCAGCAGTGTCGCTTACATCAGCAGTGCTTCTCCCTTTATCGGTGTTGCAAAAGACGACTACTGTCGACTTCGTACCAATAATAATAATAATAATAATAATATTGCACTTGATAAAGCGCCCTCAGAGAACTTAATCTCTTTCTAGGCGCTTTACATTTGCTGCAAAGTGAAATGCAATAGAATAGTAAGTAAAATCATGCTTGAAAAACAAACAAAATGAATAATATGGTTAGGGGTGACATGCACAGGGTCAGCATGCAAATGTGGTTAGTGGCAGCATGCACAGTGTCAGCACGAATAAGCACATCAAGGACGAATCACGGGGACCCACTAAATGCTGTCCTAAATAGGTGTGTTTTTAAGTTTCTTTTAAATGTGGTCAGGTCATGGGATGTTCTGACGCAGGTCGGGAGGGAGTTCCAGGCTTTGGGAGCATACTAGTTAAATGCACGATCTCCAAAGGATTTAAGGTTTGTACGAGGTATTTCCAGACTGTTGGATTCCGAGAAGGGGGTGGTACGATGCTTGGCCTGATGGGGTAGTATATCTGAAAGATAGGCTGGAGCGATAGAATGAAGAGACCTAAAAGTGAGCGACAAAACAATAATTAGGCTTAATAATTAAGCTGGGTTTACAGCATTCCCACATTTACCCATGTAAAATGTCTAGCACAGTCGACCTAGTGACAGGGGCATCCTACATTCTTCCTCCGAACTCCATCTGCAAAGGCATCGCAGAAAATGAGCTTTGAATTAAGCATAGACATTGACAGCTGGGGAGAAAGAAAACAGCAGACATGACAATGATGGCTTTGCCATTTGGCTTCGGCAGTCATTGTACTGCTACATTCATCTGTTATTCTGTCAGTAAAAGTTTGTGTACCTCAAAAGCATAGGCTGTTTGCAGCATGCCTCGGATCACTGCAATAACCGTGCCATAGTCCACCATTGAGTACAATAAAGGCGAGCGCATCACAATAGATCTGATTGGCTGTTACACTAACACCCTCTCCTCATTACAGGCGACTTCAATATTCATTTTGATAGCCCTTCTGATTCGATGTGTTCTAACAGGCTTGAAACGTTGGCTTGAAAAAGCTGCAAAAAATACGAGACTCACTGTCTACTGCATGGCATTTGATGACTATTTTAAGATGAATAAATCCATTTTAGCCACGATCAAGTCCTAATTTTATAGAGAAATAGTCGAATCACAGTCAATAACGTTTTTGGCCACCATCAACCAACTTCCTATCGCCCTAAGAGAACTCAATCTCTATTCACGTGCTTCACGAATGCCACGTGGCTCGAGCCCACGACCTCGGTCATCGAATATGCTCGCCCTGACAAAGGTCAGGGCGAGCACCTTAACCACGGGCCAAACCAGAGGAGCAAATGAAAAAACTAAATTGCCCCATCCACAGAAATTGAGGGCGCATCACAGCTGCTAATGCTTGCGCCAGCTCACTGCAACTAGGCTTTGTCCCAAAGTAATGCCGTGACCCCAAAGGGCTGTTTTCGCTCGAGCTTCCTGCTAGCCTGCACCGATAACCACTCCCCCATCCGACATCTTCGCTCTTCGCTTGCTTCTTGCAGCTTGCTCCTTCTAGCAAGCAGCAAAGCAATGGCGCTATGTGGCAATTGCGTTACTAAACAAGAGGCGTTCAGAGTCATCAATACCAGCGACCAATATTACACCGGTCACCCTAGAGACCCAGCTTTGCACCTGATTTGACTAACAAAGTTTGTGTCATAGCAACTCCAGCCACACCCTTATCTAGCACGCTTTCAGGTTCGTCATTTTTCAAACTGCAATCTTCCTCATATGCATGCAGTCAAAACCGTAGCTAGAAAATGTACAGGTACACACACCCAGGCCCCTGAACAGGCCTCTTAATGCACCTGCATGGAGCTGCTGACGGTGTACATAAATACGACTGCCATAATCAGCTGGTTGTCAAACTGGTTAAGGAGGCAGTCTTTTTATGTATGCTGAACTATCGCCAAACTAATGCAACCGTATTGGCAGGTTTCATACTACTAATTATAATACAAATGGTAATAATAACAGAAACTTGTATAGTACCCACAGAGAATTAATTATATTAGTAAGCATTTTATATGCAATGACTTGAAGGATGTCGGTTGGTCAGTGATAACATGTATCGTGTCATTACACATTAGCATACAAAGGACAATTCGTAGGGACCGAAGTAAATAAATGTTGAGAGAAACCGATAGGTTTTAGCTTCCTTTTAATTGTCGAATCAGGGCAAATCGTACTGTCAGTCCTGAGTGAGCTCAAGAATGGGTAAGGCACAGCTAAACAAATTATTTGAGTCAGACGAACGGATGGTATGGTGCCAAGCCTGATTAGGAAGTATGTGTGGGTGTATTTTGGACAAAAAGAACAAAGGGACCTGAAAGTGAGAGACAAAACCTTGAAGTCGATACTCTGCTTGATGAGGAGCCAGTGCAGGTGGGTAAGAAGCGGTGTAATATGGCTGAAGCAACGTTCACGACAGACAAGGCTACCTGCCGAGTTTTGCACACAACTGTAAACTTCTAATGCAAAGGTAGGAAAACCAGCAAGTTATGAGATATAGAAGAAGTCAAGACAGGATATCACGACTGCACAGTTACCAAAGAGGCATTACCCTCTACAAGTGGCGCTGCAAAAGGCAATTACAATCGTCTTGAATTAAAACAAATTCAGTCGCTAGTCATCTCTCCTAAAAGTGTTGCACCAACAATATTAAAAATAGTGACGATGATAACAGTACATTAGAATGGCCACTTAAGTGAAATAAATGCCTCTCTAGCCACATTACATACGCTGGAAAGGAAACAGATGCAGTGGCTGACTGTTGATCAGTTGTTGAGACAAACCACACAAAAACATCATCTGCTCAATCGTCCTCACATCCTTTTGGTGACTGCGCCTTCTCTGCATATACTCCTAGACCCCAACACTCACGCTCGACTGACATCACATCACGCCCTGAATTGAGAACACTGAATACGAAGCTAAAACCCACTTATTCCTCACAGGGTTTACTCCATTCACTAGGCACTTGACATGCTTCTCTTCCTACATATAAAAGTGCATAGGAATATATTTAGTTCTTTTAGGGCACTATATAACTGTCAACATTCTTACAACTACTATTATTATTACTCTGACCACAAAGCCTATCACGTCTCAGCTACATACTAAGCTGAAACACCGATAGACTCCCCGCTGCTCGTGCTCTACGACGATGTATCTGAAATACTTACTCTTTAGGCTTGTCATCTTACCACCTACTCATCTGACTGAGGTCGTTCAACTCGGCCTGGAACCGACCTCAAATGATCGGGTTGCCCTGCCTTAAGCTATTACTCTCCCAAAGACTGGAACTCACTACTGACTGACAGCACGAAATTCCCTTACCTAATATCTACAATACAGCTAAAATCTGCTAGCTCCTTACAGCATTTGCTCGGGCTCTGTGAATTGCCCCTTACGTGATTACGTATGCTGAAATGTCACACTTTACCGAAATTTCATTGGCATGCTGTTTTTCTAGCATATGTGAAGTGCCTAGAAAGATAACTTCTCTCAGATTCTAAATCGTTAATAGACTTCTCTCTGAGAAGTAGCCAACTTAATGAAGTATAGTAAAAAGGTCTTGTCTCCTGAAGAGCCTATTCCACTACCACTTTGATCATTTTCACAGGCAGACAAGCCTAGTCCAGCCATAACTCAGGTTATCATGTTTCTTTGGATAAAGGTTCTATTTTAAATCTTGCCATCATTCGACCAATACTTACAATCCTAGTTTAGATTCTGAGGTGTCAGCAAACTATTGCCCAGTCTCCAGCCTTCTTTTTTTTGTCCAAGATTCGGGAAAAGGTTGTCGCTCAGCAGATTGTAGAACTCATTTAGAAGAATAATTGTCAAACAAATTTCAGTTGGGATTCAGACGACACTAATCAGAAACTGCTCTTCCCCCGTGTTACCAACGACACCCTACATAGCAAAGATTATGGTAACGCTGCTTCCCTGGCCCAGCTAGATATATCAGCTGCATTTGACACAGTCCATCATGATAACCTACTTGAACGATTGAGAATGATGGATCGGACAGAAAAGGCCCAGGAGGGGTTCAAATCGCACTTGTCCGACCATACTTAATCCTTGTCGCGTGGTGGTCACATCTCATCTAGCAGACCTGTCACATGCAGAGTTCGATTAAGAGTTTGTTCTCTGTGCTGTTCTGCGCTTATACCCACGGTCCGTGGGATGCATGGCTATCACTTCTAGACAAACGACAGCCGAGACGGATTTGCCATTTTAAGCCTCGGATTCTGCTGAATCTGCTGATTAACTTAATATTTGCCTTTCAGACATTCGATCCTAGATGCTGGCAAATCCCCTTTAACTAAACCGAATAATCTAAATTTCCTTAAACTAAACCTGATTAAACCCAACTCCTAATTTTAGGACATCCCAAGCATGGACAATGAGATTTTCCTCTTCTAATTTTGATGATACTATAGTGCAACTGGCACCGTGTGCTAGATATGTAGGTGCCTTCTTTGATAACTGCCTCAAGTTTGAAAGCTTTATTGAGAATATTGCTTTGACAGCTAGCCATCACGTTCAATCCTGGCCTAAGATTAGCGACTGTCTTCCATGGTGGCTTGCCAAGAATTCAACTAGCTCCCTTGTTCTACCTCGGTTAGACTATTGCAATTCCATTTTGGCTCGTTCTGTCTAGGCTGGACTACTTTAATCTAGTTTTGGCTGGGCTACTTAAAAAATCCATTAAGCCTTCAGCTCCTGATAAATATAGCTGCTGCAAGGCTAGCCAACAAACCCCAGAGGCTCAGCCGTGTGTCTCCATTGCTGAAGGAGCCAAGACGGTTTCTCGGTCGATCAATGAATACAGAGCGAAATTCTTACCCTGACCCTCCAGGTCTGACACGGCTTAGCTCCTTCATACCTAGCTGAACTGCTGCACCACTTACAGCTTCCTCGAGCCCTCAGGTTCTGGATGGACAATAAATTGCTGTCACATTCCAATGTTAAAAGACCGTCGGTGACAGAAGCTTCAGCTTTGCAGGTCCTAGACTGTGGAGATCACTTCCACAATTGTTAAGCAACAACATCTCCTCTACTGCTGCCGATTGTGGCACATCCTTACCAGCCGTCCTCAGCAGCTACTTCCATTCTAGTCACTTCCTAGCCTGCCCTCCAAACTCAGTTATGCTTCTCACTTTTTCTTTAGTGCCTGAAATGAAGTGCGCTCGCTACGGTATGTGCACCGACAGCCACTTTGGCTTTGGTTGCACACTAGAAAACTATCCAGTTCCTATTTATTCCTCGTGGCTTTGCAGAGTTACATACATTTATAGGTCCGAACTGATTACTACCTAATGCAAACTAGACTGAAGGAAGTGTTAATTTGATTCAACTGCCTCATTCATATGGCGGTAGAAGAGCCTTAGAGGCGATCACCACTGCTCGAAGTAGGCAAAAAGGATTGCCTGCAGCAGGACTCGAACCCACGACCTGAGTCGTGATCAGTGAGCACATTACCCTTGGGCTAACACCCAGGGGACTTGCATTATTAGGATTAATGATTAAGATTATTAGAACTAATGATTAGGATTAATGCTGATTAATAAAATGCTTCACTTATGACATAAATAATTGCTGTTTTGTGCATAGCTGCTGCTTCGTGCACGTGGCTACGCCTGTGTAACACGTAGTTGGTTGGATGGTATTCGGCAGCCTGAGAACAAATTATGTGCGAGAGCTACACAGCTGCTTGCGCACGGTTTGCCTTTGAAGGCAGCTATGTCGTTGCCACATCCCTAAGCTTCGTAGGGGTGCCTATGCCGAAGTTGTTAACAAAACTGTACTATTATGGTCTCGAGCAATGCCGAGTATCGTGCCTGCTCATGCAGCTATTATTGTTCTAGAATACCTACCTGAAACACTTCCAAATCAAATTTTGCATTTTACACAGTATGATTCATAGGATATCCTACGCCAGGGGACGATCTACATAGACGGTGCCCCCCCCCACCCATTAAGCATCTATTTTGGTTCCCCCCTCATCTGGCACCCTGGGACATATGCCGCTGCCCTGCACTTCGGTAGGCCACTGATCATAGAGCCCCATTCTTCTGACTCTGGTCCTTTATCTATGCCTAGAAGCAAGCTAGAATCCTTTGGAGACCTTGCCTTCAGCTTGTATGCTCCCAAAGCCTGGAGTTCACTACCGACTGATGTCACGACATCACCTGACTTGACATTTGAAAATAAGCTAACAACCACCAGTTACTTACAGAACTCCCTGGTTCCCTAGAAATTTTTTATGTGTGCTTACACTGTGCATGTTATCACAGCACAGTTGATATGCTTCCTTTCCAGCATTTGTGGAATACCTAGAAAGAGATTTAGTTCCCTCGGGGTGCTATATAAACGAATAATTCTGGTATTATTATTTAAATAATGCCACTGTCTATACATTAAATATTATATGAAGCTTTTTCGGGGATAGCAGCTTGCCCAAAGCAGCACATAGGAAAGATGACCAACAATACAGTATTGGTATGGCAAGTGGCTGGAACAACTAAAGGAACAAGACCGGCCAATCAAAGAGTACTCAAGAACCTACAGACCGGAGGGGGATTAGGAAAGACTAAGATACATTTACTCGCACGGCACACAAAAAAATAAATTTCGAGAAGTCTGCTGCTGAAAGACAAACAGAACAAGTGAATGACTAAAGAAAGCCTGCCGAAAAATGCCCTCCAAGTTGTGGCACAGTGTACCAATGTGGGGCAGCAGAAGAGACATGCAATCAGACGACTCGGTACGTTTTCGCGTAACAACGGGCTTACGGGCTTACCACTCCATAGCCGGTTGAACGCCTGCGTTGCCCGTTTGGGCTAATGCTTTTTCTCTAAAAAAAAATAAAAGCATACAAAGTATACAAAGTATACGATATCGAAATTGCGTTCCTTTTAGATTTTCGCACGGTCCAAGTTATCGAGCAGCGAAAATGAGCATAAAAGCCAGGCCCGGCACATAAAAGCAGCGTTCGCAAGCATTTGACTAACGCACATTAGTTCTTGCAATGCAGCGGGTGGGTGCGCATTTCGATAACAGAACTTTCCAGAACTACCGCGATCGCCTACCGCTTGCCACACCAAGAAAGATTCATTTAGTTATTTCACGGCTCTCTAAATATGCACAGTCGGTAGCTATGTCATTTCAGCAGTAACACAGCCCGAGTTCACGAGTAACAAGAGACAAGTACTGTGCGAATTGACCAAAAGTACCGAAAAGAGAAGAACCGCTTTTTCTACCCGCAAGCTGTAGTGGCCTGACTAAAAAGCACAATCGTAAAGAGGAAAACGAAGCACATTCGGGCGAAAGAGGAGCGTGCTGGCATAACAAGTGCTGGCCGCTTCGGTGGTCTTCGAAGCAAGCTCGCAAGCCGGAACCGACATACGCTTTCTCTTTCGAGAATCCCATTTCCTGCAAGGTAACTAGAAACGACGACATCTCAGTCGGCGGCTCGCGGACGGTCAATGAACGTAAAGCGCTGCTTTCGCGTTAGCTGAACTAAGCTGTCTAAATGGAACGTCTGTGTCACCTCGATCGCGTCTGCCATTGGATAAGCACCTCCGGTAGCCGCACGTGCTGGGCTCGGTGCTGAGGCGTTACCGAACAACAGATTTACCCGTAGACATGGCACACGAATGTCTACGGCCGGCTACCGGCCATCATAACGGCGGAGTATCTGGTAAAGCTAAGCGTAGAAAATACCTTGAAATTATGTGCGGCATCCTATTCAAGTTCTTTTCCCGGCACCCGTGTGACCTACACGGACCGTGACTCAAGGTCTACAGCTCAGGCGAGAAAATACTCGCTCTAAGCTTCTGTTTTATTCTGAACGTGGTTATACTACCTCTATCGACGCTCCTTAGACAGCTGCTGAAGCCGCAGACTTCCAAAATGACGGATGCCAGCCCAGCGCTGCGAAGTGCAACGCTCAGGCTTGCCGGTATTAGTGCTTTGTATAAATGATAGTAATAATAATAACAATGCACTTGATAAAGTGCCCTCAGAGAACTCAATCTCTTTCTAGGCACTTTACATTTGCTGTAAAGGGAAACGCGATTGAATGGTGAGTAATATCATGCTTGATAAACAACATGAATAACATGGTTAGGGGTGACTTGCACAGGGTCAGCATGCAAGTGTGGTTATTGGCAGCATGCCCAGTGTCAGCACACATAAGCACATGAAGGACGAATCACAGGGATCCACTAAATGCTGTCCTAAATGTGTGTCTGTAAGTTCTTTTTAAATGTGATCAAGTCAAGATGTTCTGACGCAAGTCGGGAGGGAGTTCCAGGCTTTGGGAGCATGCGAACTAAATGCACGGTCTCCAAAGGATTTGAGGTTTGTACGAGGTATTGGTAGACTGTTGAATTCCGAAAAGCGGATGGTACGATGCTTGGCCTGGTGGGGGAGTAGATCTGCGAGGTAGGCTGGAGCCAAAGAATGGAGTGACCTAAAAGTGAGCAACAAAACCTTGAAGTCGATCCGTTGCTTGACTGGTAGCCAGTGCAGGTCGGCGAGAAGGGTATGATGCGGCAACTGCGAAGGTCACGACAGACAAGCCTAGCTGCAGAGTTTTGCACCAGCTGTAAGCGCTTGATTGCACATGACGGTAGGCCATCAAGCAGTGAGTTATAGAAATCAAGACAGGATGTCACGAATGCATGGACCAACTTAAACGTGGTATCCTTATCTAAGCAAGCCGGAATTTTAGAAATGTTATGTAGCTGAAAGTAGGCAGACTTGACTGGAGCTGATGTGGTCATCTAACGAGAGGTCACTTTGGAACATTACACCTAGATTTCGTGCAGATTCAACAGGAGATATGCCGGCAGAGCCAATTTTGAGCATCACCCTTTCCAATTTCTGAATCAGACTGGGTTTGCCCATAACTAGTAAGTTTGTTTTATCATCATTTAGTTTTAGAAAATTTGCTGCCATCCATGATGAGTGTCATCAATACATGCAGCAAGTGAGTTGAGAGAATTCGAGGTGCTCGAAGGCTGGGAGGGATCAAAGCAAAGGTACAACTGAGTGTCATCCGCATAGAAGTGAAAGCCTAGATTGTGCTTGGCAATCAAATCGGCAAGAGGGAGAGTATAAACCGTGAAAAGAACCGGACCATGCACGAAGCCCTGAAGTACCACATATTTCAGAGGTGCCTTGGATGACCTTAATAATAATAATGAGAATGCACTTGATAAAGCGCCCTCAGAGAACTCATTGTCTCTCTAGGTGCTTTACAGTTGCTGCAAAGGGAAATGCAGTTGAATGGTGAGTAATATCACGCTTGATAAACAAACAAAATGAATAACATGGTTAGGGGTGACATGCACAGGGTCAGCATGCAAATGTGGTTAGTGGCAGCATGCAGTGTCAGCACGCTTAAGCACATCAAGGACGAATCACAGGGATCCACTAAATGCTGTCCTAAATGTGTGTCTGTAAGTTCTTTTTAAATGTGATCAAGTCAAGGGATGTTCTGACGCAAGTCGGGAGGGAGTTCCAGGCTTTGGGAGCATACTAGCTAAATGCACGGTCTCCAAAGAATTTGAGGTTTGTACGAGGTATTTGTAGACTGCTGGATTCCCAAAAGCGGTTGGTACGATGCTTGGCCTGATGGGGGAGTATATCTGAGAGATAGGCTGGAGCCAAAGAATGAAGTGACCTAAAAGTGAGCGACAAAACCTTGATGTCACTCCGTTGCTTGACTGGTAGCCGGTGCAGGTCGTTGAGAAGTGGTATAATGTGGCAACTGCGAAGCTCACGACATTATGGGCTTATGCGTCCTGACACTGTGCATGCCAATAACCACACTTGCATGCTGACCCTGTGCAAGTCACCCCTAACCATGTTATTCATGTTGTGTATCAAGCATGATATTACTCACCATTCAATCACGTTTCAAGCATGATATTACTCACCATTCAATCGTCAATTGTGTATGTCACCCTTAACCATGCTATCCTTGTTTATTGAGCATGCTCATACTAACCATTCGATCGTGTTTCCTTTGCAGCATATGTAAAGCGCCTAGAGAGAGATTGAGCTCTGTGAGGGCGCTCTATCAAGTGAGTCATTATTATTATTTTTATTATTATTCATAGTATGGTCACGGAAGACAACGCTGCGCCATGTAGTCTCTTGACGGATGATTGTCATCTTGCCGTGCGACGGACGGGGACTTTCTCGCTTAAATTAGTGGAGATGAAGTTACCAAGCCTCGGATTCGGTAAGGTCACGCTCAAAATCGGCTCTGCCAGCATATCTCCTGTTAAATCTGCACGGCATCTATGTGTCATGTTCCAAAGTGACCTTCCGTTAGATGACCACATCAGCTCCACAAGCAAGTCTGCCTACTTTCAGCTACATAACATTACTAACATTCGGGCTTATTTAGATAAGGATACTATATTTAAGTTTGTCCATGCATTTGCGACATCCTGTCTTGACTTTTATAACTCACTGTTTGCTTGCCTACCGGCATGTGCAATCGGGCGCTTACAGCTGGTGCAAAACTCTGGAGCTAAGCTTGTCTGTCGTGAGCGGTGCAATTGCCGCATCGTACCACTTCTCACTGACCTGCACTGGCTACCAGTCAAGCAATACATCGACTTCAAGGTTTTGTTGCTCACTTTTAGGTCACTTCATTCTTTGGCTCCAGCCTACCTATCAGATCTACTTCCCCCCTTTAGGCCAAGCATCGTACCACCCGCTTTTCGGAATCTAACTGTTTCCCCTACCTCGTACAAACCTAAAATCTTTTGGAGACCATTCAAGTAGTTCGTATTCTCCCAAAGCCTGTAATTCACGTCCGACTTACGTCACGACACCCACTGACTTGACTACATTTAAAAATAAATTAAAAGCACATTTATTTATGACAGCATTTAGTGGATTCCTTTGATTCGTCCTTTATGTGTTTATGCGTGCTGACACTGTGCATGCTGCCACTAAGCGAACTTGCATGCTGACCATGTGCATGTCACCCCTAACCATGTTATTCATGTTATCAAGCACGATACCACTAACCATTTGACCATGTTTCATTTGCAGCAAATATAAAGTGCCTAAAAAGAGATTGAGTTCTCTGACGTAGCTTAATCAACTCTATTGTTATTATTATTATACGGGGTTCAGGAGTTGCCATTATTCGTCTCGCGTCGGCTCATACGAGTGCCGTGTTTGCAGCCCAGTTCTGTCCGGACGTGGAAGCTGCATGACATATTTTAACATCACGTATGTTTAAATTCTATCGATTTAGGAGAGAATGTGCAAAGCTCCCGAATACGATCAATCGCCCGCAAGCTGACTCTGTGAAACGAAACAGCTTTGCTCGGTCGGAAGCAATCGTCAGTCTACATAGATTTGTTGGCCGGCACTCATGCCTCACATGAAAATCTCGTCAAGAAATCGCGGTTTCTGTTTCATCTTTGAAGTTTTCTCCACTCTTGGTGGGTGTAATTCTGTTATTTTAACTCGTTGCGACGGGTTTTACATTACCCGACACCCGACCCTTGCCGTGTAATAGCATCTGGTTGGCGCACTCAAAGCTCAATTGAGCAGTCAATAAACTGTCGTGCATTATTTTACTCTCCGGTGCTTTCTTGGAAACATGTGACAGCCAATCCATTCTAAGGCATAACTGTACCCGAATACACGAGAAGCTCTTACAATCCCATTGGACTCGACTCCTCAGACCCTGAACCGGGTTCCTAACCGAGTAATGGTTTTGCCATTTCAGGCGTTCGTAACCCGCACTGTTCGTTACCAGAGGCGTTCTTAGCCCGAAATCCTCCCGTGTTATTATTGCAGGTGCTCACACACTTGACTAAATTTCACTTTGCTATCACTTCATCGACGGCTTCAAGCGGCGCTTCAGTAACCGCGTCTTTGCTGCTCTTGCACACTGTCATTTTTACTTCTTGGGTTATGCTTCACTTTGATTTGAATAAACCATTGTTTTCGTCGCCTTAACTCACTTTGCTTTAGGCTGGAAATGGCAAGGACGAAGCTAGAGCCACTCACCAAGGAGAGGATCTATAAAATCTAGACCGAACACACCAAGATCGCTCTAGAATGGTGAGACATTTGTACATCACCCTACAAGAATTAGTATCTCTTCCAAGGCACTTAGCAGATGTTGCAAAAGAAGCATCTCAATTTCTAGCGATAGCATGCACAGTGTAGCACGCGCATTCACTCGCGGAGCGTGCTCAATGACAGCATGCTATGCATGCTGTCATTGAGCATGCTACAATTAACCATTTGGGCATGCTTTTTTTGCAGCAAATGTCAAGTGCCTAGAAAGAGATTAAGTTCTTTGAAGTCGGGATACAAGTAATGTATTGTTATTAAATGTCGAGGGTTAGGCTTTCCGGTTTTAATAGACTTTGGTTTTGCCTATCACTAATTATGTGGTTTTTTCTTAATTCAATATGATTAAGTTTGATGCCGTCCAAGTTTTGATGTCAGCAATACAACCGCAAAGTAAGTTTGATAGAAGCAAGCTTGAGATGCTGTAGGGTTGGCTGGAAGGGGCTCGCGTGTAGGTAGGTGCCTAGCCGTATATCTCGTCTGCATGAAATGACAGCCGAGATTGAGCTCGGCGTTTACGTCGACAAGAGGGAGAGAGAGAGAGAGAGAGAGAGAGAGAGAGAGAGAGCAAAAGCGGAGGAAATTAGTGGACCAAGCATCCCAGGGGCAACCTCGTGCATTAAAACCACGACGAAGACCGCTGGTCCTGACCTGACGAAGACGCTCAGGACGCTCTTGAATCCCGAGCGGAATCTGAGCGCTGAGATTCCCGCCGACAATTTCAGATCCAATCCAATCGACGGGCCAACGCGATGCCCGAGCGCAATAATAATGTGCAGCGACGAACGTCACCAAAAGCTGCCGACAGAAGCTCCTGAAGAACTAGTGCGCAGACGCCCAGCAGCCGGTCTACTTTGTTGCGCGCCACTGTACCGGTCACATGGGCAGCGGTCTGTTCTCGCATTGCAGCTGCAAGGAGCGCGAGGTGAGTAGCCTGGCGCGAGGGGTAAGAACGAGAGCGAGGTGCGGCGGAGCGGTTAGCTAGAGCTCCAGCGCCCCGCCGCCGCACTCGCTTGCGGTTGCTGCGGACGGAAAGTCGAACGCGACGTCAAACCGAATGCACCGAGGCGCCGGGTTGAGCGGGTCGAAACGCTTGCCCGCTCGTCGCTACCGGCAGCGGCGACAGCACGCTTTCGAAACAAGCTAAAGACCCTGCGGCACTGGCAGGAAGTTGGCGCTTGCAGAGAGTAGCCACAGTCTGCTAACCAGCGCTAGAGAGGACTGGGGCGAAAAAATACTCGCAATAAATAAAAGTAGGAAAAAAAATACCGACTCGTATCTCCGAGAAAAGTGGTCGTCTATGCGGCGAGCATCTTGGAACTACGCTGCCGCGCCACGGAGCCGAGCGAGAGTGAGAGTGAAAGTCATTTTCGAACGTTTTACTCGAACTTTTAGACTACCTGTGTACAGAAGAATATAATAGTATATAATAATAATAAATGGAATACAGAAGAGTAATCTTCGCACAGATGCAGCTCATTTCGGAGGTTTGGTTAATTTTATTAACTAATATTTAATTTGAATTTAATGTTTAGTTAATTTTATGGGTCAATGGACCGAATAATTAAAAGCACTTCTCTCCTGGACATTATAACTTTCTGCCAGCTGCCCAATTGCCTCGAGTTCGCCAGACGTCTGTCCGTTTTCTCTAGCTGCAGCGACCGTATGGAAAAAGGGTGGCTGAGTGGGTGGCTTTCGAACCCCAGGTGGGTTTCAAGCCATCATAGACTGCAGGCAGATATAGGGACTGCAAAGCAGATAATAATAGTAATATTACATTTGATATAGCACCCTCAGAGAACTCAATCTCTTTCTAGGCACTTAATATTTGTTGCAAAGGAAACACGATCGAATTAACAGTGGTGGGATGCTCAATAAACAACAAAAATAACATGGCTAGTGGTGACATGCGAACGGTCAGCATGCAAGTGTGCTTAGTGGCAGCATGCACAGTGTCAGCACGCATAAGCACATAAAGGAAAAATCAGAGGGACCCACTAAATGCTGCGATTAATAAATGCGTTTTTATTTTCTTTTTAAATGTGGTCAATTCAGTTGGAGTGAGCTCCAAGCTTTGGGAGCATACGAACTAAAGACACGGTCTCCTAAGGATTCGAGGTTTTTACGAGGTATATGTAAACAATTAGATTCCAAAAATAAATATAAATAAATAAAAGCGGGTGGTACAATGATGCTTAGCCTGGTGGGGGATTAGATAAAAATTGATCTTCTCTAGCCAGTGGGGGAAAATGTCTTGATAGAGATAGACCAGATACAGATAGCGTAGGGTCATAATTAAAATTGTACTATAACGCAAAATGAAGTGCAGGTCACATGGGGGCATTGAGCCTGGAAGTAGGCCACCTGTTTGCAGCTATTGCAATGGAGATTTACGCGTGAAAAATGCAGCCTGTTTATCAGATTGTAACGAAAAATTCCAGTACCTCACAATGCAGTGACGTATGCCCAATGAAGAACAAGCTAGCATTCTTGATGAAAAGAACCCACACATCCTGGAAACAGCACTTACTCTGACCCCACCTACAAGCAGACTCGTAGCATAGGCAATCATGGTCTTCAGTGCAACTGTCTTTTCTGTCATCAAGCAACGGCTTGATGGACAAAGGCCGGCTGTGCCTTAATACATGCAGCAGGTCGTGTGAGGTAGCGAGGTTGCTTACTGACAGAGGGTCGGACAGAGGTAGAGCTGGAAGTTAGAAAGGTGGCAGTTGTAAAGTTGGCAGTTGTAAAGATGGCAGTTGGTAAACTAGCCGTCATAAAGCTGGTCGTTAGAAGGGTGGCAATTGGAAAGTTAGAATGCAAGTAGAGACCTCGGATTCAAGTAGAAAGCCTTTTGTGCATAGACAGCCCGATCGTAAGTGAATTGCGTTGCTGATACTCAAGCCGTCGCATTGGCGACAGGAGCGGAAGGAAAGGACGAGAGAGAGGGAGAAAGAGAGAGGGAGGGAGAGAGAGAGAGAGAGAGAGAGAGAGAGAGAGAGAGAGAGAGAGAGTAATGATGAAGAGTTTCACTTCGCATCTAGCTCGCGACATAAATTAGTCATCACAGTCCTGCGGCGGCTCAGCTAAGAGTGGCAGCGTAGTAGGGGAAAGATGAGTCAAATTGAGCATGACAACATCTAAGTGGCGACAGTAAAGGCTCACAACAGTTGCATCACTTTATCCGCCTCTGAACGCAACGCTACAGTCTCTACTTCTGGGTGGCTTGCAATGCACCGACCAACGGAATGACGAATGGGTACTTACGACCAAGGCGGACCAAGCAAGATATCCAGCGACTTCTCATTACTTAGCTCAGTCAATTAGCTGGCTAGCTGAGTCAAAATCTGTATGGCCTACGACGGGGGTGTTTGGTTAACCTCGAGCTTCTATCTTCATAGAGGAGAGAACTGGGCAGCTTTGCTTTGTGATGGAAGGACAGTCGCATCTTAAATTATGCTTAAATTAAATTCTAAAAGATACAATAATTAATTTCTGCTCAATTCTGAGGCTTCGCATTGTTGAAGTAACAATGCTGCAGTGCATTGTTCGCGTCGAGCACCTATTTCGGTCGGACCTTTAAAGTACATAGAAGCGTAGCAAGCCCTACGCTATCGCCGGGGAGTGTCACCCGGTGACCATTGCTGCAGCCCGGACCTTTCATCCGTCCATTGCACTGATAAGCGACGACGACACGTACAAGGATCACCTGACGCTTCCACGTTCGCGAGCCACTCAAGCCTGTAATCGCATGCTCGTCACGTGACCTCGAGGGTACGACGGCGACGACGCGCCCGCGTTTGACGTAGAAACGAGGCTCCATAGTCGTTAAGGTCTCCTCCAGTTTCATTTGTATTTGCAATTGCACGCTATATCGCAACCCACGTCGTGGTGCGACACGTCTGATCGTACCCGGTAAGCCATCCGCGCTTTTCACACCAACTCGGAGCCTCATTTCCTTGGAGGGTGAAGGCCAAAAAGGCGACCGCCTCTCGAGCTAGCGCGGCGCACCCTTTGCTGCCTAGAGCAGCTGACGGCGAAGGCCTTGATTTCGGCCCTTCCCATCAATGGCACGCTCACACTCCCGGTCGGTGAGTGATTATCCTGTTCCCTGGCATACAGGATCTAAAAAAAAAGCATGTCCTCAGAAGGCAGCGACTCCATGAACGTATTGTCGTGGCGGCTACTGACTCGATATTGACATCGCATGCTATACCGGGTTGAAATCCTCAAGTCCAGCTATTAGAACTATCGTGAGTTACGTTTCAGCCGCGATGGTGCACCTGGTAATGCAATTGCTCTTCGCGACCTCGGACCTGAGGTCGTGAGTTCAAATCCTGCGTTGGGCGATCCTGAATTGCTGCTGCAATAGGTGGTGATAGCCTTTAAGGTTCTTCTGCAGCTGTACAGAAAAGACTGTCAAATCAGCTAGCTTATATAAAGTGTCCAGAAAGACGATTTAGTTCTCTGAGAGCGCTGTACAAACGTATTATTCATATTACTATTATTTTTATTACCATTAGTAGTACGTGCAACCCTGCTCTGGTGCTCGAGCGAGCTCGCGACGGCCTTGGCACTGAGTGCACCCATGAGAACTAAGCGCACGAGACCTAGCAGGTTTACTCGAGTCCGGAACCAAAAGAAATAGCCAATCAGCCGTCACTTCAAAGCATTTCTCAGAGAATTGAGAAGCGCTTGTCTGCAGCCGTCTCAGCGTGTAGATGAAGAAGGCGTGGGCACTTAGTGGCTGGCCGCGGCTCAAGAAAGCCGGAACATCCCGGCTTAGAAAAGTCGCAGCTATATATAGTCGCAGCTATACATAGTCGCAGCTAATTCTCGCAAGTGTCTTGCTGCGTGGCTTCCTGTACCGACCGAGCATAAACTGTGGCAAATGCACCATTAGGGACCCCTATAATTATGATAGTAATAATAATAAAGCATTTGTCAAAAGTGCCCCAGAGAACTTAATCTCTATCTTGGAGCTTAATATTTTCTGCAAAGGAAGCACGGTCGAATGTTTAGTGATAGCATGCTCAATGTCATAAAGATTAGAGGTGACATGCATTGAGTCAGCATGGAAATACGGTTAGCGGCAGCATGGGCGGTGTCCGCTCGCAAAAAACACACAGGGACGAAACACATGGACCCACTAAATGCTGTGATAAATAGATGCGTTTTAGCTTCTTTTTAGATGTCAAGTCAGGGAATGTAGTGACGAGTTCCAGGTTGTAATTGCTAGGCGAATGGTCGCAGAGTTGGGCGAACGAGCAGCTTCGCAATGTAGCCGCGTTTCTGAGGCATCCATTCGGAAAGCGATGATGGGTAGCGCTTCGACCGACGGCTGCCCTGCCGATACATCGCAACTGCCTCTTTCTTCGTAGGACGGGAAGGAAACCCGCCGGGGACGACTGCTTAGGATCCGATCAGGCAGACCTACAGCTAGTTTACAGCAGTAAACAAAAAACAATTTCAAGCACATCCGCACAGATACATCCCTGTCGAAGCGGAGCTGCTCGTGCGCTTGTGCAAGGGGGAGGGAATTCGCAAAAGGAACTCGCTCACTCCACAGCCCAGAGTGCTGCTGCAGGCAATCCTCCTTCGTCCGCCACAAGCGGATTAACAGCCGCAGAGGCTCAGAATAGCTGATCGATCCAAGATTTTAGGGAAACTAACAGTGGCAGACAGAGGGCCGGCAGACAGAGGGCCGTCGGAGGACGCGCTCGTCCAATCAGCCGAGTTTCCCTGCATCGCAGCGGCCAGTATACACGGAGCTGTCCTGAGCCGTACCTCTGTCTGCCTGGCAGTAGACAGTTGTTTCCGTTCCTACGCTTGAAGACCATCGGCGATAGAAGCCTTTGCTCTGCAAGTCGTAGACTGTGGAACTCACTTCCACAGTTCTTACTCACCGCCATCTACTCTTCTGCTGCTGCCGACTGAGGCGGCATCCTTTCGCGCCGTCCTGAGCGGCGGCTACTTCCGTCCTACTTACTCCCACCTCACTCAGCTATACTTTTCCCCTTCTCCGTGTTGCGTAAGATTGTCTGCTGGCAAGCGTATGCGTAAGCCGCTTATAGAACTGAAAAGTATAATTCATTTATATAGCGTCCTTAGAGAACTTAATCTCTAGTCAGGCGGCGCTTCGCATATGCCACGGGGCTCTGTGCTTGGCAAGCACATCGGCAAGAGGGAGAGTATAAACCGCGAAAAGAACCGGACCTAGCATGGAGCCCTGAGGTCAAGCCGTGGAATGTCGTGACTCAAGTCTATAGTTAGCTCCAGACTTTGGAAGCACACGAACTTTAGACACGATCTCCAAAGGATTTAAGGTTCGGACGAGGTACAGCTAAACGATTTGATTCAGGAAATAATAATAATAATAATAATACATTTGTATAGCACCCTCAGAGAACTTACAGAGAACTTAATCTCTGTCCGTGCACTTTATTTATGCTGTTAAGGAAGCGTGATCATATGGTTAGTAATAGCATACAAAACGTCAACAAGGATAACATAGTGTGAGGTGACATGCACAGGGTCAGCATGCAAAGATGGTTAGCGGCAGCATGCACAGTATCAGTACACGATTGGCACGATGCCTAGCCTGGTGGAGGAGTAGTTCTGATAGGTTGGCTGGAGCCAGAGAATGAAGGGATCTAAAAGTGAGCAATAGAACATTGAATTCGATGCGCTGCTGATTTAGGAACCAGTGCAGGTCGGCAAAAAGTGGTGTGATGTGGCAACTGCGACGCTCACGCCAGAAAAGCCTAGCATCAGAGCTTGGAACTAACTGCCAGCGCCGGATTGCACAGGCCGGTAGACTAGCAAGCAATGACTTGCAGAATTCGAGATATCACAAATGCATCGACCGATTCGGATGTAGTATTCCTGTTAAAGCATGCCCGCATTTTAACAATGCTGTATAGCTTAAAGTAGGAAGACTTTGCCGTGGAGCTGATTTGGACGTCTCGTGCAAGGCACTTTTAAACAGGACGCCCAGATTCCTTGCAAATGTAACAGGAGATTTGCTAGAGATTAGCCGATTTAGAGCGCTAAGCTTTCCAATTTCTGAGTCGCACTTGGTGAGGCGCTCGAGAACTTATGAAAGACTTTATGAGAGACTTTATGAAAGCGCCTAGAAAGAGATTAAGTTCTCTGAGGGCGCTTTATCGAGTGCATTATTATAATTATAATCAATAGTACCAAACGGGCTGCCAAAAGATCAAGTAACACGAGCAAAGAAATAATTTTACCTTGGCCTGCTATTCAGAGAAGGTCGTCATTCACTCTAAGCAATGCTGCTACTCTGTGGAGTGATTAGCTCTTAGACTAGGCTGGAACTTGCTTGCCGTGCTCCAAGTTTCGACGTCGCAGTTCTGCTGGTCTGCTGCTACAGCTCGCGTTCCACGGTCTTTAATGAAGAAAAGGCGGTTGAAGAAAAGCTGGAAAGGCGACTCTCTGCTCTCTGCTCTCGATCGATCGTCGCCTTCGATTCGCTCTTTCGACTTTCTGCCCATGACCTCCCTCCCTCCCTCCCTCCCTCCCACCTCCATGACACACACGGCGGCGGCGGCGGCGGCGGCGGCGGCGGCGGCGGGTGGGGGGTGGCCAGGCCCGAGTAGTGGCAGGCGAGCTAAACTCGTACGTCGACCCGAAATTCAAACCTAGCGAGTAAGTTTCTGCAGTTCCTGCTTCTAGAGCTGCTCATTCTACAATGACACTTTGGCGCGTGCACATCGACCTTCTGCGAAATATTGACTTACGTGAAGCTTCTCTCCTAACTCCGCTCGATCTCGAGGCAGCTTTACGTGTCATTGATCGCTACCATCGATCACTCTCATATATCGCATTCTTCTTTTATCATCTTGACCGGCTATTAGTGTCAGTACACTGCATTGGAATAGGCCATCTCTCGACGTCGATGTCAAAGCGCTAAATTCAACGGCCAACAGTCCGGTGGGGAGCCTGTGAAGTATGGGGTTGGAATGTAAATACAGGTATACGTACGAATACATAAAAGTAGCATACGTTGATACATGGGCACTGCACTCAAAAGAGGAGAATCTCTTTCTAGGCATTGCAGATCTGGACAGAAAGCTTGTCGCTTGGTTTGCGATGGCATACACAGTTCAAGCAAGCACACATAAGCACATTAAGATTGATTATTTGGTCTAAAGCAAGTGCTTCGAGACTCCGGTGGCTTTTAGCTTTTGGCATATACACTATGTCGTCGAGCGGGGGGGGGGGGCATTTGGCGACAGTTGGTAGAATGGACAAGCATTGCCCTCAGAATGGGCACCACCAGCATATCTCCTAAAGGGTCGGCAAGCAAACTCGCTGACTTGCTCCAAAGCGACCTTTCTCTAGACCACCGCCCAGCTCCATTATCAAGACTGCGTATTTTCGGATTCGTACTTTTGCAAAAGTTCGGGTCTGCTTAGACAGGCATATTGCAGCCAAGCTGCTCCGGCGTACACCAGTTAACCTATATAAATGCCGTTTATTATTTATGAGTATTATCGCTGCTTTCGAATACTCGTTACAAATTACGAGACCTGCTAACTTCGCTTTGGATCGGGAGCCCGAGTACCGGCTGACCGCTGGTCCGCTGGCGAGCTAGCCATACCTACTAACGAGCAAATTTGCAGTTGTTTCTTACTGTAGCAAGATCTCTATAGAAGAATACAGGAAAATATACACAAAAACTTTTTTAAATTATACTACTAGGAATCAAACAGAGCCTATTTTTTTGCGAAGCTCCAATACAACTTATTTTTAATCACGAGAATAGATCAAGACATTTCCGCTGATACCCTGTGCATGTCACGCCTAACCGTGTTATTCATGTTGTTTATCGAGCATGATACCACTCACCATTCGACCGTGATCCCTTTGCAGCAAACGTAAAGCGCCTAGAAAGAGATCGAGTTCTCTGAGGGGCGCTTTATCAAGTGCATTGCTATCATTATATTCTCGCGGCGAGCTCTCTTCCCAATGGTTAGTCCTTTCCCGGTCTGCGGGCGTCAGAAACGCGCCGAGACAGGGGAACTGCCGGGTACAGGCGTAGCGTGGGGGATTACCGGGCTGCAGCGACCGGGCTGAATTAACCGGGCCAACCCGGAAGAAGCGTGACGTCACGCACGCGACGTTCGAGCCAGCTCGGCGATCGAACCGGCTCGGCGAGTGCGAAGTACAGAGCGCGCGGGCAAAGCACCGGCTGCGACAGCCGAGCAGAGGAGCGAGCTGCAGCCGCTGAGGGCCGCGTCCTTCGATTCGCCTGCAGCCGTAGGTGCGCGCACGTCGCACGCGTGGCCGGAGCGACCGCTCGCTCTGCGGCGAACGGCATTCGAACGCACGCGAGCGGATCTCGCGTGCGTTCGCGTAGAGTCCGGAAATTCCCAATCAGCCGGCCGCCTTACCCAGTCGTCGTCAGTCAAGCAGCCGGTGGCGCTCCCGCCACGCGCGTCTCCGCCCACCGATTTCGCGAACGCGACGCGACGCGACGCGACGCGACGCGAGCGCTCAGCGCTCAGCGCTTGGCAGTAAGCACCTGCTTGAAACGGCCCCGTCGGCTCAATAGCTTGCAGGTGTGCGTACGCGAGGTAATTTTTTATTTGCGCTCCACACCCGCGCGAAAATGAGATCTGGCTCGCGAAGGCTACGCATCTCGATTGTAAGGTCGTCTGCTGGCGTTTTAGAAGGCGGCGACCCCTCGAGCTCCAGGCGCCGCTGCGGGCGTGCACTAAGCAGACGAGGCGACTGAGCCGAGCCGCTAGCAAGAGGTCTGTGGATTTTCTCGGGATGCGCGAAAACAAAAGTGTGCTCGCTGAATGTAGGAAGATAAAGCAATGAGCAGGCGGAGCAATGCGCTGCCACGACGCCGCTAAACTGAACCCGGAAGCAACGCGGCGGCGTCGTCTTCGACGACCCCATTTCAGAACGGTGCACAGGTTCTGGCACCAAAATGCTGCGCTCGTCGACTGCGCTGTGTAATTACGTTCGCTCGCTGCTCCCGCGGCAGTTCGCTCGTCTCTGGCTGGGATCGCAAATAATTCAATCTCAACAGCTGCCGCTAGACGCCAAGCGTCATTCGGCGCGGCAGACGACGTTCCGTACTCCCGCGACAGAAGACGTTCCGTATTTATATGTGAGCAAATAAACTTCTAGGAAATTCGACCTAAATAGGAGGAATAAAAATAATAATACATTTGATATAGCCCCCTCAGAAAACTCAAGCTTTTTCTATGCACTTGACGTTTGCAACAAGCTGGAAGCACGAACACATGATCAGTGGCAGCATGCTCAATGACAGCAAGTGTAACATGGTTAGGGGTGACGTGCACAGAGTCAGTGCACTTTGTCTACAGCGCAGCTGGCCAGCATCCGCCAATCGCGTAGGCCCATCGGGACCACTCTGGTAAATGGCCGACGCGACCTGCCTGAATTCCTCGACTACTCAGCATGCAGGGAATGTTTTTTGGTGAGGCTCCTTTTTTTTAAATTCGCAGCCGTTGAGCATGCAATTCGGCTGCCTTAAAACTTCACCCTAAGCTGCACGGCTAAAGCAGACGTACGTACGTACGTACCACCCCAGGCAGCCGGTCAGAGAAGTAGCTGCTGCCGGCCTGCGGTCTCCGGTCTCCTTAAAACTTCACCCTAAGCTGCACAGCTAAGGCAGACGTACGTACGTACGTACGTACGTACGTACCGCCCCAGGAAGCTGGTCAGAGAAGTAGCTGCTGCATGCGTGCGCTCTCCTTCTGCTAGAACGTCGGCAGTCGCTCGGGACCAACTCGCTGACTGACTGCTTTCGCGCGCGCAGGCGCAGAGCTGGCAAGGCTGGCGCCTTTTTCCGCATTCGTCAGTCGTTGCTCGTCGCCAGCGACGACGACAGCACCTGCTGCCGTCAGAGCGGTCCGGAGTATGCCAAGGATGGAGGGGAAAACTCCTGTCGACTTTTCTCGATCCGTGCGGTCGGGCTTGCAGGCCGCTCCACTATCCTGCACCAGTCTATGCGAACCGATCTCGTTGCTCCTCCGGAGTGAGAGCCTCGCTCTGGAGTCTCGCTCTGGAGGAGCGAGACACGCGTCGCCGCGCACCAAAGAGAGGCTCTGGCCAAGCTGAGACTTTTTTTTGCAGCTGAATCTTCGGCAGAGCTCGTGTTTGGATTTCAAGCGTGCGTGACTCGCAGCGGCTGGGACTAGCTAGCAATACACTTTTGTTCGTACGGTGCTCGTCACTCGGCGCTGCTCGGAGGAGCGACACGTGGGACAAGAGGGACAATCGAAGACTGTCGGACAACCGTAGGACTCGCAGCAGCTCCTCTATCGGCTTCGCCACTTTCTGTTCATGCTGTCGTGCCTCCTCCTATGATTGAAATCCGTCGACGATCCAACGGTCAGCTCGTGTGCTCGTGGAAAGTCAGCGAGCTCTTTTTGGGCGACGGACACTGCCGGAAATGGATGACCTGCATCGTTTAAACTTTGGCAAGGGCGAATCTGTGGTGGTCAGCTTTACTTTCGCCCGCAGTTAACTTGTCATTTTGTTTTTGCTCCGCGAGCTTTGGGTACTTGTATTTCGATCGTTCAAGCAGGATGTCGTGATCAATAGTGTTGAAGACAGCTGGATAGATCTGGCAGGGTTAGGGCAGTGACATTCCCGTCATCTTAGCAGCATAGAATGTCATTGGTTACAAGGAAGAGAGCACTTTCAGTGGAAGGGTGTCGCTTGAAATGCCGACTGAAATTATTTTCAACTAGTTATTTTTATTTTTTTCTAGCTTATTATTTTCAACTAGTGCTACAAGCTGTTCGCGCGTCAGTGGCCACGAGTGTCTTCGTGCTTGTTTTTAACATGCTGGCTCAAGCACGATGCTCCTTTGCTTTTGCACGTTCGACACCATGCATGGATGGCATGAGTGCTCGAGCATTGGTTCTCTTGGCGAGAGCTTTAAAACATATAGATAGAGATTTAGTTAAAGGAACTACACAGACGACCGGTTATTAGTTTTTCGTGGCTTTCAGTTCTCTGTCTAGGCTTTCCTTAAATGCACGATAACAAGAGCCGCGACTTGTGTCTCGGAGCTATTGGCGACAGCAGCTTGTTATGCAATGCCTTTTGAATCGCACCGGTTTGATAGTTCGCGTGCACCGAATCTTTGGGCCTCATCTAGCTGGGCCGTAGTTTTCGCAGCACCATCGGGTCTCTCCCAATACAGAGTGCGCCTGTCAAGGACATAACGTAAGGTCAATTTAGCATCGGCCAGCACGCGGTCACGTTTGTACGCGTTCGATCACTTGCACCGCCCGAAGACCTGTAGACAACAATGCGAGGCGGTGTAGTGCAGCTTGCAGGAAGTCTCCCACGAGAGTCTCGCTGGAAGAGGGTCTCGCAGGAAGAGAGTCTCGCAGGAAGAGAGTCTCGACGAGGAGGCCGCACGAGAGCTTCTCGGCACTCGCCCAGCTTCGGCCCAGAGGACGAGCAAGCCAATGAATGGGCTGCTCCCATAAACACGTACTCGGTCGTGCGACGATTCATCCGCGGACGATTCATCATCAGACTGTTCATCCGCGAACGATTCATCTACGAACGATTCATTCGCTGACTGTTCACGGTGACAAGAAACTCTGAACCCTAAATCAATCATAAACTCTAAACCCTAAGCCCTAATTAAGGTATTTGTTTCAACGTTTTCCAGTGTAGTCCTTCGGCAGTTCATATTAACCAGCTGAAATATTATTCCGGATGAATCGTCGGTGGATGAGTCGTCCGGACATCCATTTAATTATATAACTATAACCAAGTGCGATTCAGAAATTGGAAAGGCTGACGCTCAAAATTGGCTCTGCCCGCATACCTCCCCTTAAATCTACACGAGATCTAGATGTTATGTTCCAAAGTGAGCTTTCATTGGACGACCACATCAGCTCCACCATCAAGTGTGCCTACTTTCGACTACATAACGTTGCTAAAATTCGGGCTTGTTTAGACAGGGATACCGCATCTAAGTTGGTCCATGCATTTGCGACATAGCGTCTTGTCTTCTGTAACTCACTGCTTGCTGATCTACCGGCCTGTGCAGTCAGGCGCTTACAGATGGTGCAAAACTCTGCAGCTAGGCTTGTCTGTCGGGAGCGTCGTAGTTGCCACATCACACCACTTCTCGCCGACCTGCACTGGCTCCCAGTCGAGCAATACATCAACTTCGAGGTTTTGTCGCTCACTTTTAGGTCCCTTCGTTCTTTGGCTCCAGCCTATCTATCAGATCTACTCCCCTACCAGGCTCAGCATCTTAACGCCCGCTTTTCGGAAGCTAACTGTTTACCAATACCTCGTACAAACCTCAAATCCTTTGGAGACCGTGCATTTAGTTCGCATGCTCCCAAAGCCTGGAACTCCCTCCCGACTTGCGTCAGAACATCCCTTGACTTGATCACATTTAAAAAGAACTTACAGACACACATTTAGGACAGCATTTAGTGGGTTCCTGTGATTCATCCTTTATATGCTTATGCGTGCTGACACTGTTGCATGCTGCCACTAAGTACACTTGCATGCTCATCCGGTGCATGTACCTCTATCTATGTTATCCTTGTTGTTTATTAAGCATGATATCACTCACCATTCGATCGTGTTTCCTTTGCAGAAAATGTAAAGCGCCTAGAACGAGGTTGAGTTCTCTAAGGGTGCTTTATCAAATGTGTCATTATTATTATTATTATTATTATACGTTGCACGAAAGATGCTAACTACCTATTACTAACCCGGGGTCACACTAAGGAGTAGGAAGCCACGAGTGTCTTTTGAGTGAGCTCTTCTTGCCTGCCTGTTTCAGCATCAGCACCTTTGAATGAATTCTTATTGATTCGCTTGCGGCGAGTTCTAAACCACCTTGTAGATGTTGGTTCCCCTGGGAATCGTTTCGGAAAGCACTTATTATCGTTCTCACAGGGTCACATAAGCCAACTAATTACTGACTATTTAATAACTAATATATATATATATATATATATATATATATATAATAAATATATATATAATATAATAATATAAAAACTATATATAATAAATATTATATATATATATATAATATAATATCTAAATAATAAATATATAAATATATATAACTAATTAATAACTAATTACTGAGGAGTGCTATGTCTCTTTCACACTATTCTCATTACAACTGGGTGGGTGCTTCGCAAGCAAATAGTAATGCTTCACAAATTTAAGTCCGACGAGAGACCGTAGAAGCTTATTGAAGCTAAATAATGCACGAACACGTGACCACTTGGCCATTGAGCACTTGACCATTTGGCCATTTCGTACTAATGATGCGTCCTTCAATCAATAAAGCACAGGATTTGTGTTAACTACGTCCTAGGAAAGACACGGGACCAGCGGCTTGGCTTTTGCCTGGACGCCGAAATTACAAGTGGCCCGCGTAACGCTCACGGTTCGGCCCCTCTGGGATTGTCACCGACAGTAACACTGCACCGCTTCTTGAGCTCGCATGACAGAGTCATATATGTGCATGAGCAGCAACATGTCGCTCAGCTCGACTGAGTTGGGTGACCGAGCAATGCACGACTGATCGAATGACCTAGTGCCAGAGATGTGCCGAGAGTGGACTTCGCATGCTTTGACCAACTCGTCGTTAACGTGCCAACTCGTCCGCGTCGGGAGAGAGAGAGAGAGAAAGAGAGAGAGAGAAAGAGAGGAGAGAGAGAGAGAGAGAGAAGAGAGAGGAGAGAGAGAGAGAGAGAGAGAGAGAGAGAGAGAGAGAGAGAGAGAGAGAGAGAGAGAGAGAGAGAGAGAGAGCGTGCTAATGACGTTCGCTCAGACCAATTCGCAAATGCCGGTGGATCGGGGCGCTGTCTAAGCACCGTCAAATGCCCTCGAGCCACGGCAAGGCCACAAATGTGCTGCTGCTGCTGCATATCTGCGGGCCGGATAGCAGCTTCGCATTGAACCGCGTCGGACGGGAAGGAAGGGCGAGAAACGGCCCCTCTTTATTTCATTATTTCTGTATTTTACGAGTGCCCCATCTTTAGGCCTACGACGTTTGTCGCTAACTAACAACCATTCCCGGAAGGTCGCATCGGGGAATTCCCAACCCCCGTTAAAATGAAACCATTTCGTGCTGGCGGCACTCCAAGGAGCGACTTCTGCGTTCCGGATCGATGTCCTATCTAAATTGGGATACAGACGGACCGGAGGTTGCGAAAGCGTGACCGGCGCCGTCAATCAGACCGGACTGGCTGCGAGACCGGGCTCGCGGCTGGCAAAATGGCGGCAAAGGCAGTCCTTCGCGGCACTTTGAATTTGGATATTGTTGTCGCGCCCGAGTTGCGATTCCGCGCTAACACAGCGGGCCACTACTCAGCGCAGCGAAGCGCCGCACAGCACAGCGCAGCCAAGCACAGCACAGCGGGCCACTGCAGACGCTGAGAAGCGCGCGTCCAGGCACCCTTGGCAGCACGTGCCTGCTCGGGTGCAGCTGGTGTCGGTCGCACCCGCGGACTCGCCGCCGGCGCCGCACGCTTAACCGAGGGCAGCGAACCGATGGACGCTCCAAAGCCGAGCGAGCCGCGGCCAACGCAGAACCTCAGCAAGGTACTCGCACTTAATGATGCAGGTTGTACGGGTTCAGAGTCCAACAGCCGGCAATTATTTATTGCCCACTGCAAGCGGGTTTAATAGGCACTACAACTGCTCTCCTACTGCCGACTATGGCTCATCCTTTTCAGCGGTCCTGAGCTGCTACTTTCGTGCTACTCACTACCTTATCTGCTCTCCTGACTCAGCTGTGCTTTCCACTTTCTCTTTGTTGCGTGAGACGAAGTCTGTTGGCCACCGAATGCTTACCGAAAGCCGCTTAGGCTGTGAGTGCGCTATACAAAACTCTCCTGCGTAACACCCACATAGTCTTTATGACTTTGTGGAGTTACAGACGGAGATACATTACTACGGTTCTTCTATCGCTATATAAATTAGGCTGTTGAATCTCCAAACCATTGCTTATTTTACTTTGTGACTATGCTCTTTCTCTCTCCCTCCCTCTCTCTCCCGCCCTCTCTCTCCCACTCTCTCTCTCTCTCTCTCTCTCTCTCTCTCTCTCTCTCTTCTCTCCCTCTCTCTTCTCTCCTCTCTCTCTTCTCTCTCTCTCTCCTCTCTCTCTCCTCTCTCTCTCTCCCACTCTCTCTTCTCTCTCTCTCTCTTCTCTCCCTCTCTTCTCTCCCTTCCTCTCTCCTTTCTTTCCCACCCTCTCTCTCTCTCCCACCCTCTCTCTCTCTCTCTCTCTCTCTCTCTCTCTCTCTCTCTCTCTCTCTCTCTCTCTCTCTCTCTCCCTCTCTCCTCCCCTCTCTCTCTCTCTCTCTCTCTCTCTCTCTCTCTCTCTCTCTCTCTCTCTCCCTCTCTCTCTCTCTCTCTCTCTCTCTCTCTCTCTCTCTCTCTCTCTCTCTCTCTCTCTCTCTCTCTCTCTCCCTCTCCCCCTCTCTCTCTCTCCCTCCCTCTCTCTCTCTCTCTCTCTCTCTCTCTCTCTCTCTCTCTCTCTCTCTCTCTCTCTCTCTCTCTCTCTCTCTCTCTCTCTCTCTCTCTGTCTCTCTCTCTCTCTCTCTCTCTCTCTCTCTCTCTCTCTCTCCCTCTCCCTCCCAGCCTCTCATGCGCGAGAGGCGGAGCCGCGGCGAAAAACCCGAGCAGCCTATTTGGGCGGAGCTAGGAACGCGTCAGCGTGCTGCGGCTGGCGAATGGCTATCGAGGTCGCCAATAGCTACCTACCGACGCCTATCTCGCGCGCGGTGGGGGGCGCTCGCTCATTTTTTTCACGTGATTCACTCCTCAGTCGGCGCGGCGACAGACTTAATCGCCGCGGCGGCGTCGACGCGACGTGACCTACTAGTCCGCCGCTTCACGTCTCACCAGCCAGCGTAGCCGCGCAGTGCCGTCCGCTGGAATAAGGTAGGGGGAAAGCGGCCGCGCCCGGGTCGCTCTAGCGGGGCTGCGCACCGCGGCGCGCAGCCCCGCTAGAGCGGCGCGCACCCGCAGGCGGCCGAACGCTGCCCGACGGCTGCGTGCCGCCTCGCGCCCGCGCGGCGCGCCGGCAAGGCTCGCGCCCTGCGCATTTGTGGCTAGCGGCTGCCCGAACGCTGCCCTGCCGCCCACCCTGCCACGCCTGCTCGCTCTGACTGCCTATTCCTCAGCTCGCTGTTAGTAGGGAAGTCCCGTCGCTTCCGTCGGCTGCTGCATCGCACGAGCTCGTACCGTTCCCTCCCCACGTTTGTTTAGTGAATGCGGCGGCTGCCGCCACGAATCGGCCGTCATGGAGCTGGACCGCGCGTGCATACGCGGCGCGGCGCCGCGCCGCGTATGCACGTGTGCGCGCAGCAATAGCGTGTCGTGGGGGAGGGGTGAGGTTCATCGTGCGGTTCAACGCCCGCCGCTGGCGGCCCGGCAAACTGCCATACTTAGAACTCTGGCTGCAGATATGCGTGCTCGTGCTGCTGGCTGGGGTGCGTGGGTGGTGGTGGTGGTGGTGGGTGTGTGCAAACGGTGAAGGCGTTACTGATGAGGGCTCGCTGTCGGCGAATCCGCTATCCTAAAACGCGGACCTTCCGCTGACGCGCTGACTGCCCGGCGCTTCGTGGAAAGGCGGATATTGGCTGACGCGACTCCATTGTTATTGCGTGGTATGAGCACACGGAGTGTCCGGTATGTGTATCGCCACCTTGTGACCGTCGTCGTCGGATGCAGATGCCTGCGACTGTCCGTCAGACCGGAGACCGGTTTTTAACTATTCTCACCTGTTTCTTGTTAGCGCCCATCAGGGACGCCAGTACGCTGAGAGGCTCTTGCTCAGCGTACCGATTGATGATTGTCTCCCCGGCGTCCTTCTAGCAAGCTGCTCCGAGTCTCTGGCACAGTGGCTGTGCAACGCTGGCTGCTCGCTGGCGTCCGAGACCTGCTCTCTCCTCTCCCTTTCTCTCTTTCTCTCTCTCTCTCTCCTCTCCCTCCCAAGCAGTCCTAAGCAGTGCGATGCCGCGGTGGCTGCGGTTTTTCACTTTGCTGTGCTGCCAGTCTACCGTCGCCGTATCGCGCCTCACTAGCAGCGATTTGCAAAGCGCCTTCGAGTTCTCTGTCTGTCTGTCTCTCTCTCGACGCTATACGAAAGACATAGGTAGTAGTTGTAGTACCAGTAGCAGTTGGTATGACTGCGTTGCCGCCGCCTCCGTTGCCGCCGCCTCCGTTGCCGCCGCCTCCGTTGCCGCCGCCTCCGTTGCCGCCGCCTCCGTTGCCGCCGCCGACGCGCCATCCGTTGGCAGCGTCGGGCAGCGTCGGTCGGGAGCTGACACACCGAGAGGTAGCATGAGAACTACAGACCGACCTGTCAAGGTCAATCCTAGACAACGAGCCGGTACTAATGCCACATACGAGCCTCCTGGACTTCCGCCTTGGTCAGGCGGTGATGAATTGCATCGTTGTCTCCAACGAACCCCCCCCCACCTCGGCAGCCACTTGAAATGCCTGTGTCTGCCGGAAACAACGTATTCCAATTGTATAGCGCTGTACTAGTAAGTGATCTCTATCTGGGCGAGATCTGTCAACCGCTTACAATGCATGCCGGCGGAACTCGAGCCTAAGACCTTAGTTGGTTAAAGGTGAGCACCTTAGCGCTGGGCCAAAAAGTCCTTGCAGGGAGGTTCACTGGCTACCTACCCTAGCGAAATGGGAGGATGTCTCGTAACCTGAGACATTTGTCGCACGCAATGATGCAAGAGTGTGTCACCATGACACAAGGCCATGACCATGACACACGTGTCGGCGTTTGTCGCATGCAATGATGCAAGAGTGTGTCACCATGACACAAGACCATGACCATGACACACGTGTCGACGTTTGTCGCACGCAACGATGCAAGAGTGTATCACCATGACACAAGGCCATGACTATGACACACATATCGCTGGTGTTGGATTGGTGCCCACGCTGGGCAGTCCTCTAGGGACACAATGCAAATGTGCTCTTTAGCACCAGCATCGTACAGCGACTCACGCGGTCGGCGAATGGGAACCTCGCTGGAGGAAGTTGGTGCCAGACTCCAGTACTTGCAGAAGATTCGTGTCTTATTTGTATATGGGTATGTATTTGTATGTTTTGGCATATTTGTATGTGGGTGGTCTTTGGTCGAATTCCGAGCATTGGATGACAGCAGAAAGATTCGAGAGGAGTCGCTGTGCGTGGCATCGGCCTCTCAAAAGCAGCGACAGATTGCAGCCGGTCCGTAATTAAGCTGTGACTTTCTTTGAGAGGGCTTGTTTCTCCGAGGGTGCACAGGCTTTGCGCACTCTACTTTCTCTCTTGACATCTATCTGCGAAGGCTGGGGCGAGGATTGGTCGTAAGCAGAACGTAAGCAGTCAACTGCTTTCCCAGTTAATTGCTCTTTCCGCGAAGCATCGACGGCAATCAGACCGGTTAACTGTCTCCACCGCTCGACTGCTGCTGCTGCTGCTTTGCCGGTCCGAGTGCTGAGTGCCGAATGCTTGTCAGCTTGCTCATGCTAATTAGGCCGCAGTGGCAGCAGCAGCCAGGTCCATCTGTGAGCATAAAAATAGCCCAGCATCGAATCTGCCTACTTTTCGATTCGTACACAGCACACGCACGCCAGCCAACTGCTGCTGCCGGCAGCACCGTTGCTTGCTTGCTTGCTTGCTTGCTAGATTGGCACGGAGGCCGAGCCAATCAGCCACATGGCTGCTAGCTAGCTGTATAGCTAGCTAGCTAGCCTTCCCCTGCCTGGCCGCCGGGCGTTGGCTGGCCTATGCTAGACAGACGGCCTCCATTTTCCCTCAACGGTTGCTGCGGTCGGTCGCTGGCTCCCCTTCCCCTGCTGGCTGGCGCAGCCTGGCTGGCAGCTGCTGCTTGGAAAAAGGGCGAGTGAGTCATCATCAGGGTTGATTTGAGTCATTCCATACCACAGGGCCTTGAGCAGCAGCAGCAGCCACTAGCTCGAAGCAGCTCAGCCACTGCCACACTCGAAGGAGGAGCTGCCACGAAGGCTGCTGGTGCCAGCTGCCACCGTCCACGAGTCAACACAGCAGCAGCTCTCTAGCCGGTGGCGGTCGAAAGCGGCTCTCGCGGCCCACTCGCTTCAGGATCGTCTCCTCGTTCCGTCGCCGCGCCTCGCTCGATCGTCGGCTCGACGCCGAGACGACTCAGCTCGAGATCGGGCGGCTCACCGACGCGGCAGTCACGGCGACCGCCGCCAGTGTGCTCATGCCTTCCACCGGCGGCGGCGGCCTGGCCGAGAGGCGACGGCAGACGCTGAAGCTGCCACTGCAGACGCTGACGCTGTTCGCCGGCAGTGGCGGCAGCAGCAGCAGACGACTGAAGGCAGCTGACAGCTGCGGCAGCTCTGCCACAGCAGCAGCCGCCGCTGCCGCAGCAGCTCCCAGGACCGTGTCGAGCCAAGAGCTGGCAACCCAGCTGCAGCAGCAGCAGCGGCATCCGCAGCTGCTGCTGCTCGATTGTCGCTCGTTCGTCGCCTACGATCGCCTGCACATCGTCGGAGCTGTCAATGCCCACTGCGCCATCCGCTGCAGCCAGCGGCGCCTGATGCACCACTCGGGCGGCCTTGGCGCCCTGCTCGAGTCGGACGAGGCACGCGAGCGCCTGCGGCGAGCAGCAGCCGTCGTCGTGTACGACGAGCGCTCGGCTGACGCGCAGTCGGAGTCGGTCGCGGTGATACTGGCCGCCGTGGCCTCGGAAGGAAAGCAAGCCGTGCTCCTGGAAGGTCAGTGCGCTCTGCCGGCCGCGGCAGCCCGGCCACGGCTTCGGGACATGCGCCAGGTGTGTAGGACGGGAGGGGGCGAGGACGGGCAGGGGTATCGAGGAGAGGAGGAAGGGCAGGGATTCCGTAGAACGGCGGCGGACGGTTCCCTGCGGCTCGCCAGACAATGTCAGCCGGCACCTGTGTCGTCTGCTGCGAATCGGCTTGTCGGGCCGGTTTGAGCAGGTTTGCATTCGAAATGCAGCAGCGTTCGCGGCAACAGTTGACCGTCTGCCTGAGTTTGGCGATTGGTCGCAGCCCCTCTCGCAAGCCTGCGACTGCGGTCGAGCCCTCTCTCCCCCCCAAGCAAGCGATCGCTGGCTGTACTTTCAGGCGGAATGGAGACGTTTGTGAAAAGCTTTGACTTCCTCTGCACGAGTCTTGCCGACGCGCCGGGAGACGCGCACCATTGTCGCAAGCCCGCGGCTCAGGCCACTCTGTCTGCTTGTCGGACCCAGTCTGAGCTGATGGACTTTCCTCCTTCGAGAGTCCTGGCCTTCCTCTATTTGGGTGAGTAGGCATGGTGGCTTGCAGGTGGCTGCTATGCAGGTGCCCGGTACTCTGAGCACTGCTGGTCAATCTTGTCTGACCAAGGAGGAGGATGGGATGGGGGAGGATGGGCCGCGAGAGAAGACCGATTAGATTAAGGCAGCCGGCACCCCGATGGTAGCAAGCGCCGTCAGTAACTCCACCCCAAAGTCATGCTTAGACCATGTGGGTGCTAGCTGCCGCAGGAAGAGTTTTGTTTTCTCTGTCTGTCTCTCTCTCTCTCTCTCTCTCTCTCTCTCTCTCTCTCTCTCTCTCTCTCTCTCTCTCTCTCTCTCTCTCTCTCTCTCTAGTCTCTCTCTCCTTTCTCAGTAACTCCACAAAGTCATAAAGACCATGTGGGTGTTACGCTCTCTCTCTCTCTCTCTCTCTCTCTCTCTCTCTCCTCTCTAGCTCTCTCTAGCTCTGCTCTCTCTAGCTCGCTCTCTCTCTCTCTTGCTCTCTAGCTCGCTCTCTAGCTCGCTCTCTCTAGCTCGCTCTCTCTAGCTCGCTCTCTCTCTAGCTCGCTCGCTCTAGCTCGCTCTCTAGCTCGCTCTCTCTAGCTCGCTCTCTCTAGCTCGCTCTCTCTAGCTCGCTCTCTCTAGCTCGCTCTCTCTAGCTCGCTCTCTCTAGCTCGCTCTCTCTAGCTCGCTCTCTCTAGCTCGCTCTCTCTAGCTCGCTCTCTCTAGCTCGCTCTCTCTTGGCAGTCTTCCATGGGCAGCCACAGGCCCTAACGGATGCAGCAGGTGGCTTAACGGATGCTGCTTTTATTTTTCAGGAAACGAGAAAGATGCTCAAAGCCTGGCTGCTCTCCAGCAGATCGGCGTGACGCACGTGCTGAACGCTACCACACACGTGCCGTGCTACCACGAAGGAAACATCAGCTACCAGCGTATCCCGGTGGCCGACAGCTGCCAGCAGGACCTGAGGCAGTACTTCGATGAGTCATTCCGATTTATTGGTCAGTATGTGACCGCCGACACAGCACTTCCCAGTCAATTTGGACCGGTAGTGGGAACCCTTTGTTCTGCTGTCTGTCGGCTGCTGTGCCGCCTGCCTTCTTCAGCTTCGCCTTGCTGGGCAGCTCTTGCTCAACTTCAGCCCAGGATTTGCCAACGAAATTCCACCACTTCGTGGTCAAGAATCCGCGGAATTCACTCAGAAAACTCAGGGCCAGTCGATCACGGGGTGCAGAGCTAAACTCTTACTCCGACCCACGGGGCCGGCACGGCTTGGCTCCTTAGTGCATAGCTGAACTGCTGCACCAGCTTCAGCCTTCTGGTGCCCTCAGGCCATTGGTGGACCATAAAGTAGCCGTTCCATTCCTCTGCTGAAACGTGGCTGGGCACTAGAGCTACGGCACTTCAGGTCCTAGACTCTGGAACTCATTTCCACAAAATTCGTATGAAACTATATCACTGCCGACTGTGGTACTACATCCTTTCCGGCAGCCCTGAGCTGCCCTTGAATATCCCGCAACCTTAGTCGTTCAGGGCAAGCTTACCTATAGGCCAAACCAGGGTGGCATGCCACTCACTTCCTCGACTGCACTCGTGACTAAGCTATGCTTCTTACTTACTCTTCGTTGCAAGAAATATGCCCACCGAAAGCTGCCAAGGCTTAAGGGTTCGCTGTAGAAAACTCCAGGGTCCAGCAAAGGCAGCAGCGCATGCCCTTGAAGTGACACTGGTTGATGAGGCCTGGGGGGGGGGAGGAGGGCTAAATGGGTCACGTGGCATTGGAAGAGTTTCGAGTCTCGATCGCTTACTTGCCACTCGGAGACTACCCGTCCAGAAAAAAAGCCTTAAAAGAAGGACCTCTCTGTTAAGCACGAGCCTGTGTTGTTTAGCTTCTTATTTGTCCTCGTGTCGGTCGCACTGCAGATGCGAGCACGTAGTGTCCCCCAGGTGCGTGGCAGCAGAGGGACCGACCATGGAGGCACTAGCAGCCCGGGCCCGAGACTCTACTGAGCTGACCAGTATCGCTGACTAATCACCAGGCAGCTTCGGGGCTCTGAGAGGATGTGGAGGCCGGAGCAGGTGGCCATCCTAATCGCGCGCGTCGATTTGCTATTAGTTGAAGCTCTTTCGAGCATAGGAATGCCAGTTAAGCTCCCTCTCACGCAGCTGTTGGTGGCCCTACGAACCCTCCTTTCCCAGATGCATCCATAAAGAAGCTCTGGAAACTGATTTCCGGTCTCTGTCCCGGATGCAGCTGGGGCTCCGAGATGCTTCGCTCGTTCGTCGCCTCTTTCCTCTTCCCTGTATTTCAGCATGCTGAAAGCGTACGATCGGAAGGGACGGGTGAGATCTTTGAAGTGACGATGGTGGAAACCAAACGCACTGGCCAACGTAAAAGCGACCAACGATGCATCATTCGCTCTTGCTGCTCTGGCTTTCTAGCGTGAACATCTCTGTCGTTGTTTCATTCTGCCGCAGTGGCAGTTAGAAATGCAAGTGCTGGGGTGGATATCTTAGTAGCACAGAGCTCATAAATCTGCTAATGTGCCTTCGTGCCTATTAATGAGCCTTTGTCGATTGCTAAGATGCCTAGACTCGGTGCAATGGCATGGCTTCGAACAATGATTTCGAGTTCCGCTGGAGAGAGGAATCGCCATGCTGATTGGGCACCGTACTGCAACATTTGTCAGCTGACGAAATGGCTAGGGGAGTGAGCCCCTTTGCTGCGCGAAGCAAGAAGGTGACAAGGTCCTTTTCCAAAGCGTTTTTTCACTAGGCGGCCACACCAGCTCTACAGTTGATTATCCCCACTTTCAGCTAAGTCACATTGCAAAAACTCGGGCCTGCTTCGACATGGACTCTAAAACCAATCAAGTTGTTCCATCCATTTGTGATCCATCCAACCATCATGTCTTGACTTCCATAACTCAATAGGTTCAGGTCCTCCAGCCTGTGCATTAAGGCACTTAATAGTGGTGCAAAACTCTTTGGCTGTCCGTCATGAACGTCGGCTGTTAGCAACACGGTCTCCCCATCAAACTGCATTTAGCTACCTTCACTCTTGCTCTCGCTTACCTATCCTAAAGGCTTCCCAATCAGACTAGGCATCGTACCGCCTGCTCTTCTGACTCATAAGTCGTTGATCTGTGCCTCGAACCAATCTCAAATCCTTTGGGGACCTCGCCTTTAATTCCTTTCCTCCCAAAGCCTGGTGGATTTCACTTCGACTGACGCCACGACATACCATCTCACTTGATGACATTTAAGAATAAGCAAAAACATGCAACTGTTTCTCGAGTATTTATTCAAGCCGTGTAAATTGCCGTTTGTGTGCTCGCGCATGCTGACACTGCATGTTGTCTCTAACCATATTGACATGCTACCTTCACTAAAGCATATGTACAGTGCCCAGAAAGAGATTTAGCTCCCTGAGATTTGCATAATTCAGAGCACTCTGCAAATGTATTATTATTATTATTGTCATTATTAATATTACTATTATTATTATTGATGTAAATGTCTGCTGTTTCGTGGTGCTGTCCGATGCCAACTGAAAGATCAGGCGATGATGCATGCCCCTGCTGCCATCACTACACGAGAAGGCTGGCATAATTATTTTGCTAAATGGCCTGGTTATTGGCCTGAAACTGCTCGTGGGATTGCTTGTTAATCCTATCATATGGCAAGCTAGCGAGAGTGAACAGTTCATCGATGCTGGAACATCGGTAGTTAAGGATTGAGCGTGAAGCTTTTGGGATGGACTTAGAGGTAGCTTACTTACACCTCAACCCACACCCCATCCAGCCCCTCCCCATCCCATTCGGCTATTGCAGGCGCTTGCAATGCAGCTTAGCTGAGACTCGGCCAGCAGCTCAGTTTGACTAATGATGCCTGTGAGTAACCGACACCTGCTTCTGCCTGTCGTGGCCGGAGCTGTCGCATCTCGACAGCTGATGCAGGCTAATAGCTCTGCTGTAGTCCTGTTGTACGGTTTGATTGATACCAAGCTGGCGATGCAGCTGTGCAGCCTACCAAGCACTTGTGGCATTCTGTGCGTTGTCCGATCGCGATGAATCGTTCTCAATTTTCAGTAGTTACTTTCGAGCATTGCAAGCTAGCTCTCTTTGCAACCGATCCGGTGTCCTCTGAATAGAATTCATGTCCGAGTGTCCTTGGCTTTGTCGAGAGCTGCTCAATCTGCTCTGCACGACTGAAGACAACAAGGCGCTAGCTCGAGGAGCTGCGTCAAAAAAAGTCAATGCTGATTTAACGGCCCCAATTATATTGCGGCAGAAGAGTCGTAACGGCTGTCACCACCACTTGCAGTGGGCAATGAAGGACCGCCCTCGTCAAAGCACCTTACCCCTGGGCGTCTGCATGCAGTTATCCTGTGACGTCCATCCATCCATTTCACACCGGTCAAGTTTTGCACGCGTGTTTTAAAGTCCTCCATTTTGACTTTAATAGCTGTGTCAGTCTTCCTTCAATATTTTTAGATGCAGTGTTAGCGTAGCTTGCGTTTAGCCGCAGCCTCAGTCTTTGCATGTTGTTGACGATTCCGATTCATCCACGTTTTAGACAGCGCTCGTAGAGCTGGAGGTAAGGTGCTTGTGCACTGCCATGCCGGCGTGTCGAGGTCGGCGACCATAGCCATAGCGTACATCCTCGAGCACAGCCGTATGAGCATGCTGGAAGCGTACGATTACGTCAAGCAGCGTCGTGGCATCATATCGCCCAACTTGAACTTCATGGGCCAGCTGGTCGACTACGAGCGCATGCTAAGCAGCATGCGAATGCAAGACAAGCGGAGTTCGATGGCTCTGGATGACTCGTCATTGACCTGACTCTCTCCGCCATCGTTCAGCTGAGCACTCGGCTGTTTCCAATGCACGTGAACCAGAGACTAGTTGGTGAGCCCACAGTTGTGACTCGTGGAGGAGAGTGCGATCAACCAACCACCTGCCGAGACAAAGCAACGGTGGTGTACTGGGCTCTGATGGCCTGCCTATGGTAGAAGCTGTCGGTGCAACAGGCCAGTTTATCGACTAAGGGATCCACTGGCCGGCTGTGGTCGGTGCACCATCGGATGGCTTTTTTTACCACGGTAAACAAGCTGCCGGAAGCAGTGTCTACGACCGCAGGGCTGCACTTAGACGTTAGCAGTCGATGCAGCCCTGCTTAGCAGAGCAACAGCAACGTTGCCGTTATCAGCGATGTCAATGCTGTACAGTGTTGAAAAGTAGTTTTTATAATAAAAGCAAGCTTTAATGCTGTCTGGCATGTCTGATCATACTCGACACGTGGGGTGCCGTTAGGGAAGCTGTAGCTTGTAGTTCACCGGGCCTTCACCACCGGGTGTTGGGAGTAGGATCCCTGAGCCACGAAGTATTCGATTGGTGATGTCTCTCACTATTCGTACCTCCCTCGCCTTGCCTCGTCAGAAGTGAGAGGTAGTACAACCTACTCTATAAGTTGCCTCCACCACCGCGTGCCCCCCCCCCCGGACAATGGTTCCAGTGTTGCACCTAACGTTCGAGTTCCTGCTGAGTGAGCTGTGGTAACATTTTACAGCATTGCACCTAACGAGTCCCTGCTGAGTGAGTTGTGGTAACATGTTAATTGCTAATGCGACTCACGATGGCGCCCGTGACTCGACTTTTGGCGAATGGCCGCAGAGCAGCCAGCTATGCTAACTTGCTTATCGCACGGAGCTCTGCTTGCGGCCAAAGTAGATAACGACACTTAATCGTAAAGGGTAGAGCACCACGGTACAGCCCTATAACTGTACCTGTGTGCCTTATAAATTTACAGCTGAAGCAGCTTCCGCACTATAGTCACTTATACCACGAACACAATGCTCGTATGCGTCGATGCCTGACAGGCTATCGCTGCAGCTGGCACCTCGAAGCTATCGAGTCGGATCGATGGTGCAGGACGTCATTCCGAGGGCAGTGTCTTGCATGGCAGCAATAGAGAGACCCATCGACTTACCAAGTCCGTGAACTCAAGGTAGAAGTCTATTCGACATTCACAAATCACTACAGGCTTGCAGCACCAATCATCTATACTTTAAGCACTCACGTCGAAGTACGATTGACTAATTATTAAATGAGCTAGGCTTGTTAAGTCCCCTAAACATAGGTTGCGACATAACCCGGTCTTAATCATTGTAATTCAGGAACCGCAATGTATGGGCAGTCTTACTTTGGCTGATGTAAAAGCTTGATTGGGTGATGGGAACTGACTGAGCAGCTTTCAAAGCAGCTGTAGTTCTCTGTAGCCCCATAAAAGCCCAAACGTCAGCCAACCACCGCTCTTTATCTCCCTCGAGCGAAAAGTGGCGACAGCATGAGAGAGATTGCTCAAATAAAAGTAAGAGAACGCGCTTCTCTTCTATTTTGATAGCAACTGCAGTGACCGAAGTTCACACCGAAACGAGCCGTCGCGTGGCTAGCTAGGATGGCAGCAGTAATGGAGCCAGACGATCACCAATCACAAGCTCGCTCGGACTAGTTTGTAATGTAATGCATCTCCGTCTGTAACTCCACAAAGCCATTCTAAGGATCTTAAAATTGATTCGATGGGGGAGTCAGTGAAATCAGTCGGACAGTAGAATTGTGCTGCGGCAGCTACATCACTGACGGTAGACGGCAGACGAGCCCAGGAGTTTTGCAACGATTTCGGAGATGAGCAATGGCGAAGGCCGGGGGTCCTGAATTCATGGAATTACCAGGCGACACTGAGATCATTGCTACGCTTCTCTCCTCCCTGTAGCGACGACTGACAACATACCAACGACATGTAGGGTTTCCTTCGAAGGGATATAGGCAATTTTGTAGTTAGAAATGGTGGCTCGGCGACTTTGCGTTTCCCATCCTAAAATACTTAATGAAGACATGAAATTCGCGAGCCCGTTAGGCTGTTTCGGTTTGTCAAAGAGAAGAGGTTCAATTTCTACCATCATTAAATTCAAAGGTGCTTGGGCATGTATGCTATTCCGGAGGAACGTGTCGGTTCAGGCGTATCGCCATATCACACGGCAGATATTGTACACACATTAAGAGAAAGAATGAGAGAAAGAAGGCTGAGAGAGAGAGAGAGAGAGAGAGAGAGAGAGAGAGAGAGAGAGTGATAGTGAGGAAGGGAGAGAGAAAGAGAGAGAAGAGAGGCAGATACAGGGACAGAGACTAAGAGATAGACAGACAGGCGGACAGACAGACAAAGTAGGTAGGATAAAGAGCCAGTATATCTATCCCAGCCATCCAGCACGCAAAATGCTCTCACCTCCCTCGGTGCATTTTTTAATGACATCCGCACGTGGATGGCAGCAAACTTTCTTAAATTGAACGATGACAAAACCAACTTGTAAGTTATGGGTAAACCAAGAGTGATTCAGAAATTGGAGAGCCTAACGCTCAAAGTCAGCTGTGCCAGCTAATCTCCATTTGAATCTGCACGAATCCGAGTGTCCTGTTCAAAAGCGGCGTTTAATTGAACGTTCTCATCAGCTCCACAGTCAAGTCTGCCTACTTTGCAGCTACACGACATTGCTCAAGTTCGGGCTTGCTTAGACAGAGATATTACATCTAAATTGGTCCATTCTTTGTGACATATCATCTTGACTTCTGTAACGCACTGCTTGCGTGTCTGTCGGTCTGTGCAATCAGGTGCTAACAGTTGGAGCAAAAGTCGGCAGCTAGGCCTGTCTGTCGTGAGGGTCGCAGTTGCCACATTACGACACTTCTCGCTAACCTGCACTGGCTACCAGTCAAGCAACGGATCGAATTCAAGGTTCTGTCACTCACTTTTAGGTCTCTTCATTCTTTGGCTCTAGCCTACTTAGCAGATTTACTCCTCACCAGGCTAAGAATTGTTCCACCGCTTTTCTGATCGAAATCGTTTAGTTACAACTCGTATGTATCTCAAATCCTTTGGAGACCGTGTTTGAGTTCATACGGTCCCAAAGCCTGAAGCTCACTTCCGACCGGCATCACGACATCTCCTGACTTGACAACATTTAAATTGCAGCTAAAAACTCATCAATTTATCACAGCATTTAGTGGGTCCAAGTGATCCGTACTTTATGTGCTTATGCGTTCTGTCACTGTCACTAACCAAATTTGCATGCTGACCCTGTGCAAGTCACCTCTAATCATGTTATGCTTGTTGTCATTGAGTTTGCTATAACTAATCATTCGACCTTGCTTCCTTTGCAGCATATATGAAGTTCCTAGAAAGACATTAAGTTGTCTGAGGGCACTATACAAATGTATTAGTATTTTTATATTATTACGTATTCAAGTGAGTCGGAGTGTGCATCCGGTAGTATTGACCCGACAGGCAACGACCCATTTTGCTGCAATCAACCACAGAAAACGAAAATGAGTGACTCCTTTAAAGGAATTCAATGAATAAAGGAAACAAAATAAAAAGATATACAGACGTTAGTCTTATTTCGAAATGAATCAATTAACTACAGAGCCGCCTGTATGTCTTTTGTTTGCACACCATACGCCCATCCTACTTCCATTGTTGGCACACCTTTCGCCGTGGTGTTAGGGTCATTTTTGTAGTGACCGCGGTTGCATCCTTCATGACAGGTACCCGCTTCATTTCGTACCTGTAGCTGCGTACCTGCTGCCCATGTACCCATGTATGCGCTCCACTGCGTCGGGACTGTTGATGAGAAGTCACTCGTAGTGGTGTTGACTCCGTAGATTGACGAGCGCTAGAACCCGACCGGAATGTACCAGCTAGGTTTTATTTTTAGACAAAAGAATGTAACGAGCCTGCAACTACTCTTTGTTTGTGTAGTGCAGTTTAGGGAGAGCCTACTATTTCTCTTTTCAGTGTCTTGAAGAAGAACGGCTGGATAGGGGGGAAGTTGCTTAAATTATCTCGGTCTAATGTTGGGTTCTTAGTGAGTTTGTTAACAGCAACCTTTTTGAATGATGCTTCGAAAAGACCCGAGGCATTTACGGTGTTAGCAATGCGAGGCAGCAGCAAATCTATAGATTACAATATGAGAATAGTTTATATGAAGCGCCTAGAAAGAGATTCTATAGATTATATTATATTTATATTATATTACATTACATTATCTAGATTATATATAGATTCTAATAGATTGAGTTCTCTGATGGTGCTTTATCAAGTGTATTATTATTATTATATGAAGTCAAGGGGGCTAGTAGTCTTCTTAGACCGGAAAAGAAACTTCAAGATTGGGTCACTAGCAGCAGGCGCGAAGGTTGACAGGTGGAGATAAACCGAGAAGCGGCGGATAAGAAGTTCAGTGGGGATGTTGCCTTAAGATGACTAACAAGGAAGCGACGCGACAAGGCATGCTGGGTATGAGTTTTGCTTTTTCCAAGCGGAACGTTTTGAGTCATCTTGGCATTCGCTTGCAAAATGAAACTGCACAGCAGAAGGCAGGAAAAGAGGTTCAACCCAGAGAACCGCAAAGATATTACCCAGTTCTTTGTCGTCTATTGCTTCAGCGCTGACTGAGAGCTAATACGATTGATTTGCATTATTTGCCTACCTTCTTCGTGGCTGCTTAGAAAGAGTACATTATGCCAGCGTCCTGGCTAAGCCCAGAGGTTAAGGTGCTCGCCATCAACGACCGAGGTCAAGGTGTTTGCCGTAGAGGACCGGGGTCTCGGCATGCGTGAAGCGCCTGGATAGAGATTCAGTTCTTTAAGGTTGCGATACGCAAATACCAGCTGATTTTGCAGCTTCTTTTTTGCGCAGTGGCAGAAGAGCCTCAAAGGCTACCGCCACCGCTTGCAGTGGCAAAAGTGGATCGCCCGCCACAAGATTCGAACCCGCGATCTCGGGACCGAGGTCGCGTTAAGCAACCGCCTTACCTAGTGTGCCATCGCGGCTCACCGTGCACATTGATTAAATTCACTGCTGGCCTTTCACACTTTCCTGCATACGAGCCTCTTGCACCTGTGGAACTAACTGCACGAGCAGAGATTCCCAAATAATATATATATATATATATATATATATATATATATATATATATATATATATCAGTCACACAGTCCTGCACTGCAAGAAATAATGATAACAGACGCCTCGAAGCAATGGAAGCAAGTTTTCGGTTTGGAAGAGATTAGTCTCGGTAATAAGGTTGATACAAATGCTTCTGCAGTACACGGACGGTCGCCGAGAAACTCGCATTGGCTGGCATTAGATTCGTGCCTTGCCTGCAACGTGCGACAAAGCTCCCCTTGAGAGCAGCTTGCTGTACTACTGTATCGATTCGAGGATAGGCTGACAGAGAGGCTAGTCGGGGTTAGTCACGGCTGGTCTGGGAATGGCTATTGAAACCTAATTAGTCCCTTTACATGTTTGCCATTTACTCTTGAGACGTGACCGACCTATCTAAGCCAAACACGTGCATCTTCGTATTCTGATGCGATGCCTTTGGCAGGGTGCACGCACGCACCAGGCCCAGAAGCGACTGTTGGTGGTGACACATCCGCAATGCACAGCGAAGACCCGAAATCAGCCTTCGACAGCAAGCCTAGCAGCTTATTCCAGACAAGAGATCAGAAGTTGAGGCCGCTATGCCGACCGCAAGTCGGCACGAGTGAGGTCAGCGATAGTGCTCAGACACTAGACAATGCCGATCAAAAGATGTGCAGGAAGTGATCATAAGGAGCCGCCGCCCTCTCTCAATACCAATTCTGGACAGCATTGTACGAACGCCCAGTGCGAACGCGACAAACGTCTTTATTAGGACAGAGGCCGTCCTCTCAGCCACAATAGGTGCCCTCGGACGCGGCCGCTTGGAGCGCAGTCGGCAGCGGCCATTGTGAGCGCTTGCTGTCTGTCTGTTTCCCGAGCCGTTCGCCGGCCATTCTTCCGAATGGAAAACAAGCCAGATGTTGCCAAATACAGTGCGGCATTATCCGGCGCCAGCTCGTGCTACGTACGGTCAATATTCAGCGGCTGCGCTGGGCTGGGCCATCAAAGTATTGAGCCGCTGTCGCCAGCGAAGCAGCCGAAAGCGTTCAGAGGGGCTGCCACGATCTCGCTGGAGCGAATAGTCGAATAGCGACGATATTCGCTGGAGCCGAAGTTCAGGATCGACCAAAGTTCAGGGTCGCTCGGCCGTGCTGTAATCCTGCTGTTGCCTGTCGTCTCGGTATTGCCGCCTTCGGCGTGCTGCCGATCGCGCGGTGACACAGAACACTGCATTAAACTGAATGCTGCACACCTGGTCCGAAAGTCGTTTTAGCTTCTAGAGGTAGTAAACCCGACATAACGAGGTCTACGATTCAAGTTCCTCCTTATTCCTTGCGTGCTACGATTCATCCCTTTGCTGCATAAATCCTATTGGCATTCAAGCCGATATACAGCGAATGTAATAATAATAATAATAATAATAACGAACTTGATAAAGCGCCCTCAGAGAACTCAATCTCTCTCTAGGCGCTTTACAGTTGCTGCAAATGGAAATGCAATTGGATGGTGAGTAGGATCATGCTTGACAAACAAACAAAATGAATAACATGGTTAGGGGTGACATGCACAGGGTCAGCATGCAAATGTGGTTAGTGGCAGCATGCACAGTGTCAGCACGCATAAGCACATCAAGGACGAATCACAGGGACCCACTGAATGCTGTCCTAAATAGGTGCGTTTTAAAATTCTTTTTAAATGTGGTCAGGTCAGGGGATGTTCTGACGCAGGTCGGGAGGGAGTTCCAGGCTTTGGGAGCGTACGAACTAGATAGCGTTCGGGTGCGTTGCGGCGACTCCTGAACTAAAAGTCCTCCGCGACAGACTCAGTGGAAGACAGTATCAGAAGAAGAACCCAGCAAATACCGTGAGGGGAAAATGCGTTCCTAGCTGCTGCTTACACGTCGTCAAGTCGGGGGATGCTGTGACAGCGTCGGACGAGAGGAGGAGTTCTGACCTTTAAGCAGCATTCCAACAAAAGGCTTGGTCTCCAAAGACTTGTGAAGCTTCTTACGTTGGTCTTTCTCTTCTGCTGCCAACTTATCGCCGCACCGCCGGAAGTTCTCAGCTGTTGCCAAGTACTGGTACCGACCCGACTCTCGTAGACTATGCTACACGGCAAGAAATGTGTATGTGTCGCGCGAGGTTTACATGTATATATATATAACATATTTGTATAGCGCCCCAAGAGAACTTAATCTCTATTCAGGCGCTTCACACATGCCTCGGGGCTCGAGCCTGCGACCTCAGCCAGACCTTGGTCGGGGCGAGCACCTTAACCGCTGGACCAAACCAGCTCAGCGACACGGAGACTAGACAGTTCTGTCGGCTTTCTTTCGCAGACGACAGGCGCGCAGTCGAAAGGTCAGGAAACGCAAGGTCAGCCAAGTGCGCGAAGCTCGCCGAGGACTCGCCGTGTGCGCGGCGCGAATTCTTCGTCGCGCCTCTCGCTTCAGCGCCGACCGAGCTGAAGCGTTTCAGGACGCATCGAGTTTCTGTTCGACGCTTCGAGCGCTTCTGTGTCACTCCGCTGTCTGCAGTGCCTCCTTTTTTCGCTCTCTTTCTTGAGCCTCTCGCACCTGCAGAGTCGAGCAGAGCCGAGCATCCGGGTCATTTAGCGCTCAGCCTCCCCCCTTTCGGCCCCTTTGGACCACCGGACGGATGTAGCTTCAGCGCCTCCGTTCCGTGCGGCCGTACGTCAGTCGACGCCTGCTCGGTAAACTGGTTCAAGTTCAAGGTTGAGCGTGGGATGAGCTTGTGGAATTTCTCTCCGCGGTCGCAACATTCGCAGAGCGTCTCCAGAGAACGAAATCTCTTTCTGGGCACTTCCGTTTCTTGGCGCTAGGCTTTCCGCTCACTTCCGCAACGCTTTTCGCTCGAGCGGTCGATCCTGAGAGCGCAGACGGTACGCGCTTGAGTCAGGTAGAGAATCAGAGACGCAGCCGATCCATTATTATTATCGTCGTCACTGTCCTTATCATCGTCATCATCATCGTTATCATTGTTATCAAACCATCCTGCTGGGTCGTAGCCCAGGGGCAAGGTGCACGAACTTCGCGACGCAGGTCGCGAGCTCGATTCCCGTCCGCGGCAGGCGATTCCGCACGACACCCTGCAAGCGGGCTGGCGGCTCCGCTGTCGCTCTATAAACGAGGCCTGAGACTTGAGACGATGGCCGACTTCGGCTCGAAATCGGTCATCGTCGGTCAGCTCTCGCTCTCCTTCTCGCTGCGCTTCAGTTTGGCGGCGGCTCCTCAAGGCGCTCCTCTCAACACTTCGCTACCAAAAAGTCGCGGGGCCGAGCAGCGCGGCAGCGGCGCCGGCAGCCAGCAACTCTCCGCTGGCCGCTTCCGCTCGATCGGCCGTCTCAATCCGCGGGCAATTCCTCGCTGGTCGACGCAAGCGGACCGACGACGGCCTGCAGCCCTTCTGCCGCTCCGGAAACGGAGACGCTGGAGAGGCCGCTCTTCGCTTTCGGTCTGGCAGTTTCGAGCTGCAAAGCACGAGTCTCCGCGGCGCTGATGCGGCAAAGCTGCGGCGGCCGCGGGCGGCGGCGGCGGCGGGAGAGACGAAGAAGAGCTGCGGTCGCCACCGTCGCTTCCGCTCTCGACCCGCAGTCTGCTGAAGAGCACGCATTCGGTTGGCTATCGGCCCCCGGTGCAGTCGAGAGCACGCGCGCAAGCGACAGCGGTCGAGCTTGGTGGTCCGGTCGTCGCACTTGCCGCCGCCGTCGCCGCCGTCGCGAGGTGATGGGGGGGGGGGGCGAAAACGAAAACAAAAGCTTGCCTGTTCTCTCGCAGAGCGGCGGTTATCGGCCCGAGAGGCCGGCCAGCGCAGGAAGCAGATGGGATGGCCACCTGCTTCCATCCGGGCGGGACAAGGGAGAGAGAGCGACGAGAGATGCAGAGCCGACCGCGGCGGCGGCGTCGATGACTCAGCCGGAGCCGCTCCGAGGATTAATTAACCGCAGCAGCGGCGCGGGCAGACTCACAGACATCAGTCATCCGCGCAAATGTCGGCAGTGGACGTTTTTTGAAGTGGCGCTGAATGGCCGCGCGTAATTGGCCGGCCCTTTCAGTCGGCGGGCGGGCGGCGCCAATTTACGCGTCGTATTTACCGGCGCTCGGGAAGTGCGCGGCGGCGTCCCTCGCACACTTCCCGGCAGCTCCGGGCGCTTCAATTGGCCTTCTGTCCGTCCTCGGCTCCGCGTCGGTAAGGAGCTGGCGGACGGACCGCCGGCAGGCGGCTGGGATCCTTGGCTGCGTGCCAGCTAATGCGGCGGTGTCGCACGTTCGTGCAGCCGCGTAACTCTGCTATGGGCGCAGCGCTCGCAGCGGACTTGCGCGGCTGCATGAACAAACGACGCTCCGCTAATAAACGGGGTTTTTGGGTATAGAGTTCAGGTCAAAGGGTTTGGGGTTTAGTGCTGTTTAGGTATTGGAGGAAAAGGTCTAAAAAATTGTAAAGAAAAATACAGCCATGTTTATTTAAACGCAAACGTAAGCGTACGTTGGCGACCGTTGACAGCCTGCCCCGAGCACCGCGCCCACAGCAGACTTAATAATAATAATAATAATAATAATTCGCTTGATAAAGCGCCCTCGGAGAACTCAATCTCTCTCTAGGCGCTTTACATTTGCCGTAAAGTGAAATGCAATTGAATGGTGAGTAAAATCATGCTTGAAAAACGGACGAAATGAATAGTATGGTTAGGGGTGACATGCACAGGGTCAGACTTACGCGGCTGTGCGAACGTGCGACGCACGCCGCACGAGCTGGCCCGCCAGCTGACAGCGCTCAGTCGGCATCGCCGGTCGGCAATCGAGAAAGAATCAGACAGACCCTGGGCCTTAGAGTCTAGAGTTACGGTACTCGCGCACTTCTCGAGCCGACGGGTCTCGTGCGTTCGAGCTAGCTCTCGTTGCTTGCTGCGAGCGAACGAATGCTCGCTCATCTGGCGGGGCGGTCTTGCGCGGCGGTATGCAAACGAGGCTGCAGAAACCTTTCATCTTTACGTCGCTGTGCCTCGGCTCGACTCGACGAGCGGTCGGGATTTCACTCGAGGCTTTACGGCACGGCGCGACGAGGGTGGAATAATTGCCCGCCCGCTCCGCGTCGATTTCCTGCACTCTCTCCTAGATAGCAGTCGCCGCCGCCTGCCCCCTCCGAGGATGACCAAATAAACGCGCGCCCGTAGGTAGCCTTAATAAGAAGCGTCGGACTCGGGCGGTCCGCCGCCGCCGGCCTAATTGGCAGACGGCGGCGGATAGCAGCGGCTGCTGATAGAGCTCGTGTGGCCGTACCGATCGCCGGATGGAGATCCGTTCGAGATGGCGTCCGTCGAAGCGCATCGGAAGACGCTGCAATGGCCTCTGAGCCCAATAAAATGCGCTGCTGTGGTTCCTGACGCATTTAACGCAGTCCAAGGGTACACTAGGTAAGGCGGTTGCTTTCACGACCTCGGTCCCGAAGTCGTGGGTTCGATTCCTGCGGTGGGCGATTCTATATCGCCACTGTAAGCGGTGGTGATAGCCGTACAGGCTCTTCTGTCGCTATACAAAAAGAGGCTGTTTAATCAGCTAGGATTCATTTGTTATTTATTTAAGGGTACCGCGAGCGTGCACCTTCAAGGAGCCATCTTGCTAAGTGGGATTCGGGGAATGTAATTAATCAGGCCGTCTGCGAGCTGGGGAGAATAAGCCAGTATTTTTTGTCATTTTCGGCGGACTTTTTCGGCGAGCGAAGCTGCAGCTGTGAGCAAGCCAGAGCGATGCACTCACGACTGACGCGGCCCGGGCGATTGCAACGTACTTCCGGTTGAAGTGTGCAAGCTGCTAGATTTTTCAGGTTAGGAAAGCTCCAAAGTTTGAAGGTACGCCAACTATCGAGTTCTCGTCTCTACTCCGATAGACTCTTCTGCTAGAGCAATTAATCAATGCAAAGTGTCGGACGAGCAAAATGCGACTCGAGTAGAAGCCTTAAGCGGATTACTGACATAACTGACTTCCGTCACGACATCCCCTATAATAATAATAATAATAATGCGCTTGATAAAGCGCCCTTAGAACTCAATATCTCTCTAGGCGCTTTACATTTGCTGCCTTGACCACGCTTAAAAGAAATTAAAAACGCACCTATTCATCTCAGCATTTAGTGGGTCCCTGCGATTCATCCTTTATGTGCTTATGCATGATGACACTGTTGCATGCTGACACTAACCATACCTGCATGCTGACCCTGTGCATATGACCCCTAACCGTGCTATTTTTGCTATTTCTCAAGCATGCTGCCACTTCAGTCGTGTTCCTTTTTCAGTAAATGCAAAGCGTCTAGAAAGAGATTGAGTTCTCTGAGGATGCTTTATCAAGTGTGCCATTATTAATATTATTATTGTTCTGCGAATAAGATAACCACGATGAGCTGCAGACGGCGTGCACTTTGTATCAATATCTGGCCTGTGCACTCAAGCGCTTACAGCTTGCGAAAAACACTGCAGCTAGGCTTGTCTGTCGTGAGCGTCGAAGTTGCCACATCTCATCACTTCTCGCCGAATGCACTGGCTCCCAGTCAAGCAATGCATCGACTTCAAGGTTTTGTCACTCACTTTTAGGTCCCTTCATTCTTTGGCTCCAGCCTACCTATCAGATCTACTCCCCTACCAGGCTAAGCATCGCACCACCCAATTTTAGGAATCTTATTGTGAACCCATACCTCGTACAGACCTCAAATCATTTGGAGATTGTGCCTTTAGCTCGTGTGCTCCCAAAGTCTGGAACTCACATCCGACTTGCGTCATGACATCTGACTTGTCCACATTAAAAATAAAAACTAAAAACGCATCTATTCATGACAGCATTTAGTGGGTCCCTGCGATTCGACCTTTATGTGCTTATGAGTGCTGACCCTGTCACTAACCATACTTTCATACTGACCCTGTGCGTGTCACCCCTAACCATGTTATTCATGTTGCTTCTTGACTATTACTATTGATATACATAGTCGAGAAATTTATTGTAGGAAGCTCTAGCATTCACTTTCCTGCACTCGACCCCGTCTCCTCCTACTTCTGCTCCTGCACCTCGACTGCCCTGCGACTGAACTCACGAGCTGCATTCTGCAGAGCCAGTCAAGCGTGCAACTCTCGCCGCCGCCGGCCGAGCCGCCTGAGCCGCCGGATGTGGGAAACGAGTTTAAATCTTTCGCAAATACGTAGGAACATGCTTCCATTAGATTCGCCTGGCGGCGAAAAGAGCGAAAGCTGCGGCGGCGGGTAGTGACAGCCGCGTAATCCTTTCTCGAGCAGCCTTACAGCAATACGTAGACACACTCACGCACGCACGCAGACACACACACACATGGATATATATATATATATATAAGTTATAAGTATATATATATATATATATATATAATATATATATATATATATATAATATATATATATATATATATATATATATATATATATATATATATTATATATATATATATATATATCATCCCGCGTAGCTTTGAAGAAGAAAAAAATAATAATTCACTTGATAAAGCGCCCTCAGAGAACTTAATCTCTCTCTAGGCGCTTTAATATGATGTATGATTAATATGATTTAAAATGATCAATCGTGTCAAAACTCGAAGCGCACGCTTTTTCCTAATACCTGCAAATCCACTTCTCCAGCCCGCCTCGAAGTCATCGTACAAGAGGTTCAATCTTCAGTTAAATGAATGCCTGCGTACTGTCAGTCGAATTTATATAGCGCTATCGCGGTTGCCACATTACTCCACTTCTCGCCGACCTGCACTGGCTACCAGTCAAGCAACGGATTGACTTCAAGGTTTTGTCGCTCACTTTTAGGTCCCTTCATTCTATGGCTCCAGCCTATCTGTCAGATATACTACCCCATCAGGCTAAGCATCGTACCACCCGCTTTTCGGAATCCAACAGTCTACAAATACCTCGTACAAACCTTAAATCCTTTGGAGACCGTGCATTTAGTTCATACGCTCCCAAAGCCTGGAACTCCCTCCTGACCTGCGTCAGAACATCCCATGACCTGACCACATTTAAAAGGAACCTAAAAACACACCTATTTAGGACAGCATTTAGTGGGTCCCTGTGATTCGTCCTTCACGTGCTTATGCGTGCTGACACTGCATGCTGCCACTAACCACATTTGCATGCTGACCCTGTGCATGTCACCCCTAACCATATAATTCATTTCGTTTGTTTTTCAAGCATGATTTTACTTACCGTTCAATTGCATTTCACTTTACAGCAAATGTAAAGCGCCTAGAGAGAAATTAAGTTCTCTGAGGGCGCTTTATCAAGTGAATTATTATTATTATTATTATTATTATTATTATTATTGCACCCTCCTCGAACCATAGATATTAGTAGCTCCGAAGAGAGACTTACGAGCATTCGCTGCGAAAACGGCAGCCAGCAGCGTCGCCACGTTACGCAACGGTGCCAACAATTTAAGCGCGGGGGAACTAGGAGAACCTCGGTAAGCAGCACAGGCGCGCGCTCATTATTCGAAAGTAAGCTGAATAGGGGCGCCAGTAAAGAACAGAGGGAGTGCCAAAATAGATAATAACAATGACGACAATAATAATACACTCGTGCAGCGCCCGCAGAGAACTCGATCGCTGTCCAGGCGCTTCAGAAATTTCGGAAAGGAAGCGCGATCGAGGGCAGTAGAGGTCAGAGGTTGGAGCCGCGCAAGGCTCAGTCGGTGGGAGTGAGCTCCGCTGTCTAGACCCATTCAGAGGACAAACGATCCGTCGCTAACTGTCTTTCGTCGCGGGAAAGGAGGAGCGGCAGCCGCTTTGCCCACGTGACGTCGCGAGAGCGAAGAGCTGAAGGCGCGGAGAGGAGGTGGAGGGGGGGGGCCGCCGACGCTGCAGCTGCACGCGGCCAGCGAGGTACGAAGGAGCTTTTTTTTCCGCTCTTTTCGGGCCTCGCAGCGGGAAGATTCTAGGGCTTCGTGGGTTCGTGCTTCCCCCCTACCTACCCACCTACCTACCTACCTACCTACCTACCCACCTACCCACCTACCTACCTACCTACCTACATACCTACCCACCCACCTACCTACCTACCTACCTACCCACCTACTTACCTACCCACCTACCTACCTACCCACCTACCCACCTACCTAGCCGCGGAAAAAGGGTCACGAGTCGAGTGAGAGGCGGGGAGTTTAATTGAACCGGCTGATTCGCGCTGGCTTCTCGAGCAATGTGTGCTGAAAATTAAGATGGCGGCCCCAAACGCAGATCCTTCCTTCTTTGCGGCATCCGAATTGGCAGGAGACCGAAATATTCGGTCTCCTGCCAATTCGGAAAAACACACCTATCTATGACAGCATTTAGTGGGTTCCTGTGATTCGTCCTTCACGTGCTTATGCGTGCTGACACTGTGCATGCTGCCACTGACCACATTTGCATGCTGACCCTGTGCATATTGCCCCTAACCATGCTAATCATTTTGTTTGTTTATCAAGCATGATGTTACTCACCATTCAATTGCATTTCCCTTTGCAGCAAATGTAAAGCGCCTAGAGAGAGATTGAGTTCTCCGAAGGAGCTTTATCGAGTGCATTATTACTATTATTATTCGACTTCTGATCATTCAAATATTTCGGCCGCTGCTGATGCACTGGAGCCTGCGACGGTCTCCCTATGCTGCGATGACAAAAATAATGAAAAGTCTTAGACCCTGTAGTTCTTGTATTTTATAATAAGAGAAAGGAGTCAATTTCAATTCGCTGCAGAGAATCAATAAACAAGGGCTTAATGACACACATTGTATCATGTTTTGACAAGCTTGCAAAGCACTCAAGCATCATAGAAAGGCAAGATTGAAAAAACTCACTTAAGATGACAATCTTCTGCCCGCTAGTTGGCATGACGTAATTGCTAGTCCATGCAATAGATAGTGCTCAGATAAGCACAGGTAACGACCTTGCGGAGTTTGGATAGACAGCCTCAGACAGATAGCCGCTCAGCCGAGTGCTAGCGTGCTAGCGCTTCGCGAGCCCAGCATTCGAATGTTCGAATCCCACGTACAAGCATTTCTACAGGCGGCGGCGATGACAGTCGCCATTGAGGCGGCGTTGAGGCATTTCCTTTAATTTCCTATTCGAAGCCATTTCCAAGTCGCGCCTACTCACGTTACGCCGGTATCATGCATCGAGCTGCTGTACGAACTGCTGCAACTGTGGTCGGCCGCTCCTGGTGACAGGCTGCTCCTGCTCACCGTGCAGTCTCCTTAAGGTAGCCGGAGCCGCCGCGGACGCAGGCGCGAAAGCGCACTCGCACAGCAAACACGCATCTCGCGAATGCATCGGAAACTGTGCGAGGGTGGGGCTCATGTCCACGAAAGGCGTCAGCTTCCGTCAGCTCGAGGCGGCGACTTCGCTCTTAGAACGGCCGGGAGCTGCTCGAGGCTCGAGTTACATTACGTTGCAAGTACAAAAACGCCAGTAGCCGATCTAGCAGCCTTCTTTGAGTTGCAGCTCAAGAGCCTCGGCGGCTACCATCACGTTGCAGCTAGCTACAAAGCCAGCTGCAGGGATCAGTATTTACGACCTGGATCGTGAAGTGTGCGCACCCGATCTTACCTTAATAGTAATAACAATAATAATAATAAAACATTGGGTGTAGCGCCCTCAGAAAACTCAACCTCTTTCTAGGTGCTTTACATTTGCCGTAAAGGAATCGCGATTGAATGGTTAGTCGCAGCATGCTCAATAACAACAAGCATAACATGGTTAAGGTTGACCATGCACAGGGTCAGCATACAAACATGGTTAGTAGCAGTGTCGGCATGCGTAAGCACTCACAGGATAAATCACATGGGCCCACCAAACGCTGTGATAACTGGATGCGTTTTTAGTTTCTTTTTAAATGTGGTCAAGTCAGGGAATGTCCTGACGCAAGTCGGGAGGGAGTTCCAGGCTTTGGAAACGTTGGTTTTGGCTGTCAAGCTGCAATCCGGATGCGATAATATCGTCTCGCTTCGTTCGCAGCTGCGCTGTGCGAGGAAGCAGCCGAGAAAGCAAGTTCCGCATCCGGTGGGATTTCCCCGTCGCCCGTGCTCATCACATAATTCTTAGCACAACAATGAACTTTGCTCAGTTATGCATTCGCAGCTCCTGTTCCGAATAAAGTGCTGCAATTTTCCCTGACTGCGAGCTTCCGAGGTGGCTGCACACGTCGTCGCACACGTCACTCGCGATCCATCGTTGCGACCCACCGGCCCGGCGCTGCAGGACGGGGGTGCGTGTAGGGGGAGGTAGAGGGATGACCGTACTTTGGCACTCGCCGGGCGTGACGGGGCTCACCCCTCCCGCCACGCTGCTGCGGCGGCTTGCGACACAAAAAGCCTGTCCCTCAAAAGCCTGTCCCTCCTTGCATAGCGGCGGTGCGCTGTGCCAGGAGCGTTCGACTCGTCGCGATGAGCCGGCGTCAGAAAATGGCGTCGTCGCCTCTTTTCGTGGCCCAGGCCGTGGCACAGGCCGTTGCACAGGCGGCAGTCACCACTGCCTCTGCGGGAGCTCGAGCGGCAGGACGCACGCACGCGCTAGCTGCACACGCTGTCCAGCTGTCGCTGAGCGCGGTTGCAGTTGTCCTTCCGCGGTTTCCGCCACACGAAGCAACATTAGGGCGTGACTCAGCTTCCTGCGTGCTTCGCTCGCGCTGCTTTTGATCGCAGGAATCGTCGATCACGGGACGGTTGACGGTGTTTGCCAGTCGTTCACGAGAACGTTTGATCGCCGGAGCCGAATTGACCGCGTGACAATTTTTAAAGGAGAAATTACAGCAGCGTCATTTTAATTTTTAAGTAGAGAGCCATCGAGAGGGCGGAGGGGGCGGCCATCTGACGTGGGACTGAGTGTCGAAAAAGACGCTTCTGCCGTCCATCTGGCGCAGTCTCTGGATTGTGACCTAGCAATAGTGCACTAGCAACCGGGCGCCTCTTTGTCTGTGCCTGCACCTGGCTAGTAAAGGGCGGTTGCTGCTTCCTTTGCAGCAATTATAAAGTGCCTAGAAAAAGATTGGGTTATCCAAAAGCGCTCTATCAAATGTATTATTATTATTATTATTATTGCTGCCGGTTTAAATGGATCAAGGCTGGCTGATAAAACGGCCTCGTTTATATTGCTGCAGAAGAGTCTCTTACAGCTTGCCGGTAGCTTAGCTCTGCAGCAGGCAATTAAGGATTGTCTGCTGTGCGACTCGACCCCTGGCCTCGTTCGTTTTCGTAGCGCGAGCACGTCGGCACAGTGCCCGCTCTGCCAGCGCCCGCCCGCCTGCGCTTTACTCGGCGCGGCAGGGCTATTGTCCGCTGGGAGTGCTGTGCCCACCCCACTCTTAGCTCTCGCTCTCGCCGCTCTCCCGCTCGGCGCTCCTGCCATTCGACTCCCCGCGCGGTGCCCTACATTTTGACGTCTCTATTCGTCCGTACTCTGTCCTACGCAGCAGCCGGATGTCACTCACTCCTCGGATGTCCGCCGGTAGTAGCCTCGCTCTGCAGCTGAGATTGATTACTGCGGTCGAGCAGCGGCGAAAAAACGATTCTTGTGGAAGGTCGCTCTTCAGTCGCTCTTAGTTTCTTTCGTCCGTCTTTTTTTCAGCAGCGAAAGTCACCGATCAAAGTATTGTGAATTTTCCTATAGTCGGGGTGGGGCGGGGCGGGGGGGGGGAAGAGCTTGCCTGAAGTGAAATTATCGACTAATCAGCAGATGTTTTCTCTGCTGTCTCTGTGGCGTCTCTCTTCGAGTATCGGAAAGGAATCGTAGAGCGGATAGAAGTTCACCAAGGTGCGGCGGCCATTAAGAAAATTTCAACAAAAAGTTCTAGTCGACAGAAAATGGCGGCCGAAATGTCAGGTGTCCACCACGAAGTGTCCGACACGAGGCAGCGCCGTGGCATCGCCGGCTGGCTGACGTCCGACGTTTGGCGGGACTTAAACTAGAATGACCGGCGTTTCCAGTCCGGGCAAACGTGGATTGTACGGTGCCCGCACACGAGCTGGCATCTGCCACATCAGAACATCAAAACATCCCAGCGTCTCGCCGAGCAGCCGTCAGCACCTTGGTATTTAGGCCATTTAGATGCTTTCGAGCGAAAGGCGAGTACAGCTTGGTGGACTTCTTGGAGGAAACTAACGCCTCCCTGCGAATTGGAACCACCCCCTGTCGTAAGCAAGCAGCCTCTCGCAACTGGTAAAGATCGATTAAACCGCGCTAGAAACCACGATACACTCGCCCTGGCTGCCGCTGTCCTCAAGAGCGTGGAGTAATAATAATAAGAATACATTTGACAAAGCACCTTAAGAGAACCAAATCTCTATCTGGGCGCTTTACAATTGCTACAAAGGAAGCATGATCGAAGAGTAAACTAAAAGTCTTGCTCGCATCCATCCGGCGACTGAGTGAGTCACTTAGGAATCCCGCTAAAATTCTTCAAGATTCGTCGGGTCTATCCTGTCCTTAAAGGCAAAGTTCTCCCAAACTAGTCTTCCTGAGCTCATTTTCAGCTCTGGGTCCATGCTGCATCCTACGGCAGAGTCTGCATCCTTCTGCTAAATCTGCATCCTGCTTCATTGCCTGCACTCTCCTGTAGAGCCTGCACCCGTGTATAGAGCCGGCTTAATCCATGGCACACTAGGTAAGGTGGTTGCTTTTCACGACCCCGACCCCGAGGTCGTGGATTCGAATCCTGTGGTGGGCGATCCTTTATTGCCGCTGCAAGTGGTGGTGATAGCCATCAAGGCTCTTCTGTCGCTATACAAAAAGAGGCTGCTAAATCAGCTTGTATTTTTTTAATCCTTCTGAACCGCACCGCTGGTTTTTTTAGTCCTGCCCCCCGAAGGAAGGAACGGTGAGAAAGGGAGACGGAAAAGGGAAAAGGGGAGGGAGAATAAAAGAGAGCGAGAGAGAGCAGGTAGGAGGGAGAATAAAAGAGAGCGAGAGAGAGCAGGTAGGGAGAGAGAGAGAGAGAGAGAGAGAGAGAGAGAGAGAGAGAGAGAGAGAGAGAGAGAGAGAGATGAAGATTTTTACTGCATTACATAAGGAAAGTGTGTGAGTGAGAGTGCGATGTGGAAGGGAAATAATGAGAAACTGGGAGAGATAGAGAGCGAGAGAGAGAGAGAGAGAGAGAGAGAGAGAGAGAGAGGGGAAAGATTAAGGAGGAGAAAGCGTGTGAGATAGAATAATGATAGTAATAATATTAATAATATATTTGCATAGAGCTCCCAGAGAACTCAATCTCTTTCTAGGCACTTTAAAAATGCTGTAAAGCAAGCATGATCAAATGGTTAGTGATAACATGCACAATGTCAACAAGCATAACATGACTAGGCTGACATGCACAGTGTCAGTATGTGCGTGAACGTGTGCGTGTGTGGGGTGTGTGTGCATGTGTGTGTGCACGCGTAAGAGATAGCATGTGTGTTAGCTAGCGAGTGAGAGCAAGAGAGAGAAAGCGAGAAAGTGAGAGAAGGAGAGTGAGAGAAAGAGAACGGGCAGGGGGAGACAGATAAAAAGAGAATGAGCGAAAGACAATGAGAGAAATAGAAAACGAGAGAGGGTAGAAAAATAGGTATACATAAAACAAATATCCTTACATAAACGTGCGGAGTGATAGAGAGAATGAAAAAAAGGTGAAAGACCATGGCAGTGGGCTAAGGTGTGTGTGTGTGCGTGTTCGTGTGTTTGAGGGAGAGAGAGGGACAGAAAGAGAGTGAAAGAGAGAGAGAAGGGGCTAACGAAAGATGAAGGATTTTCAAGTTGGTCTAGCAGACATTCAACCTTGGTGTAAGGTCTTGCAGATTCAAGCCCTACTGGGGGTATATATATATATATATAATTGTGGTCACGTATGCTTACCATAGCAACTTGGCATGAAACCGCAGAAATTACCTTTTACTTGAGCACGAATTCCGAGATCGCTCCGGTATTCGTCTTTCTTATTCGAGATAAAGATATCGGCACAATTGATCAACTCCGATTATTCAGTATGCAAATTAGATGTTTCTGCATGCAAAGTTATTAGGTCTTACCCCAGCCAGGTCTGCAGCTTCGTGGAAGCTGTCTACTGGAGATGATCCGTAAGTGGTGGCAGCTGGAGCTCTTGTTAGGGTGAGAGAGTTTGCTCGAGACTTGGTCGACGGAGCCGGGTATCACGCGACAGAAACGCAGCAAGGTCGATGGATGTGCGCGAAGACAGATCGAGAAGGAAGAGAAACTAGAGGGAGAACATTGAGATAGAAGACAGAGGGGGGAGACTAGAGGGAGAACATTGAGATAGAAGACAGAGGGGGGAGACTAGAGGGAGAACGTTGAGATAGAAGACAGAGGGGGGAGACTAGAGGGAGAACATTGAGATAGAAGACAGAGGGGGGAGACTAGAGGGAGAACATTGAGATAGAAGACAGAGGGGGAGACTAGAGGGAGAACATTGAGATAGAAGACAGAGGGGGAGACTACAGGGAGAACATTGAGATAGAAGACAGAGGAGGGAGACTAGAGGGAGAACATTGAGATAGAAGACAGAGGAGGGAGACTAGAGGGAGAACATTGAGATAGAAGACAGAGGGGGGAGACTAGAGGGAGAACATTGAGATAGAAGACAGAGGGGGGAGACTAGAGGGAGAACATTGAGATAGAAGACAGAGGAGGGAGACTACAGAAAGAAGAGGGAAAGAAACGGAACAGGAAGAAACAGAGTGCTGCAGATGACCAAAGAACGTTAGAGATAATGGAGAAACATTTCTTTGGCGGGAAGCTGACGAAAGAAATTATGAATGATGCGGCTTTGCGGGAAGAACAGATGGCAGACTTAGCAGAAGGATGCAGGCTCTGCAGGACGATGGAATGTAATGCAATCAATGTATTTTCGCCTGTAACGGCACAAAGTAACGCAGGCTGAAGGGGTGCTGTTCCGTAGGAGAGTTTTCGGTAGCGAACTGAAAGGCGAAAGCAGCAAGCTGCTTTCGGTGCGCATGCGGTGCAGGCTTTGCAGGAAGATACAGGCTTAGCTGGCTGCTGCCGGGTCTACAGGAGGATGCAGGCCTCACTGGAGGATGCAGGCCTCACCGGAAGAGGCAGGTTCTACATGAGGCTGCAAGCTTTGCTGGATGATTCAGTCTCTGACGGAGGATGCAGGCTCTATCGGATGATGTAAACGCAGCAAGAGGATGGAGGCTTCGCAGGAGAATGTAGACTCCAAAAGAGGATGCTGGCTTAGCAGGAGGGTGCAGGCTCTGAAAAGGGAGAAACTATTGCAGGATGTTGCAGGCTTTGCAGGAGGAGTCAGGCTCTGCAGGAAGATGTAGGAGGACGCAGAACTGAATCCTGATCTTAGAAGATCTGGTTTGTGAGAACGTTGCCTTCACAAATAGAGAGAGAGAGAGAGAGAGAGAGAGAGAGAGAGAGAGGGAGAGGGAGAGAGAGAGAGAGAGAGGGGGGGAGAGAGAGAGAGAGAGAGAGAGAGAGAGAGAGAGAGAGAGAGAGAGAGAGAGAGAGAGAATGAGAAAGCTACGGATAAGCAGGAGGAGGAGAAGGAGAAAGAGAAAGTGGGATTATGAGACTGAGTGTGAGAGTGTGTGTGAGAGAGTGTGTGAGAGAGAGAGCAGTTGAAAATGAGTGAACTTAACCGGCTGCAATCAGCAAGCTGCAAAAGGTATCAACATCACTGCAATATGCATTTACCCTTAAGCAGCTGCCACTTACCCAGCTGGTTGTGGCTTGGCCTTCCTTTTGGTTGGTTATGTTGGCCAACCACAAAGGTTTTCCCGGATGTTTCGGTCTGATGTTGCTACCATCTTGACAGGCTTTTCGCTGTCGAGGAGAATCTGATTCGCTGCCCCTGCTATTACAACCATGGTTGCTTTTGATTGAGAAAGGCAGAGGAGCATTGGGGTTGGGAGATACGCCTCTGCAGTGTACAAGACCATCGGCAATTGTAGGCGTAGGGCCTGCTGAGTATGTGTACATATATCTTTATCTGTAACTCAACAAAGTAAAAAAGACAGAGGCTGCTGTGGTCAAGTTTTCCACAGCCCTCTCAAAGCCAACTTAAAAGAAGCCTAGTCCAGCAGTTCAGCTAGGAATGAAGGACCACAGCTATGACGGGTTTTGCTGGCCAGAGTAAGAATTGTTTTCTGTACCTGCAAGACATGTGAACATTATTCTCAGGTAACATACAAATGTATAATAATAATTATTATTATTATTACTAGGCAGTCATAGCATATATCCGTCCGTTGCTGTGCACACCTAGGCCTCTGCGGCTGCTGAAGTCGAAAGGCCTAGGTTAGCCACCCGGGCTTGTTCTTGAGATGTGACATTCTAGACTTCCAGTCGGCTTCTACTACCGGCAGCATGGCCGCACACGCATGGATACAGCGCCTGAAACTCGCTAGCAGCGCTTCGACTCGCTGGTTCCGCGCGGCATCCGTTGTCGCACGACTGCGCCGCCGCCGCCGCCGGACTTGCCACTCGCTACTCGTGCCGCGTTTGCGGCAAACGACTCCAAGTCAGAAGCCACTACAGTCGGGGATTCGCGACTACTACTGCCGCCCAGAGCCCCGCCGCAGCATCCGGTGCTACCATTACAGCGCGTCTGCCGCGGCATCCGGTGCTACCGATGAAACGCCTGCCGCGGCATCCGGTGCTACCGATGAAACGCCTGCCGCGGCATCCGGTGCCGCTACAGCTGCGCCGGCAGCGGTGGGCGGCTCTTGAAATAGGTGGGAGCGCTAGGGCAGCACCGGACCCGTTCCGAATGCTTTGCAAATCCTTTGCCTTACACGACGAATCTTGCTTTCTACCTGCTTCCTACCTACTTCGGTCCTAATTCGGTCTTCTATTTGTGAGAAGTTTACCTCGACGCATCGAAGACCAGATCGAAGGGTGCTCGCCTAACGAATCCGAGCATTTAAAGGCCCGTCGGAGGGCCGAACAACTCATCAGCGGTTGATGCCACGCTCGCGTGCAATGGAACTGGAGCAACGGAAAGCCAAAAGTCGGAAAAAGGCTGGAAAAAAGGCCGATTGCTCGCCATCGCCGCCGAGTACAGCACTGGCACGCGAGCACTCTGCCGGCAATGTTCGAGGTTCAGTACAGTGGCTCTGGGTAAGATCCATACCCCTACGCCATGCCCGCGAGACCGTAGCTAATTTGACTAGCGCGAAAACGTACGTGCAACGTGCCAAGGCCTGAAGCTCGCTATACGCTAACGATAATGCCGCAGCGCTAGATATTCTGCGAGCAGCGCCAACAACTACACCGTAATAGAAAAAGAAGCACAAACAAGTGGATGTATAATTATGGCTGATATGATATGCGTATGACTTCCAACAGACTCGTTCGCGGGCTTTCGCTAGGACTCACCAACCGGCCGCTCAGCGTGCGCATGTGCACGGGAGAAATTCTCAAGATTCCAAAGATCGAATTCTCAAGTTTGAGAAACGATGACGCAAGTCAAACAAATCAAATCAATGCCACAAATCAAACAGCGTTATACAATAGGTAGTAGCGGTAAAGGGAGCAGACAGACCGCTGTATTTTAGCATAGTTTCGATGGCTTTGTTTTCGTGCGTTCTCTTCGTTCGGCGCCGTTCAGCGATCGCGAAGACAAAGCCGCCGCACTCCAAATCTGTCGCGTTCTACTCACTCATCGCCGGCAGCGCTCGTGGCGATAGCAGCCGACTAAAGCCGCGTGATGAAGTCGATCGGATGAAACTAGCAACGCAGAGTGAAAATGGCGACTGGTCGCCAGACAACTGATTAAATAAATAAAAAAAATATAATTCATTTGTATTGCACCCTAAGAAAACTTAATATTTATCCAGGCGCTTCACGTACACCACGCGGCTCGAGCCCACAACTTGGGCCAGACCTTCATCGGGGCGAGCACCTTAACCATTGGGCAAAACCAGCTGAATGCCTTGAGTCGCCACTTTCTCGGCTATTGCAGCAGGTCCTAAGCATCAGACGTTATCAGTTTTGGTCTATGCAAACTATCAGTGCTTGCTAGTATCGCCTTTGAAGGTCATGCTTTGGCCAAGCCGCTGCTAATGGCAGCTTAACGGATTGCTCGAACCTTCAACCAACCGGAATCCGGTGATCTTACTCATCGACCCGTCGTCTAGTGAAACCAGTAAGAGCGTGAGTATAAGTGTGTGTGTGTGTGTGTGTATGTGTGTGTGTATGTATGTGTGTGTGTGTGTGTGTGTGTCTGCGCGTGTGTGTGTGTGTGTGTGTGTGTGTGTGTGACGTGCTGGTCCCACAGAGCACGATCTGTTTTGCTAGAGCGCGCTTGTCTAAGCACGTTAGCTTGCATTTCATTACAGTCGGCAATCGATTCTCTTGCAGCGAGTTGTAACGCGACCGAATAGAGATTTAGTTCCGATAGGATATTATAGAAACGACCACGCCTATTATCATGATTACTTTTATGTTACAGACAGAGTCCAGACGCTCCTTGCTGCTAGTCGGGCGATGAGCGTAGCAAGTCTGTCTGTATAGGCGTTAAAAACACGAAGCCGCTAGCCAAGCTACCCGAGCAGCACCGGCTACGAACTCCATGTACAACTGGCCTTGCCGACATTCGATTCTGGATGTCGGCCAAATAATCCATGCCCGACACATTAAGACGTTAGTTGGAGAGGACATCTCACGGAGCGGCCTGTCCTAGCACTAGGCACACACCAGGCTCTACCTGAAGAGTCGCTTCTTCTCATGCCGAGGCATCTGCCTCTGCGGCCGCCTAGCTAGGCAAGGTCAAGTTTAAATCGTGGTACAAGGTTCAGCGTCCTTGTAGAATTTCCGCGTCAGTGTCATTACCTACTCGAAGAGCCGATGGCTGACCTGCTGGTAACCCCTATCCGGGTGGTGTGCAATTGTTTATGTAACTTCCTTGTGGAGGAGTTACGATACTGTTTTGCCCTAGAAAGAATAATAGTAGTAGAACATTTGCGTATCTCCCTAGAGAAACCAACTCTCGTTCCAAGCACTTTAGCACGCAGCATTGGCTGAATATAAGGCTGGTCGAGGTAGTTGCACGGTAGTGGACAAGCTACGCGTAGTTGTAACTGCTTGTTGGCTTCTGAGTGCTCTTTGCCCAATGGGAGCTGGGGTCGGTATGGCCGGTAGGGGAGTTCGTCGTTGTCTGGTTCGCAGCGAGGAGGACACCAATCATTCTTAGCGAATATAGTGCTTGATAGTCCATATGCTGTATCCTATGTATGCTTATCGCCGGGACCTCCTGTAAAACTAGTACGGTCTGTCCGGCTGATGTGTGCAGTGCTTTTCCCACCCTGCCCCAAGGGGGGGGGGAGAACTCCTGATCTAGAAAGAAAATTAGACACAAGGGGTTGATAGGTATCCTATGTATGCTTAACGCCGTGACCTCCTGTAATATATATATATATATATATATATATATATATATATATATATATATGTATATATATATATATATATATATATATATAGAGAGAGAGAGAGAGAGAGAGGGAGAGAGGGAGGGAGAGAGATAAAGAGAGAGTGAAGGAGAGAGAGAGAGAGAGAGAGAGAGAGAGAGAGAGAGAGAGAGAGAGAGAGAGAGAGAGAGAGAGAGAGAGAGAGCGGATACCTCTCGGCCCACGCTAAAACTACTCGCTAGGGATCTCTACAGCCTGCGTCTGATCGCCACCCCATCGCAGTCACCTCCATCACCACGACCCCCAGAATGCTCAGCGGACGCACAGCGCGGTATGGGGGTGGTTTTGGATTTTTTCTCTTTGGTTTTGCGCCCTGGATAGTTCTGACGCAGGCCGCGATGGACGACTAAATTTAAGACGCCCTCCCTCCCTCCGTTCGTCCGCCCTCATCCCGCGAGCTACAGCCGTCGGCTGGCCGCTCGTTCAATCGCAGCTCGTCAGCGCTGAGAGGCCTTCTGCCGGTGATTCACGAATGCGCGCGGCGCCGCGCACGATATTAGCGCCTCCTCCTCCTCCTCCTCCTCTTCCTACATTTTGACCCCAGCTCGTCGGCAATAAATTAAAAATAGACCGCCGCGTGCCTATCTGCTGACGGTGGCGCGCCTGCTTTTGAGGCGGCAAGCGTCCGACGGAGGCCGCGGAGCAGCAAAAAAAAAGGAACGAGGCGTCGACTGTTAGCCGACAGACACTCTGACCGAGCCGCGCGCGCGCGAGCGAGCGAACGCAGCGCCTTCCCGAGCTCCTCGGGCGCATCTAGCGCGGCCGCCGCTCGGGAGCGCTGGGTCCGGAATTAGCCGCCGCCGCCGCCGCCGCCGCCGCCGCCGCCGCCCGCTAAGTGGAAGCCGCAATGTTGCTCGCCGGTGCCAGATTGTCTCAGCCTCGCTCGCTCTGCGGGCGGTCGCTTAGCGGCCGGCCCTTTAGCGGCTCCGTTCGGCCGACGCCTCGAGACGCTCGCGAGGCGGCAGCTCGGGCGGCGCGCGACACTCGAACGTCGACCAACGATGTCGCCGCGCGCCGCGCCCGATTTGCACATTTATCCGATCGGTCAGATCGCGGCGGGTCAGCTGGCGATCGCCTCGCGAGTTCGCGAGCGAGCGGGCGCCCCCTATTCAGTCGCAGCACCCTACAGCCCTGACGAAAGGGCTGAATGTGAAGCCACTCATGCAATGCTATGTATCTCCGTCTGTATCTCCACAAAGCAACGATGACTATGTGTGCGTGTTGCGTGTTTCTATGACGCACTCAGACGCATTAACGGCTGTCGGTACGCGGTTCTTCAGTCGCTAACGAACTCTTAATTCGGTGTCGTCGTCTGCGAAACCCAAGAGCCAGTGGGCGTTTTCTCACCGCCTGTATTCATTTTTGTTGGCTGTACGCCCTCCGCTATGCAGTAGTTGCGGCAGTTGCGCCCTCTAGCTCGTAAGGCGCGTGGCCAGTGAGGTGCAGAAACGCATGACGGTCGCAGCGAGGCGCAGGTCTCGTGCGCGCGTTCGCGCGTCTGCCCGTCGCTTCCTGGAAGCTTGGGGGCAATCTACAGTAAGTGGCTCCTGACGCGGACTGGTTTAAAACGCTTCGATTGGCAAGCTGCCAAAGGACCAGCTATACAGTTGACCGATAGGGGCTCCTAAGGACGACGCTCTTCCCGTCAGAACGAGGCTCTTAGCCTGGGCCCTCGTCGTCCTGGAGCGAGTGCCGGCTAGACGCGAGCCGTCGCGGTGCTAGAGGAAGGTGGCAGCGGCTGCAGCGAGGAGAGGCTGCAGGTCTGGCACCGCAGGTCACCCACCGCGAGCAGCAGGCCCGAGCTAGCTGCTGCTGGCATGCTGGCTGCTGCTGCTGCATGCTGGCATGCTGGCATGCTGGCATGCTAGCTGCTGCTGGCAATATGCAGCTCTGAGGCTTGAGGCGGATTTTTCAAGCTTGGCCTCATTCGTAGACGCCTTTGCCCCGAGCGGCCGCCGTTAGCCGGCGGCCGCGCCATTCCGCCGACTTCGTTGCGGCAGCTGAACGTTGCTGCTGCGGGCGCACGACGAACGCCGCCGCAGCCAGCCAGGTTCTCAAGCAAAAAGTAGGGCGATAGAAATTCACGAGTAAGCTGAGCCCACGGTAGCAGCAGCTACGAATTTTTCTGCTTAATGGCCTCGTTGCCTTAGCGATGGATGGACCGCAATGACGATTGAACGTCGCGTTGCGGCAGTGCTGGCAAATGGGCCATTTTTCTCTCGCGGCAAAAGGTATCGAAGGACGTCGATGCAGCAGTAGCCCGAGGGAAAAACCTGAATGCTGAATGTGCACGTTTGCCATCAAGAATGGTATGCTAAGCGGTTCGCTATGCTATCGCTACAGTCGTCTTCGAACGGCGCACGCGGAGTCGGCTCGTAATGGTCGTACTTCGCCGCACTTCGAGGCGCAAGTTCTTGCGGTATTTTTGAAAGGCCCCGAGGCCTAGCATTCGTTGCTTGCTTTGCGTTTCGTGTATCGGACCCAGCAGTGCTTCCTGCTGCAGTTCGCTGCTGCGCGTCGATGCAGATCGCACTGCAACTAACGGCGCCTGGGCGGGCGGCGGCCACTGTTCAGTCAGTTCCGACAGCGAGCTGTGCCAATGAGAGTCCGCGCCGCCGGAAGGTCCCGAGATGCTCTCGACTAGAGCGAGGCGAGCGCTTCCACGTGTCCTAGCTGCTGCTGCTGGTCGGGTGGCCATTGCTGCTCTTTCCGAAACTTTTATTTTCACCTGGCAATCTTCTTCGAAGCGAAGATTCGTTCGAAACGCTCGCTTTCTTTCTTTTCCCACGTCTCCAGCTGAGCAATGGCACTCATTCCGGTAGCAACTGTAAAGTGCCTAGACAACTATTGAGTTTTCTGAGGGCGCTATATCAGATGTATTATTACTATTATTACTATTATTATTATTACTAAACCAGATATAGGAGATCGATCCAAATCTACCAAGATTGATCAAGACCGATCCAGATTTATCTAGGTCTATCCAGGTCGAGGCAAGCACGCCGAGTTTTGTCACATAAATTGACCTCTTAATATTTGCATTGTCGCAATAATCTTAATCCATCACAAGGCTCCTTCGATGTTTCCCTTTAATCATCTTAGTGCATTATTACAAAGAGCAGACATTTTGTAAGTACAGGAACGTAGCGTAGACAGTTAAGTAAAGAAGTTGGCGCTGCGCGCCGTGTGTACGGTGAGACGACGAAGCTTTGACAGGAAGTTTGTCCCTAGTATTAAGGTTTGCTTGCTCGTGGCTGGAGCATTTAGGCCCGGCAGCTTAATATAATAATAATAATAATATTGCACTTGATAAAGCGCCCTCAGAGAACTTAATCTCTTTCTAGGCGCTTTACATTTGCTGCAAAGTGATACGCAATAGAATAGTAAGTAAAATCATGCTTGAAAAACAAACAAAATGAATAACATGGTTAGGGGTTACATGCACTGGGTCAGCATGCAAATGTGGTTAGTGGCAGCATGAACAGTGTCAGCACGCATAAGCACATCGAGGACGAATCACAAGGACCCACTAAATGCTGTCCTAAATAGGAATGTTTTTAAGTTTCTTTTAAATGTGGTCAGGTCAGGGGATGTTCTGATGCAGGTCGGGAGGGAGTTCCAGGCTGTGGGAGCATACGAGCTAAATGCACGGTCTCCAAAGGATTTAAGGTTTGTACGAGGTATTTCTAGACTGTTGGATTCCGAAAAAGCGAGTGGTACGATGCTTTGCCTGATGGGGTAGTATCTCTGAAAGATAGGCTGGAGCCATAGAATGAAGAGACCTAAAAGTGAGCGACAAAACCTTGAAGTCAATCCGTTTGCTTGACTGGTAACCAGTGCAGGTCGGCGAGAAGTGGAGTAATGTGGCAACTGCGACGCTCACGGCAGACAAGCCTAGCTGCAGAGTTTTGCACCAACTGCAATCGCCTGATCGCACATGCTGGTAGGCCAGTAAGCAGTGAGTTGCAGAAGTCGAGACGAGATGTCACGAATGCATGGACCAACTTGGACGTGGTATCCTTATCTAAACAAGCCCTAATTTTAGCAATGTTATGAAGCTGAAAATAGGCTGATTTGACTGTGGAGCTGATGTGGTCGTCTAACGAGAGGTCGCTTTGGAATATGACACCTAGATTTCGAGCTGATGCAACTGGAGATATGCTGGCAGAGCCAATTTTGAAAGTCAGCCTTTCCAATTTCTGAATAACACTAGGTTTGCCCATAACTAGTAAGTTAGTTTTATCATCGTTTAGTTTTAGAAAATTTGCTGCCATCCATGATCGGATGTCATCAATGCATGCAGCAAGTGAGTTGAGAGAATTTGAGGTGCTCGAAGGCTGGGAGGGATCAAAGCAAAGGTACAACTGAGTGTCATCCGCATAGAAGTGAAAGCCTAGATTGTGCTTGGCAATCACATCAGCGAGAGGGAGAGTATAGACGGTGAAAAGGACCGGACCTAGCACAGAGCCCTGAGGTACTCCATATTTTAGAGGTACTTCAGATGATCTTTGTCCATTCACATCAACACTCTGGAGTCTCCCACTGAGATAGGACCTGAACCACTGCAGAGCAGTGCCAGTGATGCCCAGGCGAGATGAGAGGCGCTCTAGAAGTACTTTGTGATCGATGGTATCAAAAGCTGCCGAAAGATCGAGCAAAACAAGAAGAGACACTCTACCCATGTCTGCATTCCTAAGTAGGTCGTTGTATACCCGAAGCAATGCTGACTCTGTGGAGTGATTAGCTCTAAAGCCAGACTGGAACTTACTAGCAAGGTGTGAGGTTTCGATATACGAGTTCAGCTGGTCTGCCGCGACCCGTAGGCGATTAATAGAGCTTGGAGACTCATAACTTATGAGTTACGAGTTGACATCGATTATGCTGAAAATGTATTTAAAATTGAACAATAACCGTCTGATGCCGAATCGAACCGATGCTCGTCCAGACATCTCCTGCGGCTGCAATTGAATTGAACCTGTCCCATGCACTTGAAGCAACGACCTCTTTGCCGAGGACCGTGCACTGTCCACGGTAAAGTCAGCAGACGCAACGCTTAAGCATCGCCGACGACGAGCAATTGCATAAATAAGTAGGGAGGGATAGGCCAGTAATGGACGCGGAGGCACGCAGCGCTCGTCAAGCGAAGATCCAATATCGCGAGATAATAGAATGCGCGTTTTGCCCTAGCGAGTAATTGACATGGCTAGCAAGGCCAGTTGCATTCCTCATGTCTTTACGATTTCAGGTAGCAGAATAATAATAATATTAATTAAAATTTTTGATTTCGGTTTGGTACATTTGGCTGCATACGTCATCAAACGTCCTGGAGCTTTATTTTCCGTAATTGTGGACATATAGAACCAATTGTATCAAACCGAAATAAAAAATATTAAAAACTAGGGTAACAAAGCACAAAAAGCTGAACAAAAGCTGCACAAAAGCTGAACGCACACTTCAAATTTCACTCCAATACGTGAAATATTAGTTGAGTTATTTAATTTACAAGGCACTGACCAACCCTGGAAATGAAGCTGTATACAAGTCACAAACATGCACTTCAACAAGCTTCAAGCATCTATAGCGATCTACCAAGGTTCAACAAGTTGGGATACGAGTCGCATATGATGCAGAGATTGGTAAACCTTTTATTTGTAGATTTGTTGCTTCCGATTTACATCCGGGTTAGGCGTGGTTTGCATAAGGATTTTTTCCTTTCATGCGAAGTCGTCAAAACTTCCGATCCCAGTTCTAACATATCTGCCTTTCGAAAGGTACCATAAACGCATTCAATTGTCGGACACATGTTATAGGTATTTTCTTGACTTTCCCCCTTAAACGAGCTGCATGCTGGGATAGCGTGAACGCTATCGACGCTCGAAAGCTCCCAGTTCAGGGCGAGTACAGGAGAGAGTACGGGAAGCTGCTCCCTTGTATGTACGAAATCGAACGAGCTGGGTAGCCATACTGCACCAATCAGCACGCCACCCTGTCTCGTCTGCCTTCGGGTAAGCATTTTCGCTGCCTTCTACTGGAGCTTTATGAAACGTTGGAATGCTATATCGGCCAGAATGTATGGCTCCGGGTGGTTATTGGCGGTTTAGGGTCCTGGGTCTCAGCCCAGTAGTAAGGTGCTCGCTGTTCAGGACCCCGGTAGTGAGCTCGAGTCCTGCAGCGGTAGCTTCTTAATTGATCGAGAGCTGAGGCGATAGCCGCGAAGGCTTTTCTGCCGCTGTATAAACGAGTTCGTTGAATCCGCTTGCATTTCCCCGTGAGTTTCGTGACTTTCTGGAACCGATCATATCGCATGTAATAACTCTAGAGCTGTGGTTTGGATTTCAAAATGAGTGGTATGCCATGGCTGTTTCGGTACACTTGTGCCTCTCTGCGGCCATGAAATGAACCGGTCTACGTTTAAGATGTGGACTCGTTATAATAACGTACGGGTGCACCTTAATAATGCGGCCGGGCTGTGACTGTGAGCGTCGGCGTACCTGTGAGCGTCGAGGCAGCATCAACGACGACTCGCTGTACCCACGTTTCGAGGTGCCATCTTCGTCGGTATTTGTCGCATGTCAGCATGGATCAGCACAGTTACGAGCGCTGTGCTTATGGGCTAAGGACTTTACGGCAGCAGTAGCAGATAAAGCACGTACGCAGCACGATTGATTTGATTTTAATAGATTTCCCGATCGACGCTTAGCCGCTACAGAGAACGACTGTGATCTTTCTGAGAACAGCGCGCCGCAGCCGGTAAGCATTGAAAGCCCGCATCCGGTGGTGATTCGCCTGTTTGTTGCGAGGCAGCTTCAGCATAGCGGCAGGCGGCCATGAGCTCATAGAAAAATGCCGGAAGCTGAGCTGGCAGGAAGCGGCCGGCTGCCAGTGACGTGCTCCAAGGGTGCGGGTGCACTGATTGACTGCACCCTTTCTGCCCGCTCTTACCCTTCCGCCTCCCAAGCTACTAATCGCTGTCAATGCGGCTGCTTGCGGAAACCCGACAAGTCAGTTTGCCAACTCAGCAACGCAGCTGCGGCTGAGAATACCTGCAACTGCGCGATCCGTCCCTCCAGCGAAGACTCGAGGGAAGCGCTGACGCGCTCGACGCTTCCGGGCAAGCGGTGAGCTTTGACGAGGCACAAAGTGAATGCAACGCTTTCTGGGTAAGCTACAGTATAGCACGGCGACAAATGCCATCTCAAACACTACAGGGTAGATTGTCAAAGTACCAGCTAGCCCGTACACCGATGGCGCACACTCGCGAGAGCTTAGCCTTTACTGGCACTTGCTGTCCAAGAGAAGACGGTGCTTAGATAGGGTCTTGATTGGGAGAGTGCGAAGTCTGCTCGGTGCGAAGTTGGTGCGCAGCCCCACTCAATTCTGACATCGAAACCGCGAGCAGATCGATTTCAATACAGCCCACAAGCGGCCTGCTGGATGACCGATCACTTCCCCGCAAAAGGACATCTTGACATCCGACATTTGCACATAAGGAGACAATCACTTTATAAGAGAAATAGTATTAATAAGAGTATATAGGGGCAAGAGAGCATATCCGGTTAAGAGAGTAGATCAGGGCTGGAATGGTGTAGGTCAAATCGGGCTAGCTGAATGATCTACGGTTGCGATTGCCATTAATAAAAAGTCAGCGTTATATTTAGAATTGATTTCGGGACAAAACGAGGTCGTACGCTGGGAAGAGCGAAACCATGTGAATTTGAAATATGTCTCTGAATTCAAATAAAAGACCGAGTCCTGTTTTTTGTCAGGTAACCAGAAATTACTTCTTAAATAAAGCTCTGAAGACATCGGTGAGTAGTCTGGCAGTGACTAAATCTAAGAAATACTGTTAAATACGACACGTCAACGGATATAAGAAAATAATTAACACGTGCGAGCACGTCAAGTGTGTGCTAGGCTCCGGGATGACAGGTCTAGGATGACCGATCAACCGTGTTATTCTTGTTTTGTTTTACCAAGGATGATATCAATCACCGTTAATCGTGTTTTCTATGCAGCAAATATAAAGCGCCTAGAAAGAGATGGAGCTCTCTGAGGGAGCTTTATCAAGTATATTATTATTATTATTATTATTATTATCTGGTGGTTGGTCAAGATACAGTTGCATGTGACGTCAGAGCCCTGAGTTGACTGACTTCAAGAGGTTGAAGAAAGATTCCATCTGTTGAGATACTTTCCAAATGCTGTCGTTAGTTCAGCCTCGCATACGTTGTCACGACCTGCACGTTCCCGGGTACTAGCCCCGGCGTAAGATGCAGGCGCTTCTACTACTTCTACGTAAGATGCTGGCGAAGAAAGCGCACGAAAAAAGGTCCCAGAAAGTTCCCGATTCTTTCTCATCCGCGCCGAAGAAAAGCCCTCGCAGGTCCCGACGACGACGCAACGTGTCGGCAAATGCGGCTGCCAGCTCGACAGCGCTTGCATTTCTCGCGTTTACAATGACTCCTAGCGGCTACTAATTGCAGTTGCAGTTTTGCGTTGGCAAGCCGCTCGCACGCTTCGGCAAGCAGGAGGCAACTGTTGAATTAGGGGGGTGATCATATAAATGATATTTGCGGCTGAGCTAACGGCGAGCGTGTAGGGCAGCATCAGCAGCAGCAGCAGCAACAGCGGCAGCAACAGCGGCGGCAACGGCAGCGGCAGCAGCAGCTTTTTCGCACTTCGTCGTCCCGTTCATCGGAAGAAGAAGGATGCATTTTCCTAAGGATTTTTTTTAGGAAACGCATTTCTCAAGCGCCGTGATTTGAGCGCCGGCCCGCGACGCAGTCCGACCCAGTGTCGCAACTCCACTAGACTGTCTGTCTGTGCGCACACACTCTCTCTATTTTTTTTTTTTTTTACCTCTAACTCAGCGTCCACCTCTAGGGCTGAACCTGCTGACCTCGAAGTCTCTCGAAATTCGTCTGCTGCCGGCCGATGAGCAGCAGCAGCGCGAACGTGAATCGTTTTTTGTCGGGCGATCGAAGTGGCCGCCGTCGCTGGCCCAGCTGGCCAGGGGTCTCTGGTTGCCAGCTTTAGTGCCGCGAAAAGAGAAGCGGACGAGCGGACTTTAGCCCCGCACTTTATTTAAAATGCGAGTCGCGACGATGCAAAGTCAGCGTAACGTAAAGCTGGCTGGATGCGGTGGAGTAGCTAATAGAGTGTAATTATAGACGTAGGCTATATTATAGATACATTATATATAAGGAGCCTTCGGAGGCTAGCTCTAGAGAGCCCTTTGGTCGACCTATAAGCGCGACGAGCTCGATGGATTTCAACTTCCGGAAATGTACCGACATATTTGATTAGTTGTAGCGTGCACGTTCTGGTAAATCCCCCGCGTTTTCTTTAGTGGACCGTCGTTAAGTTGATGAGCGAATGCTCTCAAGCCAAGAGCTGATAGTTGTGTCTAGTAATACCAATGTTATTGTTATTATTAATCCGACATCGGTCATATAAAGCTCTAAGAGAAGCAAACCTCTATCTAGGCACTTTAAATATTCTGGAGAGGAAGCGCGTCCATTAACTAATTTTAGTATTCGCAATTGCAACAGTCAAAAGCATGAAAAAGACAGTTCACATGGACGTAGCAAATGCTTCGAGGGCAGATGAGTTTTTGGCTTCTTTTTGAATGTCATGCAGTAAGGTGATGCTGTAATGTCAGTGGTAGAGAGTTCAGAATGTCGAAGCATTTGGACTAGAAGGATGGCCTCTAAAGAAGCTAAAGCTCTTTAGAAGAACAGCTAAACGGCCGAGTCAGAGGAGAGGTTGCTATGAAGGGATGCCTCAGAAGTTAGCGTTTCTCTCGTACTGCATGTGCGCCGGAGCAATAGTAGTATGTAGGAGCCTAAACGTGAGCAACCAAACCTTGAGCTTTACGTTACGCTGCTTGATTGGGAACCAGTGCTGGCAGGTTGCCGAGAGATGGTTAATGTTGCGGCTGCATAGATGCACAAATGGCGTCTGCAAAGTGGTTGCTGCACCGCTCGAAAAAGACCGGCCTCTCTGCAGAGTTTTGTACCGAGTGCGAGCATGTCTATGCACAGGAAGTAAGGCCTGCACGTGGTTAATTACAGAGGCATTGGCGATTACAAAGTCTCGTTTTGATGCCAAGTAAAATAGTTCTCAACGGTTGCATCTAAAGTCAATTGAGACGGTACAAACTCTGTGGTCCGGCATTTGTGGCATCCTTCGGATGGCACCCGCCGGCTCACCCTCAAGTGACGCGCCGGAACTGCTCCTCGAATCTCGCCTCTCCGATTGCAGGGATATTTGCTCCGAATTATCGCTCGTGGCTCCAATGTCCCAAAAATTCTACCACGTGCGAGCTCCGCACTTCTTTTCTTATGCCTGTGAATTCCGTGACCGCACCAAAACGAGAGTGTGCAGCACGTGAATTTAGCAGTGCAGAGCAGGCTTATAGGCTAGAACGCAGGACCGGAAACAGAGCACATAGTTTGCACTGAATCGACAGCATAAAAGAACGATAAACATGCTTGTTTTAAAGTGGCATAGCCAATCAAAACAATATTTTCTGAACCACCAGTCGAATTTATAACACGTCAGGTTGTCATTTCGGGCATTGAAGTTGAGCTCACGGCATGTCTCACCCATTGACTTCCGGGATTCGCCATTTTTTTATCACTCCCGGGGGGGGGGGTCACCACAGTATACCTCGTGATCTTCGCATTTCGATAGCAAGATCAATTATGCACACTTGATTATGGATGTAACTTTCAATACGTTCCCGATTGACTTTGCGTGTCTGTCATATATTCCAACACTTCATAATTGAATATAAAATAGCATTTTTTAATGGTTCAAGATGGCATATGCTCAGATGTGGCCGATAAGCACACCGCAAAGCCCACGGTGAACTCGGTATTATCACGAGAAAATTGGTGCGCACAAATGCCTTCACCAGCCTGCTCCAATTTAAGTAGTTTACCTCGATGAAAGATTACAAATTAAACATATTTACATTCGGTGATATCTTCGTTGTAGGAGAGCCAAAGTATTTGCACAAGTTGTGGGAGTGCATTTATCGTATCTTTGCATTTGCTTGTCCTATTATTATTCGGTTTTATCGTTAATGTAAAATCATTAAGATACACTGCGAAGGCCAAATCCCACCTAATGGCCTATTTCCGAATGCTTTCGGCACCGATTGTTGGCCTTTTTGGAGCTCGACTGACGTTGTCTTAAGTCGCTTGGCTGATTGTCAAGAAAGAATGGCACCACTATTATAGTACAGGTTCATAAAATGTGGCACACTTTTCTGCTATTGCTTGGCTTTGAGAAATCATGTTAGCGCACCAAAGACCGCTGATAAGAGCTGGTCCCGATGAAACATTCGTTGACAAAAAACGTAGCGCTCATTATTCCGCAAGCGGCCTTAGCGTTCCTGTTTAGCATTTGTCCACGTCCGCCATACAACGATCGGTGGTGTAATGTCCACCTACGGTAACTATCCGCTCATCTCCCCCAGGCTGAATCTAGCCAACAATTAGCAGCAGATTCTCAGTCTTCTGTCGGTCGATAATACAAGCTGCAAATGCAAGCAGCAATGCAGGCAGGAGATTCTCAATAATAATAATAATTCACTTGATAAAGCGCCCTCAATCTTGTGTCGGTCGTGCTCGCAGAGCTCAGTCCCTAAGCTCAGTGTTCGATTCAGCAGCGGTTCATTACGCCGGTCGCCCGAGCAACCGACCAATTCCCACAGGGAAACGGTTGTGCCCAGATCTCAGCCAGTTCAGCCGGTCTGAGTACGTCTTAGCTGATCTTAGTAGGTCTTAGCTGGTCTTGGTTGGCCTTAGCCGATTTTATAAGGTTCTTGGCTGGTCGCATTAGGTTCGGCTTTACCCGAAGGGCGCTCAACAAACGATCGCTAACAAAATGCCGCGCCAGCACAATAATGCGAAATGATGATGCAGCGGAAGTTAAAGTTTGGTCTGAATGGCTGCCTTTTACTATCTGTGGCCAACTGGCAAGAAGAAGACGAGTCCGAAAAAAGAAAAAAGTCGCTGTGTGGATTAATTCAGCCATTCATCTTGTGGTTCCCAGTTGGGCCGCCTGACTGTCAACCGTCCGTCGAGTTTAGGTCACTGGGTCGAGTATTTGAGGCTACAGCCGTGATGGCACACTAAGTACGGCGGTTGCTCCTCATGACCTCGGTGCCGAGTTCGTGGGTTTGAATCCTGCAGTGGATGATGTTTTGTTGTCGCTGCAAGTGGTGGTGATAGCCCTTGAGGCTCTTCTGCCGATATTATGCAAAAGAGGCTCGTAAATAAGCTAGTACTTTTTTTAAAAACCACGTGTCTACTTGGCATTGCTTTCATGATGAGTTATTCGTTAGTACTTGGGATTGGTCTTCACGGGCTCTGCATACTTGGCAGCTCGGTATAATAATAATAATAATGTACTTGATAAAGCACCGTCAGAGAACTTAATCTCTTTCTAGGCGCTCTACATTTGCTGCTAAGTGAAATGCAATTGAATGGGAAGTAAAATCATGGTTGAAAAACAAACAAAATGAATAACATGGTCAGGGGTGACATGCACAGGGTCAGCATGCAAATGTGGTTAGTGGCAGCATGCACAGTGTCAGCACGCATAAGCACGTGAAGGACGAATCACAGGGACCCACTAAATGCTGTCCTAAATATGTGTGTTTTTAGGTTTCTTTTAAATGTGGTCAGGTCAGGGGATGTTCTGACGCAAGTCGGGACGGAGTTCCGGGCTTTGGGAGCATACGAACTAAATGCACGGTCCCCAAAGGATTTAAGGTTTGTACGAGGTATTTCTAGACTGTTGGATTCCGAAAAGTGGGTGGTACGATGCTTGGCCTGATGGGGTAGTATATCTGACAGATAGGCTGGAGCAATAGAATGAAGGGACCTAAAAGTGAGCGACAAAACCTTGAAGTCGATCCGTTGCCTCACTGGTAGCCAGTGCAGGTCGGCGAGAAGTGGAGTAATGTGGCAACTGCGATGCTCACGACAGACAACCCTAGCTGCAGAGTTTTGCACCAGCTGCAATCGCCTGATCGCACATGCTGGTAGGCCAGTAAGCAGTGAGTTGCAGAAGTCAAGACGAGATGTCACGAATACATGGACCAACTTGGACGTGGTATCCTTATCTAAACAAGCCCGAATTTTACCAATGTTATGAAGCTGAAAATAGGCAGATTTGACTGTGGAGCTGATGTGGTCGTCTAGCGAGAGGTCGCTTTGGAATATGACACCTAGATTTCGAGCTGATTCGACAGGAGATATGCTGGCCGAGCCAATTTTGAGAGACAGCCTTTCCAATCTCTGAATCACACTCGGTTTGCCCATAACAAGTAAGTTAGTTTTGTCATCGCTTAGTTTTAGAAAATTTGCTGCCATCCATGTGCGGATGTCATCAATACATGCAGCTAGTGAGTTTAGAGAATTTGAGGTGCTCGAAGGCTGGGAGGGATCAAAGCAAAGGTACAACTGAGTGTCATCCGCATAGAAGTGAAAGCCTAGATTGTGCTTGGCAATCACATCAGCAAGACGGAGAGTATAAACCGTGAAAAGAACCGTACCTAGCACGGAGCCCTGAGGTACTCCATATTTCAGAGGTACTTCAGATGATCTTTGTCCATTCACGTCAATACTCTGGAGTCTCCCACTGAGATAGGACCTGAACCACTGCAGAACAGTGCCAGTGATGCCCAGGCGAGATGAGAGGCGCTCTAGAAGAACTTTGTGATCGATGGTGTCAAAAGCTGCCGAAAGATCGAGCAAAACAAGCAGAGACACTCTACCCATGTCTGCATTCCTAAGTAGGTCGCTGTATACCCTAAGCAATGCTGACTCTGTGGAGTGATTAGCTCTAAAGCCAGACTGGAACTTACTAGCAAGGTGTGAGCTATCGATATATGAGTTCAGCTGGTCTGCCACGACCCGTTCCAGTGTCTTTGATAGGAATGGTAGGAGGGAGACTGGGCGGTAGTTGCTCAAGTTCTCTTGGTCTAGTGTTGCTTTCTTAAGAAGAGGCCTGACTACAGCTTTTTTGAAAGGTGCCAAGACATGATCTGAGGCTAATGACATATTAATGATGTTAGTTATGCATGGCAGCAGCAGATCGATGAAACGTAAGAGCAGGACAGTGGGAATAGGGTCCAGAGGACTTGTTGTCTTCTTTGATTGCGATACAAACTTTAGGACTAGATCACTAGTGACCTGCTTAAATGCAGACATTGAGGTGCAGCCAGGAACCGAGGAACAGCATTCTAGTGGGGAGGTTGTCATCGCAGGGATGGATTCCCTGATCTTGTTTATCTTCTGCACAAAGACTCGAGAGAAGCGATCGGCTAGATCATCACAAGGATCATCAGGTATGGAGCAAATCTGGGAGCAGTTGAGGAGATGGTTGATCTTCGATATCAGCATTTTTGGATTGTGCATTTGTGATTCAACATTTTTTTTTATAGAAACTAGACTTGGCCTTTGATAGGATCGATTGGTACGACTTACAGTAGTCTTCATATGCCTGTCGATGGACAGTTAGTCCGGATCTTTTGTATGCTTTTTCAAGCTTTCGTTTAGTAGACTTGGCTAGTTTAATGTCTGTGGTAAACCATGGGCCGTCTGGGCGGGGGGGGCCCGCACAGTGCGCTTTTTCAGAGGGGAAAACTCGTCTAGCGTGTCAGCTAGTGTCGTGTTGAAGCTATCTACCAATGATGACAGATCGGAGGGAGGATTGAGCAGCAGAAATGAAGCAGATATTCTCGCACGGACAGCATCGATGTCAAGGGTCTTGAGGTTTCGCGATTCACAAGTTATTTAAGAGGAGGATGTGGGCACACACAGTAGATTGAATGAGATCTGCATGTGGTCAGATAAGCATGATTTGGTAATAATTGGTGATGACAAAGTGCAGTTGTATGAGAAAATCTGGTCGAGTGTGTGACCCTTGATGTGGGTAGGGCCATGCACATGAGCCACAAGAGACAATGAGTCAGTCAATGCACGAAATTCGGTGCTGAAAGCGTCAGATAAGTTATCAAAGTGAACGTTGAAATCACCCATAATGAGGAAGGATCGATTTCTTGCACACAGAATCGAAATGAGATCGGAGAAATCTGAGATAAAGGAGGATTTGGTACCTGGTGGGCGATAGACTACTGCCACTATCGGTAGCTTGTTTTCGGGTGAGACCAGGACAATTGATTCAAAAGACTGCTTCGAGGGTACTGCAAGTGGCTTGAAGTTGAATTTCGAGCGCACGATAATAGCAACTCCACCTCCAGTTTTGATTGATCTAGGGGTGTGAAAGAACGAGAAACCGGACGGAGTAGCGTCTTTAATTGTCGGTTAGTTTATTGATTTCAGCCAGGTTTCAGTTAGGGCGAGCAGGATGATACCATTTTCAGAAATGAGGTCGCTTATTACCAGAGGTTTATTGCACATTGAGCGAGGATTCCAAAGGCAAGCGTTAAGTCTAGCCGATGGAGTTACAACAGGCCTGATGACCACTAAGTTAGAGAGATTTACAGTGACGCATGTGGGGGAGCGTGCTGAGCGGTTCGAGACAACGCTAGGAATACCAAACAAGCGGGTACTCAGCTCGCAGTTCCCGCCCAACGAGCGTCGTCTGAGCTGGCGGTTCCGGCCGCGGCGGCGGCTACGGGGTGCTTTTCTTTTGTTAATGCATAGTTCATGAATCTTAGCAAAAAGATTTAATATCTAGGAATGCATTTGATATGCGATGACAAAGCGATAGCAGCTGCTGACGATCATAACTAACAAGCAGGTTACTAGCCGCCGGCGTAGCTAAGGCAGCCGCCGGCGTGGGAGACCCAGCAGCCCGAAGCGATACGCGTTTAGATGTCCATAAGCACGTAATTTCTTACGCGCTACGGTCAAATAACAATCACAATAACTTTAAACAGGTCTTAGCTGTATCCTTTCCGTATACGATGTTCGCAAGAACTTCGGTTTTCGGAAGAATTCTGCAACGAACACGAACGCACGTTAGAGCGCTCTATGTCAGGAGGCGAGAAAGTAGACAAGGTATGCGGTAACAATTGACAATGTAATGCGGTAACAATTAGCAGGTCTGTGAGACTTGAAACTTGTGCATGCAAACACACTCAGATTAGGAAGAGATGGTTGAGAGTATTAGCGATCTCCGAGTTATAATTATTTGGACCAATGTATGGCATAATCTATGGTTTAGACGTTATGAGTCTAAAACCTAAACGGGAAAAGCCCATTTCAAGCTGTACTTTGGCTTTCGAACTAGTGAGCTGCGTGCTATGACCGTGGCTGACGCTTTACACGCATGCCTCCCTGTAGCTGTGAGATATCTATGGTGCTACATTAGCAGCGTAGATGACCGGTTAGATTTCCATTTCCGGCGCTCTCCTTCGCTGCCGCTCTCCCCTATCGGCAATATCTGCTTGTGTGGATGCAACCGCTTCGAAGCGCCAGGTCCGCCATTTTTTATCGCGAATCTGCAAGGACTGGCAGCGCAACGAGCGCTTCGTGTCCAGGCCAAGGCTTTTAGTTCGGAAGTCGGTCGCTGGTAGCATGCACAGTGTCAGCACGCATAGGCGCACAAAGGACAAATCGCGAAGATCCAGCGAAGGCTTTTAGAAGCAGGCGCGTTTTCAGCTTCATTTTACATATCATTAAGTCAGGGGTGCCGTGACGTCAGCCGGGAGGGATTTCCAGGCTTTTGGAGCATACAGAACTAAAGGCACGGTCTCCAAACGATTCGAATTCGAGTTTAAGTGATTCGAGTCAGAAAGGCGCCTGGTACGACGCCTAGCGGCGGCGGCGGGGGGGGGGCAGGCAGGCAGGCAGGAGGTTCTGCCTCTTTGCACCGACCGTTAGCGGCCAAATTGCGTCGCATTCATGCAGAGCTGGTAATCTGGTATCTCGGTTACTGGCCCATGGCACGGCACTGTGTCGGAGACCGACGATTACGAAACACTTGGTGGTGGGGGAAGGGGCGGGTACCTGCATCCCGCTGAGCTTCGCGCGCGGGGGGCCCCCCGCGGCGCGATTGGGGGTTACTCATTGTCAGCTGGCGCTACCTCGGGGTTCGGGGCTGCGCCCGTCCTAGGTCAGACAGAGCCTCTCTTTAGCTCACACTCCCTGCTGTGTCTCAGAGACCTGCGTGGCCTTCATGGTTTCAAGCTTCGAGTTCCTAGATGAAAGACGTCGAGCGAATAGACGTCCATCGTGCTCGTGGCCACCTCAGCTGAACTTCAAGCTCAGCAGCAGCAGCAGCAGCAGCAGCAGCAGCGCTGTTTTCAGCTCGGGTTCGGGCTTTCTCTTGCAGACCAGGCGGGAGGCGACGGTGCTCAGAACGCGTGTAGTGGCTCCGAAACTAGTAGTCTCTCAAAAACAATGCAAAACGCAGAGAGGACGCTAGACCTCGGCAGTTACTCGTCAGACCCTAATAGAGCGCCGAGCTGGTTTGGTCCAGCGGTTAAGGTGCTTGCCCCCGACCAAGGTCTGGCTGAGGTCGTGGGTTCGAGCCCCGAGGCGTATGTGAAGCGCCTGAATAGAGATTCAGTTCTCTTAGGGTGCTATATAAATGAAATATATTTATTTATTTAGAGTGAGAGCATCGATGCGAGGCCCGCAGTCGTAGAAGCTCGTGTCGTAGGGGGAGCAGCATCGATGAACGCACGGTACGCAGACATAGATAAATCAGCGAGTTGCAGTCAAAACGGCCCAGAATTCCCTTGGAACGTGCACACGTGCAAGCTAACGTGCAAGCGCTCTTCATGCCGCAGGTCGTAAGTTTGAGTTCTGCAGCATTATCTTTACAGCTGCCTCAAGCAGCCGAAAGCCGCTAAGGCTCTTCTGTCGCTAAAGAAATAAGCTATCATGCCAGCTACAAATTATTAATTCATACCCTCTAGTGGATAACCTCTGGCTTTGTTCAATCACAAACTGTCATCGGGTCCGTATAGGTATGGAATGTAGGCAACCACTGCAGAAGAAGGAAAGGAACAAATTGAACTCGTTATCAATTTAGCAATGCTCGTATAAGATCTAGGATCTGTATTCTGTTCTAGATCTGCTTCTTTTCAACATTTGCACCTCCTCCTCTCTTGCTTTAGTAATTGCCAAACATATTCTAGGCTTTCATTGTTATGCAGCTGGCACACTGCTGTACCTCTGCTGTGGTCCCAGACTGCCTTCCAACACCTCAAACTCTCACTAAGTTTTCTTGTAACGTTACGCCTTTCTACTTACCGACTTGTAGCCATGCACAACTTTAGGCTTGCCTAAAAAAAAAGGATGGCACAGCAAAGCTGGACCATGCTTTTTCGATATTCCTACTATTATTCTATTGAGCGTACTACCACTAACCATTCGATCATGCTTCCTTTGCAGCCAAAGTAAAGTGCCTAGAAAGAGATTAAGTTCTTTGAGGGCGCTATATCAAATGTATTATTATTATTAACATGGTTTGGGGTGACATGCACAGAGTCAGCATGCCAATGTGGTTGGTGGCAGCATGCACAGTGTCAGCACGCCTAAGCACACGAAGAACGAATTATAGGGATCCACTAACGGCGGTCATAAATAGGTTTGTTTTTAATTATTTTTAACTGGGGTCAAGTCAGGAGATGTCGGGAGGAAGTCGGTAGTGAGTTCCAGGCTTTGGGAGCATACGAACTACATGCACGGTCTCAAAAGAATTTGAGCTTTGCACGAGGTATAAGGTAAACAGTTTCCGAAAAGCGGGTGGTGCGATGCTTAGTCTGGTGGGGAGTAGATCTGATAGATAGGCTGGAGCCAAAGAATGAAGGGACTTAAAAGTGAGCGACACAACTTTGAAGTCGATCCGTTGCTTGACTGGTAGCCAGTGCAGGTCGGCCTAGCTGTAGAATTTTGCACCAGCTGTAAGCGCCTGATTGCACATATCGGTAGGCCGGCAGGCAGTGAGTTACAGAAGTCAAGACACGATGTCACAAATGCATGGACCAATTTAGACGCGGTATCCCTATCAAAACAAGCGCGAATTTTATTCTTATTACTTAGCTGAAAGTAGGCAGACTTGATTGTGAGCCTGATGTCGTCGTCTAACGAGAGGTCACTTTGGCGAGCACCTTACACCTGGGCCAGACCAGCTCGGAAGGATGGGCGTTCTTTATAGTCTCTGCGCTCTGCTGTCGGCGTAGCTGCGTGTTTTGATGCAGCTTCTTGACTCGTTAGCCACGCTTCGAAGTGCCAACTCCTTACCCGTATCAGTCGCGCATCTGCCTGGGGTAGCATCGGCTAGTGTGTTTTCGGCGGACTTTCGTTCAGAAGCAGTGACTTCGCGTTTTTAATACCCGATATTCGCTTCCCATCATCAGTCATCGCCGCTGCTTGCTGTTGCTCGAGCGAGCTGCACTGCCTACACAGGGGAGGCCACTCGGTGTCACGCTAGGGAGCAGATTGCATTGGCCGATTGGCCCATAGGCTGATTAGCCCATAGGCTGATTAGCCCATTAGCTGATTGGCCCATTGGTTCATTAGTTGCCTACTCGCAGCAGTAGGAGGTCCGATGGCACTTTCTGCTTCGAGGGTATGGTGGAGATTAACGCTCCACTCTGCATCCGGATTGCTACAGGTCAATGCTAATTGGCCCGCAAAGCGCCGTTCATCTAGACATAGCCGAGCCGCTTCGGTCTTTACCGTTGCAAATGGCGCCTGATAACCGATTCGCTATCTAATGTAATGTAATGTATTTCCGTCTGTAATTTCACAAAGTCATAGAGACTATGTGGGTGTTTCGCAGGAGAGTTTTGTGTAGCACACTCACAGCCTAAGCGGCTTTCGGTACGCATTCGGTAGCCAACAGACTTCGTTTCACGCGACGAAGAGAAAGTGGGAAGCATAGCAGAGTCAGGAGAGCAGTTGAGGTAGAGCTAAAGCTTCTGTCGCCAACGGTCTTTAAGCGCAGGAATAGAATAACTAATTTACTGTCCACACAGGACTTGAGGGTGCGAACAGGCTGAAACTGGTGCAGCAGTTCAGCTAGGTACGAAGGAGCCAAGCCGTGGCGGGCCTTGTGGGTCATCATAAGAACTTTGCTCTGTATCCGTTGCTCAACCGGCATCCATCCTAGCTCTTTTAGCAAAGGAGACGCGTGCTCAAACCTCTGGGACTTGAAGACTAGCCTTGCAGCCATATTCATAGCCATCTGCAGTGGCCTAGTTGCCTTTTTCGTAGTACAGCCAAAAGGGAATTACAATAATCAAGCCGAGGCAAAACTAAGGAGCTAGTTAAATTTTTTGCAAGCTACTGTGGAAGACAGCTCCCAATCTTGGATAGGGATCGGGCATTGGCATGTATGGGCATTAGTGCAAGGCCGGAAATATCGTGCAGAATACCGTCGTCGGGGAAAAGTAGTACAATCATGGGCACGTTTCGTGGGGCTCAGTGTTTGTATGCTGTAACGTTATGGAAAGAGGCTTTGAGTGCTCTCTAGAAAATTCTTCCGTGTAGCACCCACATAGTCTTTGTGGCTTTGTGAAGTTACAGACGGAGGTACATACGTACGTACGTACGTACAATTGGCATCTACCTTGAGCAAGGTGAGGAGAGCGCCCTGGACGCGCTCTACCCAACAGCCGGCCTCCAGTGACGAAGTTTACGTCCTACTAACAGTCAATGAGAAACCGCCGAATAAAAAACGATCAGTGTGCGCTACAACTTTTAATCACCTGCAGGTCTTTTCCGAAAATAAAAATCTCGGCTCCGCCGCCAAAACGACCAAACGGTGCTTTCATTTCCACCATGGCTACACTTTGCAACTCTTCCGACTAACGCCACGTGTTCGCCAAATTCACGATTTTGAAACTGAAACAAAAAATGCCCGTTTTCCACTGCATGCGCTTCGTTCATGTTAATCGTCCTTTATGTGCAAGTGCATACTGCAATAGTGCATGTGGTCTTGCATCACTTACCAGGTGGCATATTTCCCCGTCAGCCAGTACGAAGTGCCTAGAAAGAGATTGACCTCTTAAGAGGGCATTTTTAAAAATGCATCATATGATTATCGTTATTATCCTTTCAATGATTTGCTTTATTGTGCGTTCTCGCAACACCTATCCCTCCGATTCTGGTTGTTAAACTGTACCGTTACCAACCTCGAATCTTTAGAAGAGCGTCTTCTTAGATTCTATGCTCTTAAAGTCTGAAACTCTTTAAACAGACACCACGGCATTCCCTGACTTTGCGAGATTAAAGCAATGCAAAACACACATGCTTCTTAGAGCATATCCTAAATCCATTTTCATAATAATTACGTGTTTGTGTGTGCGGCATTTTTGCATGGCCTTATCGTTAGCCAACTAATATCCTTCCTTTCAGCTTGTGCGGTCTGCGTGGAAACAGTATTACTTCTCGAAATATGCTGAAACTGTGATATTGCTATCCTCTTTTCATAACACAAAACGAAAGTAGTCTGCAGTGGGACTGAACGCCTACAAAGATGTCGAGCTAGTCTTTATGGCTTTGTTGAGTTACAGATGGAGATACATTGCATTCGCTGAGAAGGTTTTTGCAACCCTGGGATCGCCTTCGCTACGCTGAACCAATTGAGTATTCACTATTCACTTGACGCTAATCTTTTCACTGGATGATCCTATATGAAATTATTCATACACGATATTTTACATTTATTCACATATGAAGTACAAAAAATCTACATTTATTCATGCATAGCATCAACATTAATTAAAATGCAGCGATGCCATCTTCTTCTGGGGAATTGCCATACATCTTTTAAACTCAGAGTTCTTGACTAAATTTTTTGTGAATCCATTTCCTGCTAAGCCGTTGGCCTCGATCTCCCAGCAATAGTCTCCTTAAATGAGCACTTCTTGTCCATGTAGCATGCTCTTAGTGCATTGGAAAGATAGCTGTCACTGATTTGATCCCACGGTTTCTTCACCTAAGTCACCGCCGATTGTAGACTAGGCTTCACAAGGTTTACTTGCTCATTGTTCTCCATTATATTGTCAACATATACATGGATGTGAATGGACATGGTCCTTGAATGGCCTGTTTATTTTAACATCACGACTTTTTTTATTTAGGCAGTCATGGATGCGGTAATCATTATTTAATCAATTCTTCTTTCTGAAAGGAAGTTCTTCGTGCCGATATTGCGGTGCCGATATGCCGGCTGAAACCCAGACTAGCTGACCTCTGTGGCCATCGCGCTAAGCAAGTGACTACGTTAAATCGGCCCAGATCCCTATAGCCGCGCTGGTTTAACCTACTGGTTAAGGTGCTCGCCCTGACCAATGTCTACTAGCCGAGATCATGGGCTCGAGCCCCGTGGCATAAGTGAAGCGCCTGAATAGAGGTTAAGTTTTCTTAGGGCGCTATACAGATAAATGGCATCTACTTTTTACATTTACCTGCCAGTGCGCATACGATGTTTTGGTTTCAAGAACGTAAATTCGCGAAGCACGTTCAATCATATCTCACTGGCCCGTAGTGATGACTATAAGTACCAGGCTTCCTTTCCATCCAGAAGAATTCCATCCAGAGGAATTATGCAGGTAATTACCCATTGCATGCAGGTAACATGCGACGTACATAACCAGTGGAGTGAGTGCATAGAGCCGATCCACTCCTCCGATCGATTGTCGTTTGAGATTATTTACCAATGAACACTGCAGTTTCATATCCTATTGGAGAGTTGGTGTTTAGAATAGTTGGCGCTATTTAAAAAGAATTTGAATGGAATTGCACGTTTAATAATTTCAGTATCCTCATGTTTAATCAGTGTTATCAATCTTCTCTGAGGAGGCTGAACATCGCTAAAGGAAGCCATCTAGCCAGTGTTGTGACGCTTTAAATGTTTCCTCAAATATTTCTAACTCTGGTGCCATTGCAAGGGAAAATGCTCGACTATCAAACCCTCGGACAACCTACAACTTTTTGCTCCTGTCAGCAATCAATTCACTGACGATGTCTTCCAGTTCAGGAAATAGTGGTTGTTGAAATGATCTCCACTTGCGCTGCTTACACTCTCACTTGTCCATCTGTTGACTGAGGTTATCGTAAAATTGCTTACCATTTTCGGACCATTCGACGAACCAACTTCTCATTTCAGAGAGCCGTAAGATTCCGCAGCTTTCCGTTTTTTTCTACTTGGCTTGGCCATTTTGAGATAGCAGTAGTTATACGGATTACTATCGTGGCGTGAGGATTTCGGCAAGTCCTCTAAGCAGCCTGTCGCACCTGTTGGAGCAAATGACGAACTCTCGCTGACACCGGTCCCTTAGCAGAACTTGTAGAAAATTGACAATTTCCTCGACAGCATAATTCTGGAACGGGAAAGTTTTTAGGGCAAAAGAAAACGCTGTCCTTTCGTCAGTTTTCCTTTGCGCCCATACATATTACCCGTTGACCTTGGTTTGGACTTAAGAATTAGTTTTGCTCTTCTATTTGCACAATGAAACATTTTACAATTAGATAGGAGAAAACTGGTAGAAAGCTTTGATTAAGTGATTTGGCAAAAGACTTAAAAAAAGCATGATCGACTTTTAACCATTATATATATATATATATATATATATATATATATATATATATATTATTTATTTTCCTTTGCGCCCATACATATTACCCGTTGACCTTGGTTTGGACTTAAGAATTATATATTGCACAATATTTTACAATAGATAGGATATATAGAAAGCTTTATTAATGATTTACTTAAAAAAAGCATGATTTTAACCATTATATATATATATATATATATATATATATATATATATATATATATATATATACACATATATTAATATTTACATACATGCACACTTCGTCCAGAAAGTCCTGCCTAAGCAAGTAGCCCACTGCTTTGCTATTGCTTCTGTGTATTCATTTGACTGCTTCTTAAAGTTCTTTTAATTTGCTTGAATCTCAAATATAAAAATTGGCACACGTTATTTATAGGAGGGAAAGTTATTCTAGCCCGCTGTTCCGATTTAGAAATTCAAAGCAAGCTTTACTCTCACTTCTCGTGCCAATCGTCTGCAAAGCATAACTTAAAAACACACTTATTTAGGACCGCATTTAGTGGGTCCCTGTGATTCGTCCTTCGTGTGCTTATGCGCCCTGACACTGTGCATGCTGCCACTAACCACACTTGCATGCTGACCCTGTGCATGTCACCCCTAACCATGTTATTCATGTTGTTTATCAAGCATGATATTATTCACCATTCAATCGTGGTTCCCTTTGCAGCAAATGTAAAGCGCCTAGAAAGAGATTGAGTTATCTGAGGGCGCTTTATCAAGTGCATTATTATTATTATTATTAAGCATGCATATCTGTATACCTGAAGCTGCGCATAAACCTTATTTACAGGTGAGAATGATCACGTTTTACCAAATCAATTTTATTATTTTATTACTATATATATATTGTAGTCTGTCATGAATAAAGAATTCCTCACAAATGACGACATATAGTTGTGGATTCCGAGCACGGAGCGTGAACGGAAAGCCGTCGCGAGAGACTTCTTGGCGATAGTGCGACTTGCCAAAATGTGTCGCAGGGTAACCCGACAAAAGCGCGAAGTCCAAAAGCGCGCAGGACAAAGGCACAGTGACAGAAGCGCGCGAAAAGTAATTTTATGTAATGCTGGTTTAAATAGATATGCATATTTGGCTTATTTTATTAAAGAAAATATATACGTAGTATAAATCACACCAAATTTTTAAGCCAGCTTTTAAATAAATTTTGAAATAGCGTAGTTACATAGAAAGAGTTAATATAGCGTAAAAGTGTAAGCTTGCTTTTTAATTAGATGCTAAGGTTGTATGCGATTCCTTGAAGATAATCTCCAGCTAGAACTGTTCCTAGGTAAGTTGCTGTTGTTTCTCGCGCAAACAGTCGGGTCTCACAAAATACTGCGGTGCACTGCGATAAAGCTGCCCATTTCCACACTAGTCATCAGGACACTGCGGCTTTGATTCCAAAAAAAGGATGTTAAACGGTGTTAAAAATTTACCCAAAAAATTTCACGCAGTCGCGCTGGCGTATTCTCGTGCTATGGCATCAAATGGCCCGGGTCAGCAAGCATATTAACAGATACGAACGGAGATGCAGCTGCCGTTTCCATGATAGGCTTCGCAAAACTGTAGTTTTAACTCAAAATTATAGAAGATTATAGTACGAGTTTACCTTCAAAATGCTTGCAATTAGACATCGCGTTTTAATGCAGCTGCCTGCAATGGCCCGGCTGCCATGAAATTTGGAACTGCGATAGAACTACTGCCATTTAAACAGTAGGCTTCGTTCAACTTTGGTTTTGATTCTGCATTGTAGGAGACAGTGTCCTGGCTAACCAAGTTAACTGTATAGCATTGTGCATGAGCGTTCTCAAACTTCTAATAGCACGAATTAGTCAGCCTCAGCTGATGAATGAGCTGCGACGTAGCTGCCACTGCCACAAAGGCGAAGAGCAACCGCGATCGATATCATTGTGGATTCGATTAATTGATGGCATTCCCCCCTGATCGTTGTACGAGTGGGCTGTGACACTCGACGTGGCGTGAGGTCGGAATGGGCTGCTAGTGATTGTTGTTAATAGGGAGTCGCAGGCCACTCCCGTGTGGCCCTGTGTGGAGAGGGGGCGAAGAGAGTCGTGCTTCCCCGCCGCCCCCCCCCCGGCTTCGCGCCTAGGGGAATAAACTGATGGCGTTGCTCACCGGCTGGCGTTCCGTGCCGTTCGCGACGACAACCAGTACTACATTCAAGTTGTAGCAAGCTGTGCTTCGTGTTAACCAACCAAATTTCACGATATAGCCCATGCCAGTTCTCATGCAATGGCGTCCAACGGCCCTGTCCGCTCTGTCTTTTCGAAAGCAACTCATCTACCGTCCTAGCACAAGGTGTCGCCGAACTGCGTTTTTGATTGTTTACTATGGAACAAACAGTGTTTTGAATTGACCCACCAAATTTTATGCAATTTCGCTTTCGCGTTATATCGCTACGGCCTCTGAAGGCCATCGAAGGCCATAGCATTACAACACTCCCAACCAAAGTCATGAAATTTGGTGGGGTAAACCCGAAATACTTTTATCTTTAATGTGGTATAGAAACCATTGTTTTATAGCACCGATTGCGAAAATAGCAGTTGCATCGCCATTGGAATATGTAGGGAGGCTCGCTGGACCGGGCCATTGGAGACCGTGGCATGAAAAAGCCCCTGCCCTATGCCCTAGCAGCCACTTTGCATCTTGGACCCTTCCTTGGGCGCTGAAGTTGCGAGAGCTCTCCTCAGGAAATCAGAGAATCGCAAATATCTTCTTCCGGTGCCCAGGCACCGACCGCACTGTCCCTAACTTCCCGTTCTCACCCCTCCGAGGGGGAGAGTGAGAGATCAGCCACCTTCTGGATATGGCATCAAGTTTATGCGGATACATGTAATTGATTTGTACAGTGCCCTAGGAAAATTGAATTTCTATTTAGGCACTTCACATACATTCACACACTTCACATACACCGCAGTGGTTCAGCCCACGAACTTACCGGCTCAGACTCGGCTCTGCCAGCTAAGATCTCCGCTTGCATGTGCATGCAATCTAAGTGTCCTGTATTTAAAATGACCATTTCGCTAGACGACCATATCAGCTACACGGTCAAGTATGCCGACTTTGTGATTGATGAAATTGCTAAAATTCGGGCTTGCTAAGACAGGGATACTGTATGTATATATGTATCGTCGTCTGTAACGCCACAAAGCCACAAAGACTGTGTGAGCTTTACGAGTTCTATATAGCGCACGCACAGCCTAAGCGGCTTTCGGTGCGCATTCGGTAGCCAATAGACTTCACCTCACGCAACAAAGAGAAAGTAAGTAGCACAGCTGCTTCGGGAGAGCGGTTGAGGTAGTATGTGGCATGGAAGTAGCAGCTCAGGATGGCTGGAATGGGTGTGCTAAAGTCGGCAGCAGGAGAGTAATTTTCGCTGTGTAAGAATTATGGAAGTGAGTTTTTCCAAAGAGTAGGACCTGCAGAGCAAATGCTTCTGTCACCAACGGTCTTGAAGCGGAAGAATGGAAGAGCTACTTTATTTTCCAAACAGGACTCGGGGACACGAGGAGGCTGAAACTGGCGCAACAGTTCAGCTTGGTATGGGGGAGCCAAGCCGAGGCCGGTTTTGTGGGTCAGCGTAAGAGTTTTTCTCTGTATCCATTGATCAAGCGGCAGCCAACCAAAATCCTAGCTGATTAAACAGCCACTTTTGTATAGCGACAGAAGAGCCTTGACGGCTATCACCACCGCTTGCAGTGGCGATAAAGGATCGCCCACCGCAGGAATCGAACCCACGACCTCGGGACCGAGGTCGTGAATGCAACCGCCTTACCTAGTGCCGGCCACCACGGCTAACCAAGCTGCTACAGCAAAGGAGACACATGGTCAAACCTCTGGGATGTGTAAATTAGCCTCGCATCCATAATTAAATTAGCCTCGCATCCATATTCGTCGCCAGCTGCGGTGGCCTAGTGGCATTTTTCGGCCCAGCAAAAAGGGAATTGCAATAATCTAGCTGAGATAGAACTAAGGAGCTAGTTAGATTCTTTGCGCTTGTAGGTCTCCATCCATTCTGTATTTCCAGCTTAACCAATGGAACTGCTCCTCCACCGGTCTAGGCATTGTATCACATGCTCTTTTGACTCGCGTCGTTTAGCTGTGCATCTACCAACATAAAATCCTTAGGAGACCGTGCATTTAGTTCGTATTCGCCCAAAACCGAGTACTCACCCACGACAGATGTCACGACATCCCATGACTTGACGTCATTTAAAAATAGACTAAAAAGCACTTGTTCCTCACAGCTTTTTCCAGATTAACGTGCATTGTTCTTTAGGAGCAACTGCGTGCCGACAATGTGCATGTTTCAGCAAGCGATGCACATGCTTTGTTTGCAGCATATTTAAAGATGTCTAGACAGACATATGGCTCTCTTAGTACGCTATGCAAATGCCTTATTATTATCACTATTATATTTATGGCTATTCAAATGCGGAACAAAAAACTTGCGTCGCATCACGGTAATATGGATTTTATTTGTCGGCATATCGTGGCGAGAACGGCCTGCCGCCAAAAATGAGAAAAGTGGTTTTTTGAAACAAGATGAACTCTTACCCATTGTAATGACGTTTAGTTTTTTGCGATTTCGTTCCATAGTCAGTGCCACATACAGACACGCTGGTCGATACTGGTTCTGTGAGATGAATGTGGGATGAATGCTCGGTCGAACGCTTTTCCCGTGCTTTATTAGCTTTGCAAGCGATAGGCAAAATTAAGGAAAACTGGAGCACTCGTGGGCACTCTCGCTTCTCTCGCTTCGTGCCGCTAACAGGCGGATCGTAGTTGACTTATTAATTGACTAAACTTTGAAGCTTGAAGACGGAATATATAATTACATAGCTTCACACTCGGATTTTTCTTCTTCAGTCTCTTCTAGTTGTTGAGCTTGAAGAAGATCGCGCTTTTATTGGCTTTTGGAAGTACATAGCGGAGTGGCATTATCTGTTCTTTATTTTCTTGTTGATATTTGCGAAAGTTACGCATCTATAACAATAATAATATTACACTTGATAAAGCGCTCTCAGATAACTCAATCTCTTTCAAGGTGCTTTACATTTGCTGCAAAAGAAATGCGATCTAATTATGAGTGGTATCATGCTTGATAACCAACATGAATAACATGGTTACGGGTGATACGCACAGGGTCAGCATGCAAGTATGCTTAGTGGCAGCATGCACATTGTCAGCACGCATAAGCACATAAAGGACGAATCACAGGTATCCACTAAATGCTGTCATAAATAGGTGCGTTTTAAAATTCTTTTAAATGTGGTCAAGTCAGAGGATGTCGTGACGGAAGTCGGGAGTGAGTTCCAGGCTTTGGGAGCATACAAACTAAAGGCATGGTCTCCAAAGTATTTGAGGTTCGTACGAGGTATTGGTAAACAGCTAGTTTCCGAAAAGCGATGGTACGATGCTTGGCCTGGTGGGGGGGGCGTAGATCTGATAGGTAGGCTGGAGACGAAGAATGAAGGGACTTGAAAGTGAGCAACAAAACCTTGAAGTGGATCCGTTGCTTGACTGGTAGCCAGTGCAGGTCGGCGAAAAGTGGTATGATGTGGCAATTGCAACGCTCACGACAGACAAGCCTAGCTGTAGGGTTTTGCAGCAGCTGTAAGCGCCTGATTGCATATGTCGGTAGGCCAGCAAGCAGTGAGTTACAGAAGTCACGACGGGATGTCCCAAACGCATGGACTCAATTAGATGTAGTACCCCTGTCTAAACAAGTCCAAATTTTAGCAATGTTATGTACCTGAAACTACGAAGACTTGATTGTGGAGCTGATGCGGTCATCTAACAAAAGGTCACTTTAGAGATGGCACGCTAGGTAAGGCGGTTGCTTTCACGACCTCGTCCCGAGGTCGTGGGTTCGAATCCTTCGGTGGGCGATCCTTTATCGCCACTGCAAGCGGTGGTGATAGCCGTCAAGGCTCTTCTGTCGCTATACAAAAGAGGCTGTTTAAGCAGTTACGATCTTTTTATGACACCTAGATTTTGTACAGATTAAGCAGGAGATATGCTGGCAGAGCCGATTTTGAGCGTCAGCTTTTCCAATATCTGAATCACACTTGGTTTGCTAATAACCAGTTATTTTTATCTTCATTCAATTAAGGAACATATGCTGCAATCCATGTGCGGATGTCATCAACACATGCAGCAAGGGAGTTGAGAGAATTCGACGTGCTCGAGGGCTGGGAGCGATCAAAGCTAAGGTATAAATGAGTGTCATCCGCATGGAAACGAAAGCCTAGATCGTGCTTGGCTATAACTTTGGCAAGAAGGAGAGTCTCAACTGTGAAAAGAACCGGACCATGCACAGAGCCATGAGGGTACCCCATATTTCAGAGGTACCTCAGATGATCTTTGCCTATTAACATCACACTCTAGAGTCTCCCAATGAGATTAGACCTGAACCATTGCAGAGCAGTGCCAGTGATGGCCAGGCGAGATGAAAGGCGCTCAAGAAGGACTTGGTGATCGATAATATCAAAAGTTGCCGTAGGATCGAGCAAATCAGACAGAGACACTCTTCCTACGTCCGCATTCCTAAGTAGGTACACCCGAAGCAATGCTGACTCTGTGGAGTGATTCGCTCTAAAGCCAGACTGGAACTTGTAGTTCATATGTACGTGTGTATGTATGTATTGTATGCCGGCTCCTCTGATGAGCCTGTGATGTGGCGTGGACACAGGCCAGTAACCCGCTGGTGGCCAGAAAGTGGATTCACCATCTGGGTCGGCCGGTGCACAGCTGTGGTCCGCCTGTGATGTGGTATGGACACAGGCCGGTAACCCACTGGTGGGGAGATCAGAGACTCGAGTGGGAGAAGAGGGCGAAGGCAGTCGTGCGTCTTGCTGCTCCGTGCTTTGTGCAATAAACCGTTGGCGTTGTTCATCGGCTGGTTCTCTGAAGTACGAACCAAACTACAGAACTTCCTACCAAGGTATTATATGTGCATAACGCATGATACGCGCTTTGCAGTCTACTTTCGCGTATAAATTACTATGGCAGTTTAAAATCTTTTCCCTTTTGCTAATTTTTCATTCAAGGTCTGTGTATATGAACTCTAGTTTTCAACCCCGAAATGTCTACTACATTTATATTCGCCGAGGCTGCCTTGCCCTGGGCCAGCACCCGCTTGCTAATCAACAGCAATTTCCGTTCACAGACCTATATCTATCTATCTATCCATCTCTCTCTATAAATATAAATATATGTATATATAAATATAAATAAATAAATAAATATATATATATATATATAAAATTCCCTTTAAAACTCTCCGGGTTGTTTAATGAACAGTTCTTGAAGCTTTGCGTTTGCTGTGGACGGCACGCACGAGATGTGCTTTCGACTTGTATAGGGATTGATACTATGTTTATTATAGTGATTAATTGAGTTCCGTCGTGTACAATGAAAGCCGCAGGTCACATTTAGGTCAATAATGATACAAATTAAAGCGAAAAGTCCTTCATGCCGAAGAAGGCCCACTTGCATCACGTGGCGAGAGGGCACACTTCCGTCAAGCGGCAAGATGGCACAGCGCTGTCTTCCCTGACGAAACGGCTGTGACTCACCGGAAGATAGTCAATAGGCAGCGAGCTGCTCGTAATGAAAAAATGTTTTAGGGGCAATCAATTAAAGCAAACCGCCGCGGTGATCGGAAACTGAAAGCGGATTTCGGAAACAATTCGTTTCCGAGCGAGTTGCTTTCAACGTTGGCCAGGCTTGAAAGACTCGAACCCTCACGAAAAAGTTTGGTCTGGCAGAATATCACTCAGCTTGATGCTCGAAGGCGATAATCAAATTCAATCGGTTGGAACCTCACGAAATGTGACTTGTGAGCAATCGCCATATCCAACGTCCATTTGCAGAGCAAGAGGGGAAGAGGAAGCTCGCAAGAATACCACAGGGCTACACTGCGACATCTGGTGGTCGCAGATGAGCACAGATACCCCACAACTCTATACCACACTGCACTGTCGACTATGCCTCAACAGCTTCCAAAAGCAGACGCGTACTGCATGTACTTTAGTGAAGCATCATGATGGAATCAGCGAGTTTACTGCTGACGATTTATGCAAGTAGATACACCAGAATGGCTATCCCAGCATTGACTGATGGCCAGCCATAGCAGCACTCCATGGCATTATTACCCCTGACAAGAAGTACCTACAAGCTGGCAGGAAGCAAAGTAAAATTAAGTAAAATACATTTTCAACTACAGATTCAACGGCCTCATTTAGATTTCCTCTGAAGGAGCCTTGTGGGCAATCGCTCTTGCTTTCAAACTCAATAAAGTATTGCCTGCCGAAGCACTCGGACCAGCGATCTGGCTAGGGAATTCGCTAGCCTCACTCTTACCACTAAGCTAAAGATGCACCGTTGAATCGGTAGGCAGCGCGGTAAAATGAATAGGGGTCAAGTAAGTGTAGTGCTTCAAAACCCGAAAATTGACTAAGCATCTTGGTGCGTGATAAAAATTCGGAGACTTGCTGCTGTACATTCACATTCAATTCAATAATAATAGTTATAAGATATTTGCATAGCATCCTGAGAAAACTAAATAATTAGGAGCATTTTTCAAATGTTGGAAGGAAGTATGTCAAGTCTAGGTGTCATATTCCAAAGCGACCTCTCGTTAGACGACCATATCAGCTCCACAGTCAAATCCGCCTATTTTCAGCTTCATAACATTGCTAAAATTCGGGCTTGTTTAGATAAAGATACCACATCTAAGTTGGTCCATGCATTCGTTACATCCCGTCTCGACTTCTGCAACTCACTGCTTACTGGCCTACCAGCATGTGCGATCAGGCGATTACAGCTGGTGCAAAACTCGGCAGCTAGGCTTGTCTGCCGTGAGCGTCGCAGTTGCCACATTACTCCACTTCTCGCCGACCTGCACTGGCTACCTGTCAAGCAACGGATTGACTTCAAGGTTTTGTCGCTCACTTTTAGGTCCCTTCATTCTATGGCTCCAGCCTATCTGTCAGATATACTACCCCATCAGGCCAAGCATCGTACCACCCGCTTTTCGGAATCCAACAGTCTAGAAATACTTCATACAAACCTTAAATCCTTTGGAGACCGTGCATTTAGTTCATATGCTCCCAAAGCCTGGAACTCCCTCCTGACCTGCGTCAGAACATCCCCTGACCTGACCACATTTAAAAGGAACCTAAAAGCACACCTATTTAGGACAGCATTTAGTGGGTCCCCGTGATTCGTCCTTGATGTGCTTATGCGTGCTGACACTTCGCATGCTGCCACTAACCACATTTGCATGCTGACCCTGTGCATGTCACCCCTAACCATATTATTCATTTTTTTTGTTTTTCAAGCATGATTTTACTTACCGTTCAATTGCATTTCACTTTACAGCAAATGTATAGCGCCTAGAGAGAGATTTAGTTCTCTGAGGGCGCTTTATCAAGTGAATTATTATTATTATTATAAGTGGTTAGTGATAACATGCACAAAGCCAGCATAACTGAGCCAACAAAGGATTATTCCCACTTTCAGAATAAATGCCGTGAGGAGCAGGTGAGTTTTTGAATTAGAATTTTAAATTTAACTATTTTAAAGCCGAGTTCCAGGCTTCGAGAGCATACCAACTGAAGGGCAGTCTGCAAAGGATACGAAGCTGGCTAGAGACTCAGGTAAACGACTTGAGTCAGATTGCCAGTGGTACGATGCAAAGCCTTGTTAGAAAGTTTTTCGGACAGGTATGCTGAAGCAAGATAATAAAGAGACTTAAATGTGAGTGACCAATTCTTGAAGTTGGTTCGCTGCTTGCCTGGATTGCCGGTTCAGGTAGGTAAGTATGTGGGCGTGGCCACGCCCACAGTGTCGTTCCGCCCCATCCGGACTCACACCACGCCGCCCGGCCGACGGGCGCGCTGAGAACCGCATCATTAGGTGCTCCAGTGGACAGTATCGGCTGACTAAGCTGCATTTAATTGCAACGGGTCAGCTGTGGTTGCGTGACCTCCTAGTCCTGCAGCGAAGCACTTTCTGCTTGTCCACCTACCTGTTTGGACGCTATCCCCTCTCTCTCTCCTCTCCAGCTCACTTTTTCTCCTCTCCACTGACGCTCCGGAGCTGCTTCTACGACGGCTACTACATCCGTATGTAAGCTCGCACGCTTGCGTATAATGCAATACAGCCGTCGTCGTCAGTACGAGAACCGGCTTGTTGGGGCAACCTTCATTCTTCGTCGCACCGCTATCTTGAGCACGAGCCCCTACAAATTGGTGACCCTGACGATTGATTCGGACATACAACCTCGCTCGACCGAAAACAACTCGACGCACATACGCAACTCAGCAAATGACCACCAACGACTCGAAACCAAAACTCGGCGGCGACGAACCAACCACGATCAACCGGTACGCCCATTTACTACTGCGAAGCCTCTCGGCGCTCGTCAGTGACGCTCCCCTCCACATATGTGCGGCTACGTCACAACGCCGCCGCCGACCGGGCGCTGCTCGGCACCGACTACGTCGCCACCATGTGCTGGTTGGAGACGTATGGCCCAACGTGGGTGCTGCTAGGCTACCGCACCGTCGCCTACGGCTACCGACCTCTGGGCCTCGAACGACACGCGTAACCGCGCTCAGTTTCACTACACGCCTCGACTGCGCTTGACGCTCCTGTTCGTGAATACTTCGGCATGTTTCCGGTTACTTCGGCATGTTTCATGTTTAGTGATTCCGTCGCTTGTCTCTCGCCGCGCGACTGGGAGGTGACCCTTTATGGGCGTGACTACGCCCAAGTCATTCCACCACAGCCAGACTCACCGCCCCGCCTGGCCAACGGGCTCGAGTACCGGCTCATTAGGCGCTGCAGTTGGACAGTATCGGCTGACTAAGCTGGATTTAATTGCAACGGGTCAGCTGTGGGCGTCTGACCCGCATGTCCGGCAGCAAGGGACTCTCTGCCTGTGCGTCGTCCTGTACGCACGATATCCACTCTCCCTCCCTCTCTCTTCTCTCTGCACGTTCCAGAGCTGCTCCCGAAATGGCTACTACATCCGTATGTAAGCTCGCACACTTGCGTTGCCTGCGTACAATTCAATACAGCCGTCGTCGTCACGGCCTCAACAACCGGCTTGTGGGGGGGGGGGGAGGGGGCAACGTTCATCTTAGTTTCGCCGCCAGCCGCGATCGTGCACACGAGCCTCTAAGAGTAGTGTTGCAGTTTGGGGGTTGAGACGTTCACCAGGGCAGCCATGCCTAGCTCCAGAGTTATGTAACAATTACAAGCGTCTTATTGCACAGGCCGGAAGACTGTCGAATAGTCATAATAATATTAATAATGCACTTGATAAAGCGCCCTCAGAGAACTTAATCTCTCTCTCTAGGCGCTTTACATTTGCTGCAAAGTGAAATGCAATTGAATGGTAAGTAAAATCATGCTTGAAAAACAAACAAAATGAATAACATGGTTAGGGGTGACATGCACAGGGTCAGCATGCAAATGTGGTTAGTGGCAGCATGCACAGTGTCAGCACGCATAAGCACATCAAGGACGAATCACAGGGACCCACTAAATGCTGTCCTAAATAGGTGTGTTTTTAAGTTCCTTTTAAATGTGGTCAGGTCAGGGGATGTTCTGACGCAGGTCGGGAGGGAGTTCTAGGCTTTGGGAGCATACGAACTAAATGCACGGTCTCCAAAGGATTTCAGGTTTGTACGAGGTATTTGCAGACTGTTGGATTCCGAAAAGCGGGTGGAACGATGTTTGACCTGATGGGAGAGTATATCTGAAAGATAGGCTGGAGCCATATAATGAAGGGACCTAAAAGTGAGCGACTAAACCTTGAAGTCAATCCGTTGCTTGCCTGGTAGCCAGTGCAGGTCGGCGAGAAGTGGAGTAATGTGGCAACTGCGACGCTCACGACAGACAAGCCTAGCTGCAGAGTTTTGCACCAGCTGCAATCACCTGATCGCACATGCTGGTAGGCCAGTAAGCAGTGAGTTGCAGAAGTCGAGACTGGATGTAACGAATGCATGGGCCAACTTAGATGTGGTATCCTCATCTAAACAAGCCCGAATTTTAGCAATGTTATGAAGCTGAAAATAGGCTGATTTGACTGTGGAGCTGATATGGTCGTCTAACGAGAGGTCGCTTTGGAGTATGACACCTAGATTTCGAGCTGATTCAACTGGAGATATGCGGGCAGAGCCAATTTTTAGAGTCAGCCTTTCCAATCTCTGAATCACACTGGGTTGCCCATAACAAGTAAGTTAGTTTCATCATTGCTTAGTTTTAGAAAATTTGCTGCCATCCATGTGCGGATGTCATCAATACATGCAGCAAGTGAGTTTAGAGAATTTGAGGTGCTCGAAGGCTGGGAGGGATCAAAGCAAAGGTACAACTGAGTGTCATCCGCATAGAAGTGAAAGCCTAGATTGTGCTTGGCAATCACATCAGCAAGAGGGAGAGTATAAACCGTGAAATGAACCGGACCTAGCACGGAGCCCTGAGGTACTCCATATTTTAGAGGTACTTCAGATGATCTTTGTCCATTCACTTCAATGCTCTGGAGTCTCCCACTGAGATAGGACCTGAACTACTGCAGAGCAGTGCCAGTAATGCCCAGGTGAGATGAGAAGCGCTCTAGAAGAACTTTATGATCGATGGTATCAAAAGCTGCCCAAAGGTCGAGCAAAACAAGCAGAGTCACTTTACCCATGTCTGCATTCCTAAGTAGGTCGTTGTATACCCTTAGCAATGCTGACTCTGTGGAGTGATTAGCTGTAAAGCCAGACTGGAACTTACTAGCAAGGTTTAAAGTTTCGATATATGAGTTCAGCTGGTCTGCCACGACCCGTTCCAGTGTCTTTGATAGGAATGGTAGAAGGGAGACAGGGCGGTAGTTGCTTAAGTTCTCTTGGTCTAGTGTAGCTTTCTTGAGAAGTGGCCTGACTACAGCTTTTTTGAAAGGTGCTGGGACGTGACCTGAGGCTAATGACATTCTAATGATGTTAGTTATGCATGGCAGCAGCAGATCAATGCAACGTAGGAGCAGGACAGTGGGAATAGGGTCAAGAGAACTTGTCTTCTTTGATTGAGATACGAACTTTAGGACTAGATCACTAGTGACCTGCTTAAATGCAGACATTGAGGGGCAGCCAGGAACCTAGGAACAGCATTCTAGTGGGGAGGTTGTCTTCGCTGGGATGGATTCCCTGTGATAGTGAGTTACAGATGTCAGCTATGTGAGTTACAGAAGTCCATGTGAAATGTTACGATGGCATAGACAAATATAGCATCCCTATCTAACTTATCGTCATTAACTATAGCATCCACGATAGCATCCTCATCTAACAGGCCCAAATTTTATGTTTGTAGCTTAAAGTCGGCAGAACTGCCTGAGGAGCAGATGTTGCCGGCCATCAACTGAAAGGTTCCTTTGGACTGTGACATTAGATTTCGTGCAGAAGAAACACAATATATTCTAACCAGCCCATATTGAAGGCTAGGGTTTTCAGGTTTTTGTAGTCCTAGGCTTGCCAGTGTCAAGTAAGTTGGTTTAACCTCATTCAACCTGAAAAAGGTAGATGCCATCTAAAAGTGCATCATAGCAATAAATTCAGCAGTTGAGTTAGAACGAATCTGAAGTGCTAGATGGAAGATAGAAATCAAAGCAAGGGCAAGGGTCTGCCATCTGCATAGTAGTTAAATCACAAGTTAAATCCTAGATTGTGCTGGGCATTTACGTAGTTGCTTGTTAGTGATTTCTCATAGATTTGTGATGAGGCGTTTCAAAATCGATCGTTCCAGGCCATCAGTATAGAGGACATCGTCGCTAGTTTATATCAGCGACTGAAGCAATAGTGTCATGTCGAATAAGCACACTAGAGCACATCGAAGAGATGCATTATTTCTTGCACGGACTAAAAGGTGGTGTTTATGCTTTGGAAGCCTAATTCAGCTGGATTTTCCTATTTCAAGTACCAATCACGAATACCAAATACGCATGAAGTTATGCTGGTGTATCTGGATGCCAAGCATCGTTCCAAGATGCTTGCATCATTCTAAGCTTCGTTTCAATCAACGTTCCAAGGCAGTGGCATAGGCTCTGGTCGGGGCTCTGGTCTGGCTATAATTTCATGAATAGTACCAGCCACTACATGGCTTAGATCAGCATCCTATGTGGTAGTTGCAAGCATCCTCCCGACGCTATTTGTTCATGGAACAGCTCATTTAAAATTCTAATAACTCATTAGCCCATACAACTCAAAGTAAAAACTGTATAAAAGCACGTGCCCTAGCATGATAATTGTAAGTATCTAAGTGCAGGTGTAGCTAGTTTGTGGAGTACATGGATTTTTGAATGCCCATTGAAGCTGCTGAACGGTTCATCGACATGCAGGTAAAGTAATAATAAAAATGGTAATAGTAACAATACATTTGTACAGTGCCTTCAGAGAAATAATCACTGTATTGGCACTTTACATATGTTTCAAAGGCAGCATGGTAGAATGGTTAGTGGCAGTATGCTCAATTAAAGCAAGGTCAACATCGTTAAAGATGACATGCAAAAGGTCAGCATGCAAATATGGTTAGTGGCAAGTTGCCTGGTTTTAACGGCTTTGTGTTAGCAGCAGAAGAGCCTTAGAAGCTACCATCTCACTTGCTCACATTGGGCAATAAAGATTGCCCCAAACTGCGACCAGGGTCGTGAAGTACAAGCATGCACATTCACAGCATCCACCACCTCATTCCTGTGCCTCAAGATTAAGATAATCGTATTAGGACAATGTCACTTCCTTTCTTTTTTGGGTGGCATGTACCAGAAAAAGTTAGAATTCGCATTAATCACGTAAAACAATTTTTGCTATGCTACAGATGGTCGGAGTAATTAATGCACGACCAGGATTAATTCGTGTGACCGTGGAGTTTTAAAAGCAGAAAACCAAAAAAACAGATGTTTATGCGACCTGTTGCTTAATGCTTGATGGTGTGTTGATCCACGAGCAAGTTACCTCAGACATTCACCGTGGAACGATGGCCTGCTTCATGAATCTTGGCTTCGATAACAAGAATATTATGTCGAGGATCATGGAAGGCTCCATTTCTATGCTAGCTGCACAGAAGGGAAACTACACATTCATTGCATTCATGATTTTACTCGGCTTCTGTCTGCAGGATCTCATAAAGTGCCGAGCCAAAAGAGGCTTTGAAAGTGGCAGCGAAAGCTGGCAATAGTGTAGCAGCAATAGTTACAGTACTTACAACTATTAGTATAGCAATATAAGCAATAGGTATAGTACTTATAACTTATAGTACTCAAACGGCATGAACATTAGCATGTCAGCATTAGTATCTGTTTATATTTGACATATTTTGGAGTGCATGTGCTTAGGGGTTATTAAAATATATATACATAAGCTGTTCTATGAGCAGATAATAGTAATAATAATTTGCATAACACCCTCAGAGAGCTGAATTTCTTTCTATGCACTTTACAGATGCTGTAAAGAAAGCTTGAACAAACAAATAGTGGTAACGTTTGCGATGCCATCAAGCATAAAATTGTTAAAAAGTCATGAACAGGATCGACATATTAATACGGAAAGTAGCAGCAGGAACAATGTCTACACGCACAAGCACACAAGAACAAGGACCCATTAAAGGCTGTAAAAAACAGGTGTCTAAAGCTTCTTTTTAAATGTCGACCTGTAAGGGGATGTCGTGACGTCATTCACCAGTGAGATCCAGGCTTTGGGAGCATATGAACCTATGGAACGGGCTCTACAGGTTTTAAGGTTCGTACAAGGTATAGCTTAGCGACAGAACCTTAAAGTCGATACCCTGCTTGATTGGGAGAGACTGCAGCTCGGCGAGAAGTGGTGTGATGTGGCAACTGTGCTGATCACGACAGACAAGCCTAGCTGCAGAGTTTTGCACCAACTGTAAGCACCTGATTGCAGATAGCATTGGAACACTGCTCGTAGCTAAGAAGACGCTGATCTAACCCTTGCGTTCATCGGTTCAATACATTAGAATATTACCAAAAAACTGAGATTGCACGTGCAAAGATCACTTTTACAAACAATAGACACGAAAACGCAAATGCAATCATAACGAACTCGAACCCAGCAGCCACACCTCAATCACCTAGAGCACTCATGATTTCAGCTTGAAACAGGCAATCCAGCTGCGCAACACTCTTATGGACACGCAATCCGTGAGCATTTCAACCCCGCCGGAAGCAGCTAATTGATTAGGCTGCTATTGCCACACATAACGAATTCCAATTCGCAGCCATACTACCAAGAATAATAAATATATAAATAGCATATTTTATAAATTACTACTTAATAACTCAACACCTCTACCGTTAGTACCCCGGAAGCACGCAGGGCTGGCCGAGCTGCCTCAATTGTCCCACCACCCTCCCGGCATTCATTTCTCGCCAGTTCCATATATAAACCAGCCGCAGACGGCGAAGCGCGGCTGATTTCGAAGCCCAGTTGACTGCATAATTGAACACTATGACCTATCCTAATGTGGTAAGTCGCGCCAGTATTGCTTCGGGCCGTGCACAGACGGCCGCGTTTTCATGACCGCCATAAGAAAGTAGAGGCAACGAGATAAAGCGTGCGTGTTGAGCTTTTTGGCAGCTGTCTGCGGGTGCGACCGGCAAGTTGGATCGGATTTCAGGAACTGTTCTGTGTGCGCTTACGTACTTTGCATTTCGTGCACTTCTCATACCCGTAAACTCGGCCGGCTGTTTATCGTCGTCCTTAGGTGGCCGAGCTACGCGCCACGACCAGTTTGCACGCCGCCGCTTGCCGTTGCGGCCAGTTGCTTCGGCGTTGCTTTGCAGTCGTCGCTCTTTTCTTTGCTGGCCAGCACTCCAGCTCGCCGCATTAGCGCGCGCGCGCTGGAGTGCCGCGCGGAGCGCCGTTGTTGCCGATCGCGCTAGCTCTATCAGCGAAGAGACCATCCACCCCCCCCACGCACACACAAGGCCAGACACAGGTGCTGCACAGCCCCGACCGGCTAGCTGCTCCGTGCCCCGTGCTCCGTGCTTCGTGCTCCGTGCTAGGCGAACGCGTTAGGTGGCGCGCTGCAGCAGCGGCGGGTCGTTTCTGCTCATCGCCGCCTTTGTTTTCCTAATGTGCTGCCGTGCATGCCCGTGCGCGCGCCTTTCTCCTTCAATCGCCAGCACGAAGGAGCGCTAGCAGTGGGCAGCGTCGATAGATCGACGTGTAGAGGTTACTTCACCCGACCTTTTTTCTTTTAGCTTTAAAGAAAGTTTTTCTTGTTCAGTAGCTCCTATCGTGAGGCACAGACAGTGTCAGACCGTAGCTGGCAATGCTTTGGGTAACTCTTTTCCCGTGGATTTTACTGCAGTCTTTGTAGAGCTTGCTCGCTCGAAGGTCCGACTTGCCTTGGTATGCTGGTCGAGCTCAGAGCGAGGCAGCACCTCTCGCTCTGCTCCGAAGCTGAGCACTCGTCATGCTTTTCCGAGATGTCGCGCATGCTAGGCAGGCAGCAGCAAAAGAAAGCATGGCTATCAGTAGCGCTGTGCCCTACCGTACTTTTTAGCTTTTTTTGCACTGCATCTAGCTCTGTGGTGCACGGTCTGATGGCATAATAATAATTACATTTGCTAATCGTAAAACATGTAAGTAGCATTGTAAAAGAAATAAATCGTAAGTTAGTAATGCTTGTCCTTGCTAGGACTCTAGCCCCAGTCCAGGGGCTGTCATTGGAATGCCGAGGGCAGTGCAGTGGGCTCTGATTATTGTAATTCCCTTTTGGCTGGGCTGCCAAAGAAAGCTATTATGCCACTACAGCGGACTATGAATATGGCTGCAAGGCTGGTCTTCAAGTCCCAGCGGTTTGAGCACGTGTCACCTCTGCTGAAAGAGTTAGGATGGTTGCCGGTTGAGCAAAGGATACAGAGCAAAGTTCTTAAGCTGACCCATAAGGCCCGCCACGGCTTGGCTCCTTCGTACCTAGCTGAACTGCTGCATCAGTTTCAGCCTGTTCGCGCCCTCAGGTCCTGTGTGGACAATAAATTAGCTGTCCCATTCCTCCACTTAAAGACAGTTGGCGACAGAAGCTTTAGCTCTGCAGGTCCTAGACTGTGGAACTCGCTTCCACAATTCTTACGCAACGACATCTACTCTCCAACTGCCGACTATGGCACATCTTTTTCAGCGGTCCTGAGCTGCTACTTCTATGCTACTCACTACCTCAACTGCTCTTCTGACTCTGCTATGCTTCCCACTTTCTCTTTGTTGCGTGAGACGAAGTCTGTTGGGTACCGAATGCGTACCGAAAGCCGCTTAGGCTGTGAGTGCGCTATACAAAACTCTCCTGCTTAACACCCACATGGTCTTTATGACTTAGTGGAATTACTGATGGAGATACATTCGCCACCTTAGCTTTCCTCACCCCACTATCTGGAGCCACTCACCCATATACGATTGGCTATGTGGTGCCATGCAGCTGCTGCCAATAGACGTTAGCCGATGGCACTTTCGGCTATGGAGGCTGACTACAAGCACTATTACTGCTTCGACCAGGGATTAGTCACTGTGTAGACTGCTAGAGTCGTGTATGACCTGCATTCAGTAGCTTGTGTGGATGCGGTAAACTTACGGGAGTATTCTGGGCTTCAACATGCTGAAAAACTGGTGATGCAGGTGCCTCCCCCGAATCCCTTTCCCAATTAGGAAGCAGTTTACCTGTTGCAGCCAATGGCAGAAGTCGTCTGCTCGGTGGCTGCTGCCTGCCATTGCTTGTGACTGTAGCTTCTTGGCGTAGATTTCTAAAAAGGTTTATGCAATTGCAGGGCAAGTTATATCAAGGCGTCATCGATGATGTTATAAATGGTGTTCGCGAGGCGTTTCTTGACGAGAGTGTCGACGAGCAAATTCTGCAGGAACTGAAGCAGGTCGGAGCAAGCACTGGTGCTGTATTGTGCTCGATCTGCATGCTCCGGCTAGCCATGCCAGGCTAGAGCAGGCATCTGGGTTGCCTCTTGCCTCGATTCTCTGCTTACCGCTCCTGCCCACCTCCATGCCTCTGTGCTTGAAAGTAGATTTATGATCCGTGCTAGGTTCGCGTGAGCACGAATGTGAGAAGCACTTACTATTTGAGTCGGAGAATAAGTCAAGTGCTTGTTGAATTTTCCAAATTGCTAATCTGCTAGGCTCACATTTATAAATACAAAGCTTAGCCTAGCTTCCCATGAAGATGCTGCTTAGCACTCACCTGGGTAAGGCGCTTGCTCCACGACCCAGGTCGTGGGTTCGAAACCTGCAGTGGGTAATCCTTTACTGCTCACTGCAAGCGGTGGTGATAGCCATTAAGGCTCATCTGCCCCTTTATACGAGCTTTTTGAATCAGCTAACCTATGCCGTTTAGGTCACCTAGATAGAAGCCGACAGATTTTCCATTTTTCGAAAGCCAAGAGTGTGGGGGGAGGTAGCCCCATTCTAAAACTTGACCTCGGCTTTTTGTAACATAGAGCACCTTTTTGAGGACTGCAGGTTTAATTAAGCCGGGTTATCATTGATGAACTTTTAACAAACACTCCAGTGCCTGGTTTGAGGGCTTGAGCTCTATATTGTGTTTGCTTGACTGCTGCATACACGTTTATCTATGCTGATTGATTCCTGCGTTTTCTAGCCCCAATGCTAAAAAGTTTTTTGAGTGTCATGGAACGGTAATAGTTATACTGGCATTTGTATATCGCCCTAAGGGAACCAATCTCTTTCTATGCCATTTAAATGTCGTAAAAAAGTGCCAATTGTAAAGGATAACTTCCACTGTGTCAGGATGTATTAATATACAGAGGGCAATTTGCATGGGCCCAGCAAAATCTGTGAAGAACAGATTAGTTCTTAGGTTGTTTTTAAATGTCAACTCAGAGGGTGTCGATACATCAGTCTGAACTGACTTCCAGGAGCATACTAACTGAAGTCATGGTTGGTCTCCACAGGATTTGAGGTTGGTTAGAGGCACAGCTAAATGATTTGACTCAGAAGAGCCCATGGTGCCATGCCTGGGCCCATATTAGGAAGTAGTTTGGATGGGTAGGCTGAAGCAAGAGAACAAAGGGACCTTCAAGTTAGTGACATAGCCTTGAAGTCGATAAGCTACTTGATAGGGAGCAAATACAGGTCCGTGAGAAGTGATCTAATGTGGCAAGTGTGACGTGAACGACAGACAAGCCTGGCTGAAGAGAATCGCGTATGTGCAGTGCCTAGAATGAGATTTTGTTCTTACTGGAGTGCTATATAAATGTCTTACCATCATTATTAAAAGTGGTAGTCTTCTAATGCTTTGTCCTAGAGATTCATAGATGGCATCTGCAGCAACTGTTTGGTCTGGACTGTGTGTATGGCTTGCTGCTTAATAGACTCACCCAGAAGCAGGAAAATGTAATCTCATTCGTGGAGACTGAGCATTTTACCCAAATAGATGTAAGCAATGAATCGAGGAATGTTTAGAATGTCAAATCATGACCTTGCTCAATGCCGACCGTTCAGCCCCAAGGGTGGCTGAAGGGGGGGACACAATTTGGGTGGATGTGGGCTGCAGGCCGCTGGCAACATTGCTGAATGTAAGCGAAATCTACTGGAATAAAGATGTACAATACTATTGGTACTGCTGCTGTTATGTGGGCCCTCTATGAGCCCTGCTCTAAACTGGCTGTAGAAATTGTCTCCTGCTGCTCACCAACAGTTGTGCTAATTCAGACGCCAAATTGGAGCTGAGGCTTCATTCAAAGGAGTCATTCTTGGTAGGTGCAGTCCTTTCGGTGGTTCACTCCATTGTATACGTGTGACTGCCGAAGGTCTGACACGTGCCTGAATGGGATGCTTGGCTGTCATTGGTGGAACAAGTGTTATTCGCCACGATGAGATCGCCGGACCCTCTGGCTTCTGCCCTCAAACTCACCAAAACTCTCTCTTAAGGGCTGTTAGATCACAAAGTAAAGCAGCAGCTGTAAGTGTGAGTGACTACCGACAGCAGCTATTCCTGTCATGCAGCACGAAGACTTGCTTTGTCAAAAGGAACGTGTGATCAGACTTAAGTGGGAAGCGTGGACCTGAGCCATTATCCCACAAAAACAATGGAGCCAAATCGCACATCTTTATGCCGGTGCCATAGTAAGGGGTATTTGGGAATCGCGAAATGAAACTAGTGGGGGCAAGCTACTTTCATGCTGCTTTGAAGTTGGTTTATCGAACTAATTCTGTTTACCCTTTAGGCCATGTTTTTAAGCTTGAAAGTCAAGAAAATACCTATAACATTTGTCCGACAATCGAATATGTGTTTATGCTACCTTGCGTATGAAAGACAAATATGTTAGAACTAGGATCGGAAGTTCTGACGACTTCCACATGATAGGAAAAAATTGTTATGCAAACCATGCCAAACCCGGATGTAAACCGAAAGCAAATCGACAAATAAAAGATTTACCGGTCTCTGCATCATGTGCGACTTGTATCCCAACTTGTCGAACCTTGGTAATCGCTATAGATGTTTAAAGCTTGTTGAGGTGTATACTTGTGACATATGTAGCTTCATCTCCTGGGTTGGTTTGTGCCTTTTAACTTAAGTAACTCAACTAATATTTCACGTATTGGAGTGAAATTTGAAATGTGAGTTCAGCTCTGCTTTTTAACCTAGTTTTTAATATTTATGATTTCGATTTGATACAATTGGTTCTATATGTCCATGATTATGGAAATAAAAGCTCCCGGACGTTTGAAGACGTATAAAGCCAATGTATCAAACCGAAATCAAAAATATTAAAAGCTAGGGTAAACAAAGCAGAGCTGAACTCGCATTTTAAATTTCATTCCGATATATGAAATATTAGCTGAGTTATTCAATTTACAAGGCACCAACCAACCCGGGAAATGAAGGTGTTTAAAAGTCACAAGTATGCACCTCAACAAGCTTCAAGCATCTATTGCGATCTACCAAGGTTCGACAAGTTGGGATAGAAGTCTCATATGATGAAAGAAAAAGTGGGAAGCATAGCAGAGTCAGGAGAGCAGTTGAGGTAGAGGTAAAGCTTCTGTCGCCAACGGTTTTTAAGCGAAGGAATGGGACAACTAATTTACTGTCCGTATTCGTAGCAAGCTGCAGTGGCCTAGTTGCTTTTTTGGTAACCCAGCAAAAAGGGAATTACAGTAATCAAGCTGAGACAGAACTAAGGAGCTAGTTAAAATTTTTGCAAGCCGCCCGTGGAAGACAGCTCCCAATCTTAAATAGGGATCGGACATGGGTGCTAGCAGTGTAGGCAATCTTCTGAATGAAGCTTTCGAAATTTAGGCAGTTGTCGAAGATGACACTTAAATTCCGAGCAGATGATGATGGTTGCACAACAGCATCACCCATTACAAGAGCAAAACCTTCTATTCCAGCCACATGCTTAGGTTATCCTAGGAGCAGCAGTTCAGTTTTATCGTCGCTTAGTTTCAAGAAATTTTCCGAGATCCGGATCGAATGCCGGCAAGGCAAACATTCGGTTTATCAGTTACTGCAGCAGATTTCGACGGTTTGAACGACAAATACAGTTGTGTATAGTCAGCATAAAAGTGATATCCTATTCCGTGTGCCTAAATGATGAAGGGTGTGGCCGTTATTTTGAGCTGGTGTGGAGCTGCTATTGAATGCTTTTGTAAAAGATTGTGTATTGTCTACTTAAATGCTAAATAATAATGAAGCACATCTCTTGACCTCGTCTACGGGTTGGAGTTAATTTAGCATTGACCAGTGTTTTCACTGCCAGTGCTAATAATAATAATAATGATACACTTGATAAAGCACCCCCAGGGAACTCAAACTCTTTCTAGGTGCATGTGTGTCGTATCGGCTGAGCTAATGATACGACTGAGTTTATCTGGGCACCTCAAGAGAGCCTGAAGCACTGCCAATCTGTGATCCTTAAAAATGGTACTGGACGAGTAATGATATGCCGACGGCCGAGCTTTGAGGCCCTGCTGCTTTTGCTACAGCTGGATTACCACAGAGCCCCCAAGCTTCTTTGCTGCACGGGACTTATGAATGCAGTGCTGCCCGGGTCTTATGAATGCAGTGCTGCACGTGTCTTATGAATGCAGTGCTACACGGGTCTTATGAATGCAGTGCTGCACAGATCAGGAAGGGAGGAACTAAGACACCTTTTTTTCTGAAGCAGTCACTGAAGAAGAAGAGTTGGTGTAAGAATTGCTTACATTGAGCTCTTTTTTAGTTATTGTGACAGTGTTGCTTACATTAAGCTTTCTAGTCATCGTCGGTCAGTGGGCTGACTGTTTGCTTGCTTCAGGGGCTTTTTTGTCTTTACCCCTCATAGCAATCGGCCCGTGCCCGGGGTTTTTGTTTTTGGTAGCGGCTGCAGAGGTAGGCTGGTGTAGTTGGCTCAGCATATCGCCAGGGCCGATACTGTCTTGACTCATCCTCCAACCACCGTCTGCTATAAGCTTCTGAGTCATTTGCAATGGTAGTAACCAAAATATTGCATACTGCTGTAAGGGTATTTTGAAGGGCAAAACAAATGGTCTTTCTGGACTAGGCAAGCAGAGGAAGGTGGAGCAATCAGGCAGCCTTTTGGTGAATACGAGAGCTCGATCAGCAACAGACCTGTCCAAGGGCATGCCACATTATTGGAGTTCGAAGCAGACTGCATTTGCTGCTGTTTGTGTGAAGTTGTGCCTCTTTTTTGTAATAGTTTGTGTTATGCCCTTAGAGAACTAAAAAATGTTTCTTGGCACTTACTATATGTTGTAAAGGAAGCATGTCAATTGGTTAGTGATAGTATACACATTGTCAGACCGTATAAACATACAAAGAACAATACATACAAACCCAGCAAATGTTGTGAAGAGTCGGTGTTTTTTAGCTTCTTTTTGAAAGACGTCAGTTCAAGAGATGCCGTGACGTCAGTCGGGAGTGGGTTTTGGGGTTTGTGGGAGCATAGAAAATGAACACGGTTTGCAAAGGATTTTTACATTGGTTAGAACTACATCTACACGACTCGAGTCAGAACAGCTAGTGGTACGATGCCTATCCTGATTGAGAAGCAGTTCGAATAGGTGGGCTGAAGCCTTAACGAATTGCACTTGCATGCGCGCGCTAATGTGTTTGCTCATGTGCATGCATTTGCACTGAGGGTCTTTGTACCTTTTCTAATGTCCTCATTTGATTAAATGTTTTTGCTCAACGAAGATGAAACACTCTCAACCATGACCCTAGCTTCTTTATATTTTTTATTAGGATGACTATTTTTCCATTCTTTTTTTTTCATTTTTCATTTTTTTTTTCATTTTTTCCATTCTGGTTAATGTATGGCTTTTATATGCGTGCTGACACTGTTCATGCTGCCACTAACCACATTTGCATGCTGACCCAGTGCATGTAACCCCTAACCATGTTATTCATTTTGTTTGTTTTTCAAGCATGATTTTACTTACTATTCTGTTGCGTATCACTTTGCAGCAAATGTAAAGCGCCTAGAAAGAGATTAGGTTCTCTGAGGGCGCTTTATCAAGTGCAATATTATTATTATTATTATTATTATTATTATATGGACTGCTGTATAAAGATTATTGTTGCACGAATCGCTGTCGGTTGTGACAGGTTGACACGTTAATGTGCTTAGCTGTTTGTGCGGCATGTTCTTGTAGCTGTGGGAATCCAAGGTGAACCATCACAAGGCCGTGTCTGATGGGCCTCGTCAGCAGCTACCTGCGCAGCCGGTGCAGCAGCAGCAGCAAGCCATGCTCGTGATGGACGGTGGGCGCCACGACCGCCTGCACCATCCGGTGCTTCCTCAGCAGAGGGCAGCCGGTGAGTGAGAATTCAGGCTAAGGCCGATGATGCTGCTGATTCGTTGACTGCCCCAGTGGCTGGCATCGTGAGCAGCAGTGGCAAAATGCTGGCTCACAACTAGTTGCTCGTTCAACAGCAAGCTGAGGAGGCTCGGGTCAGGTAGTGGGTCATTCCCCCTGTGCTCTAACCGGTGAGACACATTCCAGCCAAGGTGGCAGCTGTTGGCACCAATTGATTTAACATGCCTGCAGCTCCCCCACCTCCAGAGCTCGGCCACCAAGCTGCCGAGGGGTTGCTGGGCTGCAGCTGTTCAGTGCAGCATGTTTTGGCCAACCGTTAGTGTATGTGAGTAGCTGGCTGCCTGTACCGAGGCCAATGATTTGTGGTGCTGGTGGCGGACGACCGTATCTCTGTTCCCCCCCCCCTGCTGTTAGTTCGTATCATCACAACACACACACACACACACACACACACACACACACACACACACACACACACACACACACACACACACACACACACACACACACACACACACACGCACACACACACAAAACACACACACGTAGCACACACACGCAACACATAAACACACACAAAACACCGTACCCATATACAAAACAATCGCAGCACTCACACACAGCACCTACACACTCTTACAGGCTAGCAAACACCCGGACATGACATGCTCCTGGCAAAGCTGGAGCGTGGTATAGCTTTCTCCGATCGATAGCGCAGAAGCCTGCTGCTCAGTGTTGTGGCCTGCACTCAGCTCACAGGTAGTGTGATTGAATCACAACAGGGATGCCGGTTTATCGCTTGTCCTGTTTAAAAGAATGGCAATAGCTAGTTTTGTCGTCTGAGAGGCTAATGCTGCAGAAGCTAAGGCTGCTTTGGTGGTGCCAAATTCCACGTTGCCCCAAGGTCGTCTCTTGCTACCATTGCTGCCTTCGGCTGGTTCTTGAAGTAGAGGATTGCTACACTCGCGGCACACTGGTGGTGCACTAGCTGGCATTTCTGCTGGTAGTGTGCTTGATGCCCTTTCCCCAATTCACTTGAAGGTGGATAGCTTCAAAGCTAATCTTGGTTAATTAAATCTGGGCTACCTTTGCTGTCGGCACATGGCTGAGCTCTTGTCTTCAAGTTTGAACTGGCGTCTCAGGCAGGCCTGTTCAGTGCATCAGCAGAGCACCGGCAGCAGCTTCAGCAGAAGCTTGCTTTGGCTCCATCTGCTGCCAGCCCTATTTGTCGGACTTGTTTGCAGTTTGGTTTTCAACCTTTGACGGCGGGTAGCTGCTAGTCAGTGTCTGAGCACGTTCGTCTGCCAAACAATTGATGGTAGCCACCTGTTTTATTTATCTGTCCCGTGTCCTCCTAGTAGGATAAGAACAAATATAGTTTCGGATGCCTGCATATAGGATCCTAAAATATTAATAATACATTTGTATAGCACACTCAGAGAGCCTTATCTTTTTCTAGACACTTTATACATGCTGTAAAGGATCCCATCTTGTGCCAACAAAATTAACAACGATTTTACGCAATTCGGTGCATCTGTAATTCACGTAAAGCCAAGAGGATATTTAGCTTCTATTTTTTTATCAGCTGCTCCTGCTTTCATGTCTTCTCCAGTTGTCACTTCTACTATTCAGCCATTAATAGGCCTGTTAAATACAGCCGGTATAAAGTTTAGATGCCCTCGCCTCTGAAGTTGGCCGTGACTGAAATTTAAAGAGTAAGTTCAGCTCTGCTGGTAGACACAAATTTAAGAAAAATTCAGATTTCGGTTAGCCAAAGTTTGCTGTATACTTCATCAAACGTCCGGGAGCTTTGTTTTCTGCAATCATGGACACGTACAGTAAAACTTATCCAAACAACATCAGTATTTTTTCAAGAATGTTTGTATACAAGCAGAGCTGAACTCGATACTTCAAATTTCACTCTGATACTCGCAGTATTAGTCGAGTGATGGAATGTACAAGGCATCAAGCTACGCTGACAATGAAGCTGTATACAAGTCACAGGAATGCACCTCAACAAGCTTCACGAGTTTACCATGAATTAACAAGGTTCACCAAGTTGGAATGCAAGTCGCATGTGATGCAGAGATCGATAATTTATTTATTTATAGATACACTGCTGTTTACATCCTGGTTAGACATGGTTTGCATTTTCATTTTTTCTTGTATGTAGAAGTTGTCAGAACTTCCGATCTCATTCTAATATGTTTGTCTTTTGAAAGGTACCCTAAACAAATATCAGAAGTATTTTCTTGAGATCTTACCTTAATTAGTGTAGTCATGCCGAGCTGGTTGCAGTGTGCTGTTATAAACAGCTCAACTGCTGTTGCAAGGGAGCTATTTGTCAGGATATCACTTGTTGTGGGGCAGGTGGGTTAAATCCGTTACTGCCAGTACTACCTGGGACTGAGGGGTGGAGTTAGACTGTGTGACACTGAAATTCCTTGCACAGTGTACGAGTGCATGCCTGTTTCTGATGAGGGTGGCTGCTGCTATTGCCAACTTCTTGTTTACTGCCAACGTGGCGAATAGACTTATCTTAGTGCCAGAAGGGGAGGGGAGGCCAAATTTCTCTTCACTCGATCAAACTCTCTCTCGGCTCGTTCTTTCCAGCCTGTCTCTTTTTCGAAAAGTTTGTTGAGCTGATAACGTTCATGTGGTCAAACTACCTCAATAATAGGCTAGACTTGTTTTTGGCATGACTACTAGTATGTATTCGACGCAAAAATGTACTCACATCGCCTAGCTGGCCATGGCAAACATTTAGAGCGCCTTGACGAAGCAGGTCGGTCACGATTCAGGGTTTGTTTCTCTCATTCCCCTGTTGCTACGTAGACGGCCGAGCACTTCCAACTCATTCCACTCGCCAATCCACTTATCCAACTCATTACACTCGCCAATCCACTCATTCCAAATCATTCCACTGTGCCTCAGCGTGCCGGGTGTTTCAGGTGCCTTAACTAGTTGGCTGCCGCCTGTCACTGAGAGGCAGCTGGCGTGTTCATTCGAAGTACATTTATCGTTACCGAACTGTGTACTTGAAACATGAGACTCGCAGTATCGCACAAATACATCCAAGCCACAAGCTACTTGCTGTGGCATCTCACTGCCCACGGGCATAGTAGTTAATTAATTTAATTTTTAGGTATTTATGGGGTTTTTAATTGACCGGCCCTATGAATTGGGGCCTGTGAGTTTAATCGACAGAGCTCGGAATGGGTCGCCGGATTTGCTAAACTGGGAAAGCCCTGCCTGGCCTGGGCAGATTGCGTTCAAACTAATACACCTGAAAAGGCGCCCTCAGTGAACTTAATCTATTTATAATAATAATAATACTGCACTTGATAAAGCGCCCTCAGAGAACTCAATCTCTTTTTAGGCGCTTTACATTTGCTGCAAAGGGAAATGCAATTGAATGGTGAGTAATATCATGCTTGATAAACAAACAACATGATAACATGGTTAGGGGTGACATGCACAGGATCAGCATGCAAATGTGGTTAGTGGCAGCATGCTCAGTGTCAGCACTCATAAGCACTTGTAGGACGAATCACAGGGACCCACTGAATGCTGTCCTAAATAGGTGTTTTTAAGTTCTTTTTTAAATGTGGTCAAGTCAGGGGATGTTCTGACGGAGGTCGGGAGGGAGTTCCATGCTTTGGGAGCGTACGAACTAAATGCACGGTCTCCAAAGGATTTAAGGTTTGTACGAGGTATTTTCAGACTGTTGGATTCCGAAAAGCGGGTGGTACGATGTTTGGCCTGATGGGGGAGTATATCTGAGAGATAGGCTTGAGCCAAAGAATGAAGTGACCTAAAAGTGAGCTAAAAAACCTTGATGTCACTCCGTTGCTTGACTGGTAGCCAGTGCAGGTCGGCGAGAAGTGGTGTGATGTGGCAACTGCGACACTCACGACAAACAAGCCTAGCTGCAGAGTTTTGCACCAGCTGCAATCGACTGATTGCACATGCCGGTAGGCCAGTAAGCAGTGAATTGCAGTAGTCGAGACGGGATGTAACGAATGCATGGACCAACTTGGACGTGGTATCCTTATCTAAACAAACCCGAATTTTAGCAATGTTATGTAGTTGAAAGTAGGCAGATTTGACTGAGGAGCTGATGTGGTCATCTGACCAGAGGTCACTTTGGAACATGTCACCTATATTTCGAGCTGATTCAACAGGAGATATGCTGGCAGAGCCAATTTTGAGCATTACCCTTTTTAATTTCTGAATCAGACTGGGTTTGCCCATAACTAGTCAGCTAGTTATGGGCTAGTAATGGTTAATTTGCTGCCATCCAAGTGCGAATGTCATCAAAACATGCATCAAGTGAGTTAAGAGAGAGTTTCAGGTGCTCGAAGGCTGGGAGGGGTCAAAGCTAAGGTACAACTGAGTGTCATCCGCATAGAAGTGAAAGCCTAGATTGTGCTTGGCAATCACATCAGCAAGAGGGAGAGTATAAACCGTGAAAAGAACCGGACCCAGCACGGAGCCCTGAGGTACCCCATATTTCAGAGGTACCTCGGCTGATCTTGGTCCATTCATGTCAATACTCTGGAGTCTCCCACTGAGATAGGACCTGAGCCACTGCAGAGCAGTGCCAGTGATGCCCACGCGAGATGAGATGCGCTTTAGAAGAACTTTGTGATCGATAGTATCAAAAGCTGCCGAAAGATCGAGCAAAACAAGCAGAGACACTCTACCCACGTCTGCATTCCCAAGTAGGTCGTTGTATACCCTTAGCAATGCTGACTCTGGAGTGATTAGCTCTAAATCCAGACTGGAACTTACTAGCAAGGTCTGAAGTTTTGATATATGAGTTGAGCTGGTCCGCCACGACCTGTTCCAGTGTCTTTGATAGGACTGGTAGAAAGGAGACTGGGCGGTAGTTGCTCAAGTTCTCTTGGTCCAGTGTCGTTTTCTTGAGAAGAGGCCTGACTACAGCTTTTTTGAAAGGTGCTGGGACGTGACCTGAGGCTAATGACATTCTAATGATGTTAGTTATGCATGGCAGCAGCAGATCAATGCAAAATAGGAGCAGGACAGTGGGTACATGGTCCAGAGGACTTGTTGTCTTCTTTGATTGGGATACTTCTGGGCTAGATCACTAGTGACCTGCTTAAATGCAGACATTGAGGTTCAGCCAGGTATCGGGAACTGCATTCTAGTGGGGATGTTGTCATCGCATGTATTTCTAGGCACTTTACATTTGCTGCAAAGGAAACACGATTGAATGGTGAGTGGTGTTGTGCTTGATAAACAACATGAATAACATGGTTAGGGGTGACATGCACAGGGTCAGCATGCACGTGAGGTTAGTGGCAGCATGCAACAGTGTCAGCACGCATAAGCACATAAAGGACGAATCACAGGGACCCACTACATGCTCTCAAAAATAGGTCTGTTTTAATTTCTTTTCAAATGTGGTCAAGTCAGGGCATGTCGTGACGCAAGTCGGAAGTGAGTTCCTAGCTTTGGGAGCATACGAACTAAATGCATGGTCTCCAAAGGATTTGAGGTTTGTACGAGGTATTGGTAAACTGTTGGATTCGTAAAAGTGGGTGGTACAATGCTTGGCTTGATGGGGGAGTATATCTGAGAGATAGGCTGGAGCCAACGAATGAAGTGACCTAAATTAGAGAGACAAAACCTTGAAGTCGATGCATGGCTTGACTAGTAGCCAGTGCAGGTCGGCAAGAAGTGGTGTGACTTGGCAACTGCAACTCTATCCACAGGATTACTTGTCATCATAGCTAGCAAGCACATGAGCTATACGGCTAGTGCACAGCATGCTGGATGTTATCAGATACTGTTCTGCCTATAGAAAGAGCCTGGAAAATGAGTCTAGTATGAAGCTCGAATCATTTTTGTGTGTACATTAATTAAAACTTATCTGAATTCCTTAAATACTGAGAGCTTGTAATGTTATATACGGGAAGTAAACTGAAGCAGGGGCAAGCCATAAGTGAGCGTGGCGCCCAAAAGCACGAACCAGTAGTGTTGGCAGCTTGTTTTTGTCTTCCCATTTGCTAAAATTCAGCTATTGCTGGTTCAGATTGGGCATCTTCAGTTGCCCCTGTGAAGTGTGATTTTTGGTGGCTTAGCTTGCATAGACCACCTTTCTTGCCTGAAGTTGTGTCGTATTTTTGCCGTAGGAATTCAAAAGCCTGAGTGCTGCTGTTGCTCAGCCTTTCCCCAGCTACTTCAGGAGCTTCCACCTGAGCTTTATGCTAAATCACCACAAAATGTGGATAGTGTCGTTGGTTTTTCTTTCGTTTCGCTTAGTCGTTTTATAGATTACCGTTTTCCCTCTCGTCATGCGATTTTATCTTTACTGTTATCAAGCCTTTCATATCCGGAAGTGCATAAGTGATAATGATGATTATGATAAGATACGCATTCCAGTGTTGCAGTGCTTTTGTGCCAGCCTGGCGGCTGCTTTCTGCCATTTCTTAGATCAGCCACTGTATAGGGTGCTTGATAAAGACATGGTAGTACCATCACCTAGGTTGTTATTGGGGTGGTGATGCTGCTGGCTGTGAACTAGACAGGTACAACGCAGTCGGGCAGATGTTAAAACAGGCAAATCAAAATGTTACCAGGAACAGTACATTTTGTGGTGTATTGATGTTAAAACTCACAGGTAATATGTGTTTGGTATTTCCCAGCACGGTCCACGGAATTGCTGGGGCAGCTGTTGGATAAGCAGTTCACCTGCAGCATTGCTGCATTTTATGACCAACTTGTGATCGTGCAGACTGTATTTCAATCATGCTGCACTACCAGAGGAAGTTCGTTTGGGCACGATTACTGCATATCGGTTAATTCGTCATTCAGTCGTCTACTTATGCAGCTTTCTGGAGCTATGTTTCCATGCAGTTAGGCTGTCGTGAGCGTCGCAGTTGCCACATTACTCCACTTCTCGCCGACCTGCACTGGTTACCAGTCAAGCAACGGATTGACTTCAAGGTTTTGTCGCTCACTTTTAGGTCTCTTCATTCTATGGCTCCAGCCTATCTTTCAGATATACTACCCCATCAGGCAAAGCATCGTACCACTCGCTTTTCGGAATCCAACAGTCTAGAAATACCTCGTACAAACCTTAAATCCTTTGGAGACCGTGCATTTAGCTCGTATGCTCCCACAGCCTGGAACTCCATCCCGACCTGCATCAGAACATCCCCTGACCTGACCACATTTAAAAGAAACTTTAAAACATACCTATTTAGGACAGCATTTAGTGGGTCCTTGTGATTCGTCCTCGATGTGCTTATGCGTGCTGACACTGTTCATGCTGCCACTAACCACATTTGCATGCTGACCCAGTGCATGTAACCCCTAACCATGTTATTCATTTTGTTTGTTTTTCAAGCATGATTTTACTTACTATTCTATTGCGTATCACTTTGCAGCAAATGTAAAGCGCCTAGAAAGAGATTAAGTTCTCTGAGGGCGCTTTATCAAGTGCAATATTATTATTATTATTATTATTATTATGTGGGCTATTGTGGAGTAGTGATACTTTTCATTGCACTGGAAAATACTATTGATGGGATGCTGGTCTACAACGTTCTGTCAAGTTCACTGTAAAGCCATTAAGCCTTTGCAGCTGGTGGTGAATATGGCTGCAAGATTGGTCAAAAAATGAAAGAGGTTCAGCCATGTATCTCATTTACTGAATCTACGATGGCTCTCGGTCGGTCAACGGCTGCAGAGAAAAATTCTTGCTCTGACCCACCAAGGCTCGGCTCTTTCATACTTAGCTGAACTGCAGCACCGGTTTCAGTCTCCTTGCACCTTCGGGTCTGTTATGGACAATGAACAGGCTGTTCCATTTCTTTGCTTAGAAAGTTGGCCACAAAATCTTTTGTTCTGCAGATCCTAGACTCTGGAACTCACTGCCAAAAATCGTCTGCCACAACATCTTATTTTGTGCTTCCTACTGTGGCACATTCTTTCCAGGCGTCCTGAGCTGCCACTTCATTGTTACTTTATTCCTCGAATGTCCTCCTGACTCTGCTATGCTTCTGAATTTCTCTTTGCTGCTTGTTGCATGAAATTAAGTCCGGCTTCCGTATGCTGACCAAAAGCTGTCTGGGGCTTGAGTTGCTGTATGAAATAACCACCTAGTCCGTGTGGCTCGGTGAAGTTAAACGGAATTAGGCAGACACATTTGCATCTGCTACACGAACTGCTGGGAGCGCAGCTGAGCTGCGTGCTGCTGCTCTGTGGCGTATACAGCGTATGGCCTGTAAGCGTTGCACTCTGCTGTGTCTAGACCGGCTGGGGTTGGCCTTTGCTAGAAGCTTTGGCAGCAAGGGCTCTACACCATTCGTGCTGCCTACGACATTGTGCAGGCACAGGCGTACGAAATTTCCCAGCTCTGCTGTGGGCACCTGGCTGCCTTCGGCGGAACACTGGGCTGTGGATTCTTTTTTAAATAAAACAGGTCTTAAATCGATCGTGGCTAGATCCGTTGCACTTGGTATGTGTCTTGCCTGAGCTTGCCTTATGTCCTGAACTATCGCTCACTTTTCCCTATGCAGCTGCTTGATAGGGTTGAAAGCATGTGCAGTAGATGTTCTACAATGTCGCCCGATGTACTGTTTTACGGCAGTCGGACTCAAAACGAAACAGCTGTTACGATCCGCCACCCGACCGTCTCGCGCTCGCCTTATCGACGCGTTCGCCATCGCCGTCGGTGAAATAGGTCATGTGTTTCGGTCCTTGCACTAGCGCGCCGCGCGCCGTCGTAGCTAGCACGAGTACGCGAGCGGCGGCGGCGCCTCTTTTGCCGCCGCGCTCGGGTGCTCACGGCCCACGCCGGCAGGGGGGGGGGATTTAACAGTCAGTTCTGGTCTTAACTTTCCGAGAGCTGACTGCTTTAGGTCCTGCTAATGGGTTAGTTTTGATCTATCTTATGCGGTCTCGAGAAAAGCTGCCGGATGCAGCGGCTCAACAATACTAGCAGGGTCTTCTCGCCCAGCGCCTTTTGTGCCGCTGCCAGCATGTTACGTGGATCTTGTGCTCTTTATCTTAATTCAGGACCGCAGTCGGTGCCCACTCAGGTCGTCTTCGGCCTGCAATCTGCCGTACCGCTTGATCTGGTAGGTTCGCATCGGCCGCTATGCTCCCTGTTGCTGCCGTGTGAAGCAGCTATGCGGCTCCTTGGCAAAATTTGGTGCTGTTGTGCTCTGTCGGCATCCACAGCATGATGTGTTCGGTAGTGACAGAAGGCCACTCCTGTTCAGAGGCATGACTAATTGCTTCGTTTGAGAGTTGCAGCAGCAGCTGCTGCAACTGTTCCCTTGCTGTAGCAGTTCTCTGTGAGAGTACGGAGCCGAGATCGTACCGGTCGTTTCCTATTGCCAGCACCCTTAGTAGAGCTGAAGCTCGTCCGTGCAGCTGCTGGTGACCCACTTTGGCGACTTGATGTCATGATTTATGAAGACTCCTCGGCGAGGCATCAATTTACCACTTGTGGGCCTACCGGCCTGTGCAATCAGGCGCATACAGTTCTTAACTGGGCTGCTAGGCTTGTCTGTCATGAGCATCGTTTTTTTGCCACATCGCCCACTTCTAGCCAACCTGAATTGGCTCCCAATCAAGCAGCCTATCGACTTCCGGGTTGTGTCATTAACTTAAGGTCTATTCATTCACTGGCTACAGCCTACCTATCAGAAGTATATCCCTGCCAGGCTAGCCATCGTGCCACTTGCTCGTGTAACTCAAATTGTTTAGCTATGCCCTAAGACCACCCTCGAATCCTTTGGAGACTGTGCCTTCAGTTTGTATGCTACCAAAGCCTGGAACTCACTACTGACTGACGTCACGACACCCCCCCCCGACTTAACAACATTTAAAAAGGAGCTTAAGTGCAATTTATTTCTCACAGCATTTGCTGGGTTCTTGCGATTCGTCTTTTGTGTGCTATTCGTGCTGAGATTGCATGTTACCACTAACGATTTTTTCATGTTGGTGCTTTTAGTGATAGCACGAACCGTATGATGCACGTTGACAACGTGCACAGTACCAGTAGCCATACCATAATGCTTCCTTTACAGCATGTGTTCTGTGAGGCCTCCATACAAATGTACTGTTATCATTATTATCAGCAGCTATATGAAAGTAATGGTCCTGGAGCCCAGTGTTTCGAATGCACACACCTCTTACCGTTGTGCACCCAGAATGAGCTCATTGAGCCAGTCGTCATGCGAGGCCTCGGAAGCAAGCAGAAGTCAGTCAGTTCATCATAATTGCTCTTGTTCTTCATTCGTATCATAAGTTGATAGATATGAAAAAGGCTTAAGCCTATTTCTGAAAATGGAGGTTAAGGTTGTTTCTTCAAAGTTTGCTTAGCTTTAGGTTAGTTGTTTCTTCTTGCCATTGCAAGTGCAGCACCTACTGCATGTATCTTCTATGGTCAAGAGATTAATAAACCAAAGTTTAAAGCAGCCAATGTCTGTTGCCAGGTAGCACAGTAACGTAAGGGTGATGCACATTAGCATGCTGCCCTTAATGCTATCAAATTTTCTCTATCTAGTGAGAAGATTCTAATTTACTGGTTATCTGTGTTCCAAATGCATTCCAACAGCCATCTGCAACACATTCGTCTCCTGGCAAATGTCTGCATTGGTAAAAATAACTCTTCTGCCGCCTGACTCCTGTAAAGAAGTTTGATTGACCACTGCCTACCTTAAATGTGACTGTAGGGCTTTATTGTATCAATGCCTGGCTTCTGCAGCTGCCATTGGTCCTGTGAGCTGGTCGGAGAGTTGGTCGTGGCAAGCTGCCCATGGCCCCTGCTATGGGTCAAGCGCCGATTATTAACTAAATGGCCACATTAGCTTCCGGTCTTGCCTGTCCTTTTTCAGCTGAGAATGCAACGAATTTGTGCTTGCTTAGGATTGTGGCTTGACAAGGATACTAAAGCCAAACTTGTCTGTGTATTTGCGACATCCCATCTGGGCTTTCGTAGTTAACTGCTTGCAAATTGACAACCTTCTTTTCTAGCATACATGTGAAGTGCCTAGAAGGAGATGCGGTTATCTTGTGGTGCTATTCAAATGTCCTGCATTACTGCTGGTACTAGTTGCACTTTTCTCCTACCTGCACCGACTCCCCATCTAGCTGCGTATCGACACAAGACCCTGCCATTTAGTTGTGAGTCCCTTCACTGTTTTGCTTCGGCCTGTTTAACTGAGATTTTGGTTACCCGGGCTTCACATCGAACCACTCACTGCTCTAACTTAACTGTGCCTCTTAGCAAACTAAAAGACCCTTCGAGACCATGCCTTTACTTTGTTATTGTGCTCGCAAATCACAAAGCTCACTACCGGCTGACATCACGGTATCTCCTGCCCTGACATATAAAAATAATCTAAACATCTACTTGTCCGTGATAGCATTTTCTCTTGTTAATTTACACTATGTAGTTAATAATAATAATAATAATTCACTTGATAAAGCGCCCTCAGAGAACTTAATCTCTCTCTAGGTGCTTTACATTTGCTGTAAAGTGAAATGCCATTGAATGGTGAGTAAAATCATGCTTGAAAAAAATAAGCGAAATGAATAATATGGTTAGGGGTGACATGCACAGGGTCAGCATGCAAATGTGGTTAGTGGCAGCATGCACAGTGTCAGCACGCATAAGCACATCAAGGACGAATCACAGGGACCCACTGAATGCTGTCCTAAATAGGTGCGTTTTAAAATTCTTTTTAAATGTGGTCAGGTCAGGGGATGTTCTGACGCAGGTCGGGAGGGAGTTCCAGGCTTTGGGAGCATATGAACTAAATGCACGGTCTCCAAAGGATTTAAGGTTTGTACGAGGTATTTCTAGACTGTTGGATTCCGAAAAGCGGGTGGTACGATGCTTAGCCTGGTGGGGTAGTATATCTGACAGATAGGCTGGAGCCATAGAATGAAGGGACCTAAAAGTGAGCGACAAAATATAGTTGTGCATGCAAAAGAGTCCCGATAGCGTTTTGCTGAAAAATCTTTCTGGGTTGAACACTTCCACACAAATGCATGTGCCGTTTAGGCCGGCGTCTGCTTTTCACGTGTAGGGTAAACAAAAATCAACTAGGACCCCAGATTGGAAGCTTATTAACGAGCTGTTAAATATTACCTTGCAAGCTTTACGACCTACTCCAACGTCCAGACTGGTGGTAAGCTTTTCTCACTAAAATGAGTGCCGGTAACACGTGTTGGTGCATGAGAACTAGTCATCATGCACCCGACGGTAAGGGAGTCAGTCACATGTGAACGGTAAGGGAGTCAGTCACATGTGAACGGTAAGGGAGTCAGTCACATGTGAACGGTAAGGGAGTCAGTCACATGTGAACGGGCAAGATGGAGCAAATTGATGCACCACACGAGCACGAGCTTCCTTTGCAGCAAATGTACATTGCCTAAAAAGGGATTGAGTTCTCTGAGGGCGCTTTAGCAAATGTATGCACACATTCTAGCTAGCTCACATATCATCACATGAGCTGTGATTGCTAGCTAGCCTATCGGCATTCAAGAGGTAGCAGGGATCCAGTTGCCATGCTGCATGTGTCCCCCGTGAGCAGTGCCTACATTTCAGGACTGTTGAGTATGTACTGGGCCCTTTAGGTCTTGCCTTGATATCAGCACCGCTCGGCACTCATTACTCATATCACGTGCTCACGTTTGCCCAGTGTGACTGGGCTCTGCCTTTCTGAATTGTGCTTGCTAGCAAGAGCAGATGTGCAAGCCAGCACTTTGCCAAACCTCCATTGCAGAGCGGTGCTGCTACAACCGCTGCCATGGCCTTGCCATCATCGTTGTATCAGCTTGGCGGTTTCACTCTTCAGCAAAATAGTGAGTGGCGCAGCAGCTAGCAGCATGATCTGCAAATGCCAGTGCCATGCCTCCTGTGCCATAGTATTGTCGGCCTTGCCTACTTGCTCACATATTAACTGCTGCTCCCTGTGCCTGTTGGTTTAATCTGCAAACCGTGGCTCACTTGTCTATATCCTATTTTGTTGTTGATCCAACATCCACAAGGGAACTACAGAGCTCAAATTGCTGAAGCCTCACCCCACCCACACACCCAGATTGTGTTACCTTTGAAAGTCACAAGTAAAATAACTTCGGCTATGTCAGTGCAACTATGCTCATCTGCCCCTCCCACGTGGATTCAGTGGTGCAACCGATTTAGAACACGTAACATTTTATTCCACTTCATTATTGCGAATAGTTAACTTTGTTTAACTGAAAGGATTGCTTTTGACTTATGCTGGCTTGTCAATGCTTTATAATGCACTGTCGATCCGTCATTTATCATACATCAGATTGGTCGCCAACGATTGATCGACCCATATCCAAAAAAGGGTCAGTGTCATGGTTTTCACTTGAATGGGTACTTGAGTCGCACCTTTGTCATGTTACTGTGAGTATCATTTATTTCATTTGGCCTGCAAGTTCGTTGTGCAGCTGAAAAATAAGATGGCGATATGAGACTGAATCGAGGCTTACTCATAAGGCAGGCTGTCAGTGCCACTACTGTGGCAGCACAGGTGTGTAAAATGCTAGTCTAAATACAATTTCTTTGTTAAATCTCGTTGTACCGGTATGCAATGGTATCAGCTGCACTATAATGTCTGCCGAATTGATATTCTGCATGTCGACTGTTACAGCGATGAAGGCATTGTGTTTTTGTTTAGTACCAATAACACATATAATTCATTTATATAGCCCCAAAGTGAGAGAGAGTAGAATTATATATATATATATATATATATATATATATATATATATATATATATATATAAAAATATATATATATATATATATATAAATATATATATATAATTCATTTATATAGCCCCCAAGAGAACTTAATCTCTATTAAGGTGTTTCACATATGCCACCTCGCTCGAGCGCACGACCTCGGTCTTCAAATGCATTCACCGTGCCCTCAGTTCAAGGCGAGCGCCTTAACAACCGGGCCAAACCAGCGAGGCAAATTCTCAGTGTCCACCGGGGAGCTCGAAATGATGCAGCTGCATGTATGGGCGTATTGAGTAGAAACCGTGCCGTGCAATAAACAGTGCAGGTACCAGCAATGCATAGCCAGCAAACATCAGAACTAGCGATTGACTAGCTTGAAAGCCATCAGACAGATCTCAGCTCGGGTGCCCTGGCTAACCGAAAGCACCCTAGAAGGCCCGACAAGGCCAAGACGCTGAGCTGGTTTGGTCTAGCGGTTAAGGTGCTCACCCCGACCAAGGTCTGACTGAGGTCGTGGGCTCGAGCCCCGAGGCATACGTGAAGCGTCTGAATAGAGATTATGTTTTCTTAGGGCGCCATATAAATGAATTATATATATATATTTATACACATATATAAATATAATTCTACTCTCTCTCTCTCTCTCTCTCTCTCTCTCTCTCTATATATATATATATATATATATATATATATATATATATATATATATATATATATATATATATATATATATATATATATATATATATATATACATACATACACACGCAACCTGCCAGCTGTGGTAAGCCAGAGCACCATCATAGCGTTGCTGACTAGCAACACTAAGACTTTCTCAGTGTGGTCTCCTGCAGGGATCGATATGAATGGCTAGTATGATGCAATATCAGGAGATTAGCTGCAAATTTTCTTGTGTGCATCTTTTGGATCATGATCTTAGCTTTAGCTTAGGTGTGTATTGGGTCCTATCGTTAGTGCACGATTTCACCGCTCTTGCATTCTTGTATCGCCCTTGGATAGTCAGTTCGACGGCACCTTCTTAATTCTGTTTGTGACCTATTTTGTTTCTAGCTCAGGGTCAGCTTATTGCTGTCCCTACTGGATTGCCTATCGTTCAAATTCCGGGACAATTACCTGGGCAGCTTGAGCCTCAGAACCTGTCGAAGCCGAAGGATGCTTCCGGTGGGATCCACGTGGTGCAGCTTGATGGGAAGGCAGACGATGACACCATTGGCAGGGGGTCTAATGATTTGGCTGCTGGAGGTGATAATACTATTGGACTCGCCTGCTCGCGAGACTCTACCGAACCAAGTATGTTACCAGATTTTGCTGCAATTCTCTATTACAGAAGCAGAAGGCAGCTGTTCAGCCCAGCAGGTTGTCTTTGTGTAAACTGCCATGTTTTTAATATTTATTAGAAGCTTCCTGCAGTGCCTCAACTTGCCTCAAACGTCGTCATCGACGGATTGGCAAGCCCGTTGAGATCACCATTGTCCTTCAGTCGGATGGTGCTCAGAGCAACAGCAGCTCAGATGACGACGACGACGAGGAGGATGACGGTCACGGTGTCGACGATGACAACGCTGATGCAGGCGACGATGATGAAGTAGATGGAGAGGCAGGGTCAAACGATGAAGTAAGTTTAACTCTTAACTCTCCGTCTTCTTTCCTTGCCACTGCAGCTACTGCTAGACTGGCATTATCATCCATGACCGTGTGCAGACTTCACTGTTGCTTGAAGTTGCTATGAGCCTCTGGTCTAGATTCATGGATCCTCCCAAGTTATTTAGGTAAGCTGGCTTCATATTGTGCAGTATGTTTATATAAGTGGCTTGTAAAAAATTTAACTAGCTCTTTAGTTCTGTCTCGGCTTGATTATTGTAATTCCCTTTTCGCTGGGCTACCAAAGAAAGCTATTATGCCACTACAGCGGACTATGAATATGGCTGCAAGGCTGGTCTTCAAGTCCCAGCGGTTTGAGCACGTGTCACCTTTGCTGGAAGAGCTAGGATGGTTGCCGGTTGAGCAAAGGATACAGAGCAAAGTTCTTATGCTGACCCACAAGGCCCGCCACGGCTTGGCTCCTTCATACCTAGCTGAACTGCTGCATCAGTTTCAGCCTGTTCGCGCCCTCAGGTCCTGTGTGGACAATAAATTAGCTGTCCCATTCCTCCGCTTAAAGACAGTTGGCGACAGAAGCTTTAGCTCTGCAGGTCCTAGACTGTGGAACTCGCTTCCACAATTCTTACGCAACGACATCTACTCTCCAACTGCCGACTATGGCACATCTTTTTCAGCGGTCCTGAACTGCTACTTCCATGCTACTCACTACCTCAACTGCTCTCCTAACTCTGCTATGCTTCCCAATTGCTCTTTGTTGCGTGAGACGAAGTCTGTTGGGTACCGAATGCGTACCGAAAGCCGCTTAGGCTGTGAGTGTGCTATACACAACTCTCCTGCTTAACACCCACATGGTCTTTATGACTTTGTGGAGTTACTGACGGAGATACAAGTATATATATGTATGTATGTATATATATGTATATATATATATATATATATATATATATATATATTTGCTCCAGCTGCGCCGAGCTATACTTTAACGAAAGGAGCATTATTGCATAGAGTACCTTGACGTAGTCCCGGCTGGACTTAGAGATAGGTTAGCCCAACTCAGCGAATATGCTCTTGCCGCCCACAGAGTGTGTGAAGACTCACTAAAAGGTGTTAGCATGGAGAGCAAAACAGTTGGCATGGAGAATCATGTCCAACCAAATTAGCACAGAGAATCATTTCTGCCCATGAGCACTGCATCGCAGGGGCAGTGGCTGGTGCGCCCGTGGCTTGTCAACTAGCCACCAGCCGTAGCTGGTCACCACCACCTGTTGTCAGCTAAGACCCAGTGGAATGTCTAGCCTCGATGGCCTTCCTCCGGCAGGTGACCAGTGCCAGTGGGAGAAGTTGTGGAAGGGGTCTGCCTATCATCGGAAGCCACCTGCCCATTGGAAGGAGAGGCTGTCATGGCCCAACTTCGATTTGCTGATTGGAAGGTCAACTTGAAAAGGGCACGGGCTATAGCTTAAGAAACTGGAAAGCAACTGCCATTGCCATCTAACAGCTGTCATTGCTTGCCTTATAGCCTGCTCTATCTTATCATCTATTCTATCTATCTATCTTAGTTGGTCACCCCAGCTCCACTGATGCACATTGCGAGCTTTCGCTATCTGAGTGACATGTCTGCAATGAATTGTTTTGCAGAAGCCACTAAACTCCGATGACGATGTCGACGACGGTGCTAGCGACTTATTTGACACGGAAAATCTCATTGTCTGCCAGTTCGATAAGGTTTGTTAATGTGCTATGCAATTATACTCAAGTATCCCATAATGTAATCGATCGGACGGCTAAACGATTCTCTGTTTTGCTCTGGACTCTTAATTTTATTTATGTCTTTATTTTCTTTTCCAGCATATGCAAAGTGCATATAACTTAATTTTCTTAGGGTGCTAAGCAAATTTATTATTATTGAGTGGATGCATACTCAGAGGTCTGGAGCTGAGCCGGTCAAAGTATTGTTTATAAAAATGAATGCCCGAGAATGCTTTAGAGAAGAAGAAAAGAAACCAATTTTTAAGAATGTTTAGTGCACTCCAGTAAACAATGCCTATTTACAGCCACCCCAGACTGGAAAACGTGAGCTGCACAGCTGTGCTGAAAAGCGAGTCATCCGAAGGAGAAATAATAATAATGTCTTTTGTACTTCGCCTAAAGTGAACCACATCTCTATCCGGGTGTTGTACAACTAGCTGCAAGAGAGCGACAACGAAGATTCAATTAAATACTAGCAAGGTATCATGGATGGCCCAGTGGTTTAAGAGCTAGCCTTTAACGACCCACGTCGAGGTGAATGTATTGGATGAGCAAGATTGTGGGCTCGAGCCTTATAGCAAATGTAAATCTCTTGAATAGAGCTTGTTCTCTTAAGGTGCTATACAAGTGAATTATATTAACGTATGCTTAGAGAGAAATGCGCACGCTCGATGCACATCTCACTTTGATGCCGGGCCCAGTTTCTTTTGATGAAGCGACTTTCGTGTCGATGCCTGCAGCAGATCTAACTCCAAAACCACACAGACCATGTTGATGTTTAGCATGAGTTTTCTATAGCGAACGAAAAGCCTTGGCATCTTACGTGATGCACTTGGTAGCCAACGGTTTTATGTCATGCAACAAAGAAAGCGAGAAGCTTGGCTGAACCAGGAGAGCAGTTGAGGTAGTGAGTAGCGGCGAAGTAGCAGCTCGGGACGGCTGAAGAGGATGACTAGTGGGCATTAATTGCATTCGGCTGGTGTTCGTCGGCGTGCTCGCTCTAGCATCAAGCGCCGTGCAACGGCCTTTTTTTATTTCGCAGATCAATCGAAGCAAGAGCAAGTGGAAGTTTCATCTCAAAGACGGAATCATGAACCTCAAAGGCAAGGACTATGTCTTTCACAAAGCCACCGGCGAGGCCGAGTGGTGATCGAGGGGGGGCTGTTGGGCGCGCTGCCCGTTTGTCGGCAGTTTGCCCATTTGTTTGGTGGCATTGGGCGGCGGTGACAGATGGCTCGGCTCGCTCGCTTGTCTGCCCGCTGGTCTCGAGTCTGCTGGCTGCTGGCTGGGGCAGACCGGCTCCTTTCTTGGCAGACCGGCTCCTTTCTTGGCGGTCTGCAGCTGCGACCGGCAGCTCCGCCACACGCCGAGGCTGCACGTGTGCCGCCGCCGGCGGGTGGCGACCCGGTGCTCTTCTCCCTGTTCATCGACGATCTGAGGCAGCAGTCGATCGATCGATCTGAGGCATCGACGATCAGTAGTGCACCAGCGCTGCTTTCCCGTTGCCGCTTTCGCCTGGGAGCGCCGATGCATGCGCTTGGGGTCACACCTTGAAGAGACGTCAAGTCAGCCTAGCCTGCGGCAGCCGGACCCGACTGCAGGATGACCGCCGTAACTTGCTGCTAGCGGTCAGCTGCCACTTGAACTGAGTGGACCGTATCGCTGTGGCAGCGTCTGCTGCAGGTTGTCCCCTGTGACTGCTGTGGCCCCCCCCTCTGTCAAAGAGCCACGACTTGTGAGGCTTTGTCTAGTGCCTGCAAACTCCCCTCCCCCATTCTTCAGTTTGGGTTCGCAATGCACTGTCGGCGGTCATGCCAGTTGGCGTGCTGTTGCTGATGAATGCCGGTCACGGAAAGGGATCGGCGCAGGATTGCATTCTATGGAGCACGATGTTAATAGAGCTAGTGTCCCCTCTGGTTCTGTTGGCGCAGCCCCCTCGCTCTGTTATGCCGGCACGCTGAATTGCTGCCTTGTTGCCCGAACTTTTGTCCTGTGAAAGTATGTAAGTGTATTGAGCATATAGATGTAAATAAATGAACTGTTCTTTTCACTGAACTTTTTCGGCTGGCTCCCACTCGTCTAATGTTGGACTTTGCAGTCGTGATCGGTGCAGTAGGGTAGGCAGCTGCAGGCTCTACATCGATAAACCGTTGGGTCGTCCCTCCCCCTCCCCCCTGCGTGAGAGCAGCCGATGGACGTTTTCTCTGGTATTGCAATGTTGCCCTCTTTGTCTCGTAAATTAAGCAAAATCTAGTATTTACAGCTGAAATACTTGTCGGCAGCAGTAAATGTCACTGAGTTGACCCTAATGAAATATGAGCCTATATCCCAAATATTGGACAGCATTAGCCAAATGGAATGTTGGGAAACTTTCTGTTGCTCTAGACTGGCCACTTTTTACTGTAGTAATAGCCTCTGCTCTGCCTAGGGTTAGACCGTCTTTGTGTTTCTGACTTCATCACTTGGATGAGGGCTAATTATCTTAAATCGAACTCAAGGGTAGCTAATTAATTATGGGTAAACCTAGTGCAATTCGAAATCGAGAACCTTCAAAGCTGGCTCGGCCTGCACGAGTTACTGTAATGCTACTCTATCGGTAGCTCCACAAAGCCACAAGGACTAAGTGAGTGTTACGCTTTAGAGTTTTGTATTGATCACTCACAGCTTAAGCAGCTTTTGGTACGCAATCGGTGTGACCGTAAGTCTCCCCAGCTATAAAAGCTAGCTTGGCTGCAAGTTGATCAACACACAGAAGCATAAAGAGCACGTGTTAATTACAGCATTGGGTGGGCCTTTGTGATTTGTACTTTGTGTGCTTACTATTAACGGATACAGAAGAACGAAACAAAGAGAAAGTGAGAAGCATAGCTGAGTCAGGAGAGCAGTTGAGCTAGTGAATAGAATGAAAGTAGCAGCTCAGGACGGCTGGAAAGGATGTGCATAGTCGGCAGCAGGAGAGTACTTGTTGTGTAAGAATTGTGGTAGTGAGTTCCACAGTCTGGGACGAGCAGAGCAAAAGCTTCTGTTGCCAACGGTCTTAAGGCTGAGAAATGGAATTGCTAATTTCTTGTTCATACAGGGCCTGAGTGCTGGAGGAGGCTGAAACTGGTGCAGCAGTTTGGCTATGTTATGAAGGTGCCGAACCACGGCCTGCCTCGTGGGTCTTCGTAAGAACTTCGTTCTGTATCCGTTAATAGTAATACTATATTTTTATAGCGCCCTCAGAATATAGATCTCTTCGTAGGCTCTTTACAGATGCTGTATAGAAAGCATTACCAAATGGTTGATCGTAACATCCACAAGCAGCAGGCATAGTTTAAGCAGGTGCACACGAAGTACGAATCACAAAGGCCCACCAAATGCGGTAATTAACAAGTGCTCTTTATGCTTCTGTGTGTTGATCAACCTGCAGCCAAGCTAGCTTTTATAGCCGGGGAGACTTACGGTCAAACCTCTCGGATTTGTAAACTAGCCTTCCAGCCATATTTGTCACCATTAAGGAGGCTTAGTGGCCTTTCTACAGTAGCCCAGCCAAAACTTTATCGCGGTAGTCCAGCCTAGGTGCTAGTGATATTTTTCGGCAAACCACTGTGCTAGGCAGTTGCTACTCTTCGGCAGGAATCGAACTGGATGACGAGCTTCGGAGCTGGTTTTAGGGACCCTTTCGAACTTCAAGCTGCTACCAAAGAGGTCACCAAGATGAGGTGGAAGGCTGAAATATTAGGTCAGCCAAAACTCGACATGAACAGGTTAGCGATAAAAGCGTCAGGGGGGGGCTTGCAGTTATTAGAGGGTGTGAGCTATTAAGAGTTTGGTCCTGTCTTGATGATGGGACGGAGTTTGGTAGAGGCGAGGCAGGAGACGGTGCCAGTCGTTCTAGCAAATGTTTTTGACGAATCAAGTACTCTCAGAGCCGGAAGGATGTGCCACATGTCAACAATGAAAACAATGACGAGTTGCCGGATTAACTTGAGGATCTGTATGGTAGGAGCGCTGCTCACTTAGCTGACAGTGCACGAATCAGGTGACCACTACTTGGGATGCGCTGATTCGGTGAAGCATAAGATTCTTGCAGACAACTGACCATGTTGCAATGATAATAACAAAGCATTTTTCTTAGCGCCCTCCGAAAACTTAAATCTCTTTCTAAGGCACACAGCTTGCTCAACGACAACAAGCATAACATGGTTAGAGGCGACATGCTCAGGGTCAGCATACAAATATGGTGAGTGGCAGCATGCACAGAGTCAGCATCATAAGCAAATAAACGACGAATCACATGGACCCACTAAATGCTGTGATAAAGAGATGCGTTTTAGTGTCTTTTAAAATGTGGTTAAGTCAGGGGATGTCGTGACGTCAGTCGGAAGTGAGTTACCGGCTTCGGTAGTATACGAACTAAAGGTACAGTCTCCAAAGGATTTGAAGTTCGTATGAAGTATAGGTAAATGATTAGATACTGAAAAGTGGGTGGTACAATGCTTAGCATAATGGTTGAGTAGATCTTGTAAGTGTTCTAGAGCCAAAGAATGAAGAGACCTAAAAGTGAGTGACAGAGCCTTGGAAGTCGATATGCTGCTTGCCTGGTAGCCAGTGCAGGTCGGCATGAAGCGGTGTGATATGGCAACTGCAACGCTCACGAAAGACAAGCCCCAGATGCAATTTTATGCATACTGACACTGTTGCATGATGCCAATAACCGCACTTGCATGCTGACCCTGTGCACGTCATCCCTAACCATGTTATTCATGTTGTTTATCAAGCATGATTCCACTCACCATTCGATCGTGTTTCCTTTGCACAAAATATAAAGCGCCTGGAAAGAGATTAGGTTCTCTGAGGGCGCTTTATCAAGTGCATTATTATTAAATTTGCAATTTTGCACTAGCTGTTAGGGCCAGATTGCATAGGTCAGTAGACCAGCAAGCAGTAAGCTACAGAAATCGAGATGGGATGTCGCAAATACATGGACCAATTTAGATGTAGTATACCTGTCTAAACAAGACCGAAATTTAGCAATGCTATGTAGCTGAAAGTAGGCAGACTTGACTGCGGAGCTGATGTGGCCGTCTAATGAAAGGTCACTTTGGAACAGGATACTTAGATGTCGTGCAGATTCTACAGGAGATACACCTGTTATTCGCATGGTATTGTCAGCGTTCTTAAGTTAAATTTTAAAACGATACAATGTTTATAAAAAAATTATCCAAGTGAGTTACCGTCTTCTTCCATGAGAATCTCCAATAATTCGTCCCCAAATAGTGATCCAGAACAGTCCCCGGATCTTCAGCAAGCTTAAATTAATCCTAAAAGTCGTCCCAACATAATGTTTTTCCTCATTGTTATCCCTTTCTCCGAATCACGTTTCTTTCTCCTCTTCTTGCTGCCGCAGTTTCCCCTGGCGTTTTCGTATTCGATTGAACCGGTGGCAGCCACAAGATTGGTACAACGTGATAGTGCGCTTCACAGTGCCCTGCGCTTGGCAGAGTCGGCTGACTATATGGCCGAACCGCAGGAGCAGCAGTAGTATCTGCAATTTTCAGCAATAGTTTTACTTTTTTGAATAAAAAAAACATTAAAATGCCCAGGAAATCTGGACATATTTTAAAAGACATTTTTAAAGGCCGGTTTTGAAATAAATTAAAAATCTAAGCACCCCTGGATGTGACCTTTCAAATTTGCTCCACGCCGGAAGTGAAATCAAAAACTGTATCCTAATCCTTTGTGGAAATACGACGGGACTGGTCGCTTCAAGTTTACCAGTAATGTGCAAAATAGCAACTTAGTGACAGTTCAAGTGCTCGCAACGACACGAATCTCACTGACGATGACCACGATATGGGTGCTGATCAGTACCATTGGTACGGCCACAAGTGATAGCCAGCAGGGGCAAGGTACTGACGATGGCCGACCCAGACCGAGATGAAGGATGGCCACACCAAGACAGATGACTGATTATGCGATGGATAATGGGATAAGATGTCGGAATGATTGTATCTCCGTCAGTAACTCCACAAAGTCATAAAGACCATGTGGGTGTTAAGCAGGAGAGTCGTTTATAGCACACTCACAGCCTAAGCGGCTTTCGGTACGCATTCGGTACCCAACAGACTTCGTCTCACGCAACAAAGAGAAAGTGGGAAGCATGGCAGAGTCAGGAGAGCAGTTGAGGTAGTGAGTAGCATAGAAGTAGCAGTTCAGGACCGCTGAAAAAGATGTACCATAGTCGGCAGTTGGAGAGTTGATGTCGTTGCGTAAGAATTGTGGAAGCGAGTTCCACAGTCTAGGACCTGCAGAGCTAAAGCTTCTGTCGCCAACTGTCTTTAAGTGGATCACGATATTTTACTTGAACGATTTAAAACGAATGCTTTGATCCCTCCCAGCCTTCGAGCACCTCAAATTCTTTCAACTCACTAGCTGCATGCATTGATGACATCCACACATGGATGGCAGCAAATTTTCTAAAACTTAGCGATGATAAAACTAACTTACTAGTTATGGGCAAACCCAGTGTGATCCAGAGATTGGGCAGGCTGACGCTCAAAATTGGCTCTGTCAGCATATCTCCAGTTGAATCAGCTCGAAATCTAGGTGTCATATTCCAAAGCGACCTCTCGTTAGACGACCATATCTGCTCCACAGTCAAATCCGCCTATTTTCAGCTTCATAACATTGGTAAAATTCGGGCTTGTTTAGATAAAGATACCACATCTAAGTTGGTCCATGCATTCGTGACATCCCGTCTCGACTTCTGCAACTCACTGCTTACTGGCCTACCAGCATGTGCGATCAGGCGATTGCAGCTGGTGCAAAACTCGGCAGCTAGACTTGTCTGCCGTGAGCGCTGCAGTTGCCACATTACTCCACTTCTCGCCGACCTGCACTGGCTACCTGTCAAGCAACGGATTGACTTCAGGGTTTTGTCGCTCACTTTTAGGTCCCTTCATTCTATGGCTCCAGCCTATCTTTCAGATATACTACCCCATCAGGCAAAGCATCGTACCACCCGCTTTTCGGAATCCAACAGTGTAGAAATACCTCGTACAAACCTTAAATCCTTTGGAGACCGTGCATTTAGTTCATATGCTCCCACAGCCTAGAACTCCCTCCCGACCTGCGTCAGAACATCCCCTGACCTGACCACATTTAAAAGGAACTTAAAAACACACCTATTTAGGACAGCATTTAGTGGGTCCCTGTGATTCGTCCTTGATGTGCTTATGCGTGCTGACACTGTGCATACTGCCACTAACCACATTTGCATGCTGACCCTGTGCATGTCACCCCTAACCATGTTATTCATTTCGTTTGTTTTTCAAGCATGATTTTACTTACCATTCAATTGCATTTCACTTTACAGCAAATGTAAAGCGTCTAGAGAGAGATTTAGTTCTCTGAGGGCGCTTTATCAAGTGAATTATTATTATTATTATTATTATTATAAAACAGCTGTCGTTCTGGCAGACGAGGAACTGGCGTGGCTTAAATCGTAAATGTCCGATCGCGTCCACTCCTTGCCTATGGTAATCAGATTTCATTCATCCGATCAGTCACTTTTAGTCCCTCAAGGGCCCCGTCCTCGGTCCTTTCTGTTATTCATTTGTACTCAACCTCTGAGATAAAGTAATTTGGATCCATGGAATTGGCTCTCTTTTAAGCTGACAATACTTAGATGCATTTGTCGTTTAGACCGTCGGAATCTGCTGCAGTGACTTAAACTGAATGCTTACCTTGCAGGCATTCAATAGTGGATTTTGGCCAATATCCTTAACTCAATGATGATTAAACGGAGCTGCCAGTCGCAGGGGACACCCTACGCGTGTGGCTGGACTATAAGACTTTGCCTTTTTCATAAGTCACACTGTTGGAGGACTTCCATTGTGTGCTCATAATTAAGGCTGGGTATTGCAGTTTCATTTTGGCTGGCATGCCTACCATAAAAAGCCAATAGGGCCACTTGCACATGGTGATTAATATGGCTGTAAGGTTAATTAAAAAAATTCCTGAGGTTTGACCACGTGTCTCCTTCGCTGAAGGATCTTCTTTGGCTTCCGGTTTACCAAAAGATACAGGATAGATTTCTCACCCTGACCCACAAGGTCAAGGCCACGGCTTGGCTCTTTTTTTTACCTAGGTGAACTTGCACTGTTTCAGCCTACTTATGCCTTCAGGTCATCTATAGAAAATAAATTAGATTTTCCGTTCCTCTGCCTAAAGACCGTTGGCGACTTAAGCTTTTGCTCTAAAGGTCCTAGACTGTGGAGCTCACGTCCACATTTCTTTCGCAACAAAGTTTACTCAGTTTACAGTTTACTCTCGTGCGGCCGACTCGAGTGATTCTTTTCAGCAATAGTAATATTAATATAAATACTAATATTTCAGCAATAATAATTACCTGCTACTTCTGACTTATTTCCTGAGCTGCTACTTCTAGGCTACTCACTGCCTCAGCTGCTCTCCTGACTCACATACGCTTCTCAATTTCTGGGTGTTTAGCAAGATGAAGTCTGTTGACTACGGAATGCGCGTCGAAAGTGGCTGTGAGTGCGCTATGGAAAACTGTCTTCGGTATCACCCACATAGTCAAAAATAAATTACAATACATTACATAATGATGTAACCAGTGAGAACGGCTTCGTACTGGCGTGAGAACGACTTCCAGCTCACATAAGCGATTCAGAAGACGTTTGGACGTCAGTAACTCAATTGATGCTATACAAGGCACCAGAGCACTAAGAAGCTGTAAGTCATCACGATAGCGACGACGGACTCGATTTTTAAAGGAGGGGTAGTGCAATGCCCCACAATCATGATCTAGGTTTGCCCCTGACTTTGAATGGGGAACCACTTATTCAATAAAAAGTCGAGGCTTTTGATAAGCGTGACGTAAAATTATCGTAACAAGATAACGAAATATGCGTATGAATTACAACCTGAACGCTTAATAAATATAAATATTTATATTTAATTCATTTTCATAGCACCCTAAGAACTTAATCTCCTTCAGGCGCTTCAGATGTGTCACTGGGCTCGAACCCATGGTCTCGGCCAGACCTAGGTAACATAGGGACCGAGAAGGCTGGCATGTGTGCAGAATGCCTGAGTGTTGTCTGCGGCCAATTACGGTATTTTACTATTAGGAGAGAGAAATTTTGGAGTTCAGAGAATGTCGCGATAGGTCTCAAAGACATTTCGTGGTTAATTTACATCCAACTGCCGACTTGCTGTTGCTCGTCGCTCAATATGGCAATTGCAAGTAAGTTTAAATCAATTAATCAGATTGCGTTCCTACTCTGACTATAATGATGATTATAATACATTTATTATAACGCCCTCGGAAAGCTCAATCTCTTTCTAGGCACTTTAAATTTGCTAAAAAGGAAGCACAATCGCATGGTCAGTGCTAGCATGCTCAATAGACAACAACAATAACAGAAGGGGTAACGTACACAGGGGCAGCATGCGAGTGTGGTTAGTGGCAGCATGCAACAGTGTCAGCACGCATAAGCACATAAAGGACGAATCGCAGGACCCACTAAATGGCGTGTTAAATAGATGCTTTTTAGTTTCTTTTTAAATGTGGACAAGTCAGGAGGTGTCGTGATGCAAGTCGGGAGTAGTTCCAGGCTTTTAGATTATACGAACTAAATGCACGGTCTCCAAAGGATTTGAGATTTGTGCGAGGTATGGGTAAACAGTTAGATTCCGAAAAGCGGGTGGTACGATTCTTAGCCTAGTGGGCTAGCAGATATGATAGGTAGGCTGGAGCCAAATGATGAGACAATCTAAAAGTGAGTGACAAAACCTTGAAGTCGATGCGTCGCTTGAATGGGAGCCAGTGCAGGTCGGCGAGAAGTGGTGTGACATGGCAACTGCGACTCTCACGACAGACAAGCCCAGCTGGATGAAAGAGTTAAAGTAACAAAAGCTAGACATTCGTCTAGCGTCATAAAAAACTTAAGTCTACTCGCAGGCATTCCATATATGCTGCAAGTCAAGCGTGGGCAATGAGAAATGATAACAAGCAACGTTTCAGCACGCATAAGCATAGGCAGGATCATTCGTGTGGGTCCAGCAAATCCGCGAGGAACAGAGGCATTTCAGATTGGTTGAATCCCTTCAAGTTAGAGAAGATATCGCTCCGTCAGTCGGGAGTTGTTTCCAGACTTTGGGAGAAAACCAACAGAAGGCATGGTCTCCAACCGATTTGAGGTCAGAGGTCAGAGACACACGTACGTGAGTTGAATCGGAAGAGCCTGAATGGTGCGATGCGAAGCCTGATTAGGAAGTATCTGGGATAGGTAGGCCTGAGTCGAGAGAGCGCAGACAATTAACAGTGATGGGCAGGGCCTTAAAGTGCGGACGCTGCTTGATGGAGAGCGAGTGCAGTTCGGCGAGAAGAATGGTGTAATTCAGTAGCTGCGACGTTCACGACAGGCATGCCTATCTGCAGAGTTTTGCACACACTTTAAGCGCTATTTTAAACGTGCCGGTTGCGGACCTGCGAGAAGTAAGCTGCACAAGTGCAAACGGTGAAAACGCCAAAAAATGGATGGGTAGCTGACTGTGGCATCCTTATCTATGGTGAGCCGTGATGGCTCACCATAGATAAGGCGGTTGCTTTTCACGACGACCTCGGTCCCGAGGTCGCGGTTTCGAATCCTGAGGCGGGAAATTCTGTATTGCCACTGCAAGCGGTGGTGATAGCCGTCAAGGCTCTTCTGTCGCTATGCAAAAGAGGCAGTTAAATCAGCTAGTATTTATTTATTTATCTAAGTAGACCAGAATACTTTTAAATGGTATTTAGCTAAAAGTTGGAAAAAGTGACAGTGTAGTAGATATGGTCATTAGGTGAACGGATACTTTCGAACAGGACTTGATCAGATGGCTTGCTGGTTCTGCAGTAGACATTCAGGCCGAGCCCATTTTGATTGCTATGTTTTCTAATTTTCAATTGACACTAGGTTGCCCATAAATAATCAGTTAATTTAAACTTTATTTAGTTTGAGAACTTTTTCTGCCACAAACATTTCAGATATTTGTTCTGCAAGAGAGTTAGGAGAATTCGACATTTGGGGTGGCAGGGAGGGATCAAAGCACTGGTAGAGATCCGTGTCATCGGCATGAATATTAAAGCAAAGATAGGCCTTGGCTCTTAAATCGGAAGGAGGGGGAGTTTAAATTGCGAAAAGAAGTTAACCTAGCACAGATCTACGAGGAAGAGAAGCATCCTGCAATATCAAGGAGAATGGAATACTGTATACAAGCATTTTTGCACTCTAGCATCCATTATCCTCTTTATTTTATTTTATTACGATTCACCTACTTCTCACGAGGGTTGTTCATCAGGTTGCTAAGCAAGTGAGCTAAGATGATTCACCAACCCCACATTCGGAAGTGGAACGGACGTAAACGATTCCTACTCAGCAACATCTTACTTCTTGTTGCCAGCTTTTGCAATTTATTTTCATCGCGTCATATACTGCTGGGTTTTCTAATCGGCTTAGTGCTTCAGGCTTATTCTAGAAATTTAATTCCAAGCGACAAGGGAATAGTTCAACAATTCTCGATGCAATATTATCCTTTCGGCCATGTAATAATCTGTATTTTATTCAGTTAACAGTGTATACATTCGAATGAAGATATATGAAACCAGAAAAACTCAGTGCATAACCGTAGGATTTTTGTAAACCTACCCGCTCAGGCTACTGTTAGGGAAGTGATTTTTAAAAATTTATTACAGATCATTTTCAGAATCAATTCCCAATTGTGCCTAGCTCATCACCGTCAGTGATTACTAACTAATTCTCGAACTTAAAAGTTTTGCCAGTGCCGGACAGTTAAGAGCAGCTGCTCCCTCTAGAGGTGCTTCACCAGTAATGGCTTCCAGCCTTGGAACTTTGACCTTCGCGCTGCTAGCCGCGTGACTGACTGCTCGTGTCTGCCGCATATGCTTGTCATGTCACCCCTGTTCTAGTTCTTGTCAGGCTTACACACTCTGCATAGCAAGGCCGCGAACGAGCCGACTCGAAATTAGTTAGGCTTCCGAGTGTGTTTGGCAAGCCATAATGGTAGCCGGCGGCTACCAACTAACTTCGACAGGGTCGCCGATGATTGGTCGGCTGATGAGTCGCCACTAGGAGCGGGAGCCGCTGCGCAAGGAGCGACGAGCGACGAATTATTGCCACACGTGATCAATCAAGGAGCGATGAATTATTGCCACACGCGCCGCCATCGATACGAACGAGAGTCGAAAGCCAACGGAAAATTGGAGGCGTCAAGCTGCGATTGCGACCGAAAATTGTAGTGCGCCATTATTGGAATGTACTCACGAAAATATAAATATAATTCATTTGTATAGCGCCCTAAGAGAACATAATCTCTACTTAGGCGCTTTACATATTCCCCGGGGCTCAAGCCCACGATCTCAGCAAGACCTTGGTCGGGGAGAGCACCTGAAGGGGGAAATTCGGGAGGGGTGGGGAGTTATGCCCACACTCCCATAGGATTACTATAGGAGTAATGTCCCTCAAAACACATTTATTGCTATTTATCAAATAATAATTGACCGAAAGGCATGCACATTTTCAAGAACGATAAGGGCAATATTATCTATCTTTTGATGTAACCATAGTGCCACTTTGACCTTCTGGTGACTAGTTGAAGTCAAAGTCAAAATTTTGCTTCGGTATATCCCTTCGACACAATCCAACAGATTCATTACTATGCACTGTAGAAATATATAAAACCTCTCAAAAGATGCAAAACACTTTTTTTTACTCTGGTACAATTTTGAAAATTAAATAAAAAAAATTCTGTGACTTAACAAAATCACATTAATCAGGAGAGGGTCGACCGTGTGACATTAAAGGACAGCGGCGCCATGCTAACTTGACATACAACCAGCTTGAGAAATCCACGGGTGAAAGAAGTCGACTAGAACATATATTCAAAATTTCAAGTCGATGTGGCCACAGATGGCCAATCTGTAGGATCTCAAAGGCCCAAAGCCTCACTGTTCATGGAGCACAGTCAAAGTTGCCAGCTTATAGCTCAACCAGCTGGCAGGCAGCACATAACTTGATGTCAAAAACCACTTAACCGTCATAACTTGTTGCCAATACTGTCAATATGTCTTTCTGGAGGAGCTGATAGTTCAAGAGCCGTAATGGCTCGCACCAGGTAAGGCTTTTCATGACCTCGATCCCAAGTTCGTGGGTTCGAATCCTGCGGTGGGCGATCCTGTATCGCCGCTGCAAGCTGCGGTAAAAGCCGTGAAGGCTCTTCTTTCGCTATAAAAAAGAGGCTGTTAAATCTGCTAGTATTTACTTATTTAAGCTGTCATCATTAATGACGAACATGAGGTTATTAGCCATCCCTCTGCCAGCATTCATCATCGCAGCCTCCTGAGCCCAAACCAGGGGTTTAGGAAATTGCAAAGACAGCCAACGACCTGGAGACATTCGACAATCAATTAAGTACCATGTATTAGAAGCCCGGAAGCTGCGGAATGAATAGAAAACTGCCTTGAAAAGGACATTTCTTTCTCTTTAATACAGCCAGTCTCTCGGCTCTAACCAATGAGAATCTGGCAATGAGAACTAAGGACCAATAGGTGGCAGACACGCGGTCAACCCTGTGCAATAGCTAGCAGGTGGGCTATGAGAACTAAGGACCAATATGTACGCGAGACGGCTGGGATGATGTGTAGGCACGCACAATTATACATTTCAAATTTAAATTTTTTTCTGATCACTATCATCGGACATATGACATAAGCACAATAGCGAAAGTAGGCACGACAACCCGCATCCGCAGCCGGCAGTCAAGCCACCCGGGCGTCTGACCCGCATTCGTCAATACAAATCTCATGCTATAAACAGCATTAATGAGAACTCAAAATCACCTCAATTTCACTTAACCACTGAACCAAACCAGCTCGGCAAACTTTCATTCGTTCCTCGTGGGCGAGGTCTCGTGCAAATACTATGCAAAAGCGTCGAATGCCGAAACGTCGGCAGGCTGCATCAGCTCGATAATGACAGCCCTAGAGATTCTTAGTGGCTCCTGAATTATAATTGGTCAGTGCATTAGTCGACTTTGACTGGTGCAAAATGCGATTGCCCATTTGGTCTGCCGTCAACGGTGCAGGTATCGCATCCTGCCACTTCCACCGCTTCTCTAGCTTGATATCGAATCAACTTCTCGATCTCTTTCTACCCCTCTCTCTCTCTCTCTCTCTCTCTCTCTCTCTCTCTCTCTCTCTCTCTCTCTCTCTCTCTCTCTCTCTATCGCACGCAGGTGTGTTGTATAACAGTGGCTCTGGCGGCTGCTGTTCTAGTGGGAGTCGCGTGGAGACGCATCGGGCGAACGTACGCGGTAAACGAGACTCTCCCTTGTTACTCTCAAACCGGCGCATATATGGGAGCCCGATCGATCGCAGCAGACGACGCGAAATATAATCTGCAGTAGTGGCCGGACGCTGCACCGCTTCAATGGCTTAGCCAAGGCGAGGCGTGTACATTAGTGTCGCGTGCTTCGCTAACTACAACAGCAGAAGCCGCAGGCGCACACAACATCCCTTCGCACATAGAAAATAGCTGCTCAGGCTGTGCCTTGTCCAGCGGTTTGTCGTCCGCGCTCTGTCAGGATATTAATTTAAACGTTAACGAGCTCCGAACGGCTTGGATGGGGACAGGCTATGCGACAGCCACTCGCAGTCGGCGTACAACGGCGCTGCCGCACCACACGAGCAGCCGGTCATAGACGCTGTCTAACTTTAGGCAAAGCTGGGGCACCGCCCCCACTGTCAGGCGGTTCCCCTAGGTCACCTCCGCTCCGCGCGAGCCCCGACGACCGGTCTCGTGCGCTCGTTGCGGGCCGATCTCGCCGTGCGAGAAACACTCCGACTCATTAGTACGGGGCCGCTCCTCGTTCTCGGAGTTCTAATGCGCCGAGCCGTTATCGCGGTGGTGCCGCTCTGCCATGTGCGCCGAGATGCTCTCGTGCCAACGCTCTCCACCGCCGCTGCAACGCTCTCGCTGCTTCGCTCGAGAGCAGCACTCGCCTCATCGCAGGCTACTATCGATTTGCCGCCGACTCCTATCTCTCTCTATCTCGCGGTGCTCCTCCTCTGCACTCTGCGCCGAGATGCTCGTGCGGGTGCTCTTCACCGCCGAGAAGCTCTCGTTGTTGCGCTCCGCGGGCGAGACGTCGCTCTCTCGGGCGCTCTTTGCCGCCGAGATGCTCTCCTCCGGCCGCTACGCCGAGATGCTCTCACTGCTGCGCTTCGCCGCTGAGATTTCGCTCGCTTGGGCCGACTTCGCCTTATATATAGTTCATCTGCATATGGCGTCCCATTACATATAATTGATTATATATAGTTCATAATTTCAGCTTATATATAATTCATTTGTATATATTGTGTATAGCGCCCCAAGAGAACCTAAACTTTATTCAGGCGCTTAACATATGCCTCGGGGCTCGAGCCCACGACCGCAGCCAGACCTTGGTCGGTGGAGGCACCTTAACCACTGGTTGTCGCAGGCCACTATCGCCTCGCCGCTGCCCACTACCGCCGCACCACTGGAAGCCGTCACGTGCTGCACCTCCTTCTTTTCCGGCTGCTGCCGCTGCGCATTTACGTTGTTCTGGCGCTCTTCGGTTGCTGTGGCTACAGTGTCGGAAGCGGTCCCATACCCGCTACCTCCTCCGGTATTGCCGTCGGATGATAGCGTACGGCAGCTGAATGAGTTCCGCTCGTCTGTCGGGCTCCGTCGCCGCTGGGATCGTCGCCGCTGGGATCGACCGGCAGCTGCAGCTGACGAGCTCGTCGCCTCGTCACTTTGTCCCGGTCGCCTCGGCTCCGGCTGCTCCTGCTCCAGCAGCCGATACCTCTCGGCCTCCAGCTCGGCTTCCTCTTCAACTCGTTTCGCAGCTTGTGGTAATCTTGCTTTACGTCGGCCAGCCGATCACCCCAGCCGTGTATCGCGTTGTCGCCCAGACACATTGGCACAACATGCGTTTTAGCGGCATCGAAATCTTTAGCCTTGCTACGGCCTTCTAAAGCGTTAGAAGCCAAGGCACAAAGTGCGGTCCACCGTTAAACATTTCGTAGCTCTGTGTAGGCGTCCCATCTAGACTATAGAAGGCCTGGTACTGTTTTCGGCTCGAGTAAACTACTCTCCGCAACCAGTCGTTGTCTGACAGTGTCTCCGGCGGCGGCTGTTCTAGTGGGAGTCTCACGGAGACACAGCGGGCGAACGTTCTCGGTTAACGAGACTCTGTTTTGTTACTCTCAAACGGGCGCATATATGGGAGCCCAATCGATCGCAGCAAACAACGCGAAATATAATCTGCAGTAGTGGCCGGACGATGCACCGCTTCGATGGCCACTGGTCTTGATGGTCACAGCGGCCCTGACCAACGTTTACAGCGGTTGATCGACGGATACAGAACAAAGTTCTTACACTGACCCACAAGGCCCGCCACGGCTTGGCTCCTCCTTACCTAGCTGAACTGCAGCACCAGTTCCAGCCTCCTGGTGCCCTCAGGTCCTGTATGGACATTAAATTAGCTGTTCCATTCCCCCCCCCCGCTTAAAGACCGTTGGCAATTGAAGCGTTTGCTCTGCAGGTCTTTTATTGAGGAACTTGCTTCTATGATTCTTATGCAACGACAGCTACTCTCCTGCTGACGACTACGGCACATACTTTTCAGTGGTACTTTGCTGCTACTCCCATGCCACTCACTACCTCAACTACTCTCCCCACTCTGCTATGCTTCCCACTTTCTCTTTCTGCGTGAGATGAAGTCTGTTGGCTACCGAATACGCGCCGAAAGCCGCCTAGGCTTATTATTATTATTATTATTAGGCTATGAATGGGCTATATACAACTCTTTTGTGTAACACCCACTTTGTGTTTGTGGAGTTATAGACGGGATACATTACATTAGATTATTAAATTTGAACCATAGTTCGGTGTATCAGGCAATAATAATAATAATAATATTGCACTTGATAGAGCGCCCTCAGAGAACTTAATCTCTTTCTAGGCGCTTTACATCGTGATAGCATCTTCCTGAGGCGGACTATTTGGCGGATTTTCGGTGGTTTACTGTAGATTGTGGAATTGGAAAAGGAGGTTGCAGTCGATTTCGTGAACAAAAACTAAATGTGCTTGATGCGATTGAGCGATTGCTCCAGTGACTTATCATTAGGTCTGGATGACAAAGACCCGGCCTCTCGCGCCTGCATCGCAGCCCTCTAATCGTGCCCCTCTAATCGAAGCCCTCTAATCTCGGCCCTGTAGTCGCGGCCCTCTAATTGCAGCCCTCTAATCGCAGCCCTCTAATTGTGCCTAGTCCTCGTTGTGTGTCAGTCAGGTCGCATGTAGCAGACTTGCGTCCTTAATAGTAATAGTAGTAATACTGCATTTGATTTAGCGCTCTTAGAGGACTAAATCTCTTTTTAGGAACTTTGCATTTGCTACAGAGGAAGCACGATCGAATGGTTATGGTAGCATGTTCAATAAAAAAAGGAATAACATCGTCAGGTACAACTGCGATTAATGTGGGAGTTATCCAAGTCTAGACGGGATGTCGCAAATGCATGGACCACCAGCATGCCGGTGGTGTTCTTACTCTTCTTCTGGTATTCTATTTAATGAGGCATTCGTGCAATGGCACTTGGCTTTAAGTAAGCAGGCTTGAGTGTGGAGCTTGTGATGTGGTCGTCTTGTGGAATGTCAACTGGCATCAGAACGAGTGGTGGCAGACCAGCTGAACTCACATATTAAAATCTCACACCTAGCTAGTAAGTTCCTGTCTGGCTTTAGAGCTAATCACTCCACAGAGTCAGCATCGCTTCGGGTGTATAGCGACCTTCTGACGAAACAGACTTAGGTAGAGCATCTCTGCTGGTTTTTCTGAATCTTCCGCAGGATTTTGATACTATTATTCTCCAAGTTCTTCTCGAGCTCCTCTCTTCTCGCCTGGGCGTCACTGGCACTGGATTGCAATGATTCAGATCCTATGTCAGTGGGAGGCTTCAGAGTTGATTGATGTGAAAGTACAAAGATCGCCCGAGAAGCCACTGAAGTATGGGATACCTCAGGGCTCTGTACTTGGTCCGGTTCTTTCTACGGTTTATACTCTCCCACTTGCCGATGTGATTGCTAGGGACAACCTAGGCTTTCACTTCTATTCGGACGACATAATCAGTTGTAACTCTGCTTTGACCTTTCCCAGTTACTCAGGGCGTCAAATTCCCCCAATTCCCTTCCTGCATTTATTGCTGACATCCACAGATGGATAGTAGCAAACTTTCTGAAATTGATTGAGGCTGAAACCAACTTAGTATTTATGGGAAAACCAAATGCGATTCATAAATTGCAAAACCTAACGCTCAAAATTGGCTCTGCCAGCATATTTCCTGTCGAACCTGCACGAAGTATAGGTGTCCTGTATCAAAGTGACTTTTCACTAGACGACCAAATCAGCTGCACAGTCAAGTCTCCCTACTTTCAGCTGTGTATACAATTTGGGCTTGCTTAGACAGAGATACTCCATCTAAATTGGTTCATGGGTTTGTGACATCAAGTCTCGACTTCTGTCTTCTGTAACTCACTGCTTGCTGGTCTACCGGCCAGCGCAATCTATCACTTAAAGTTGGCACACAAAATCTACAGCTAGGCTCGTCTGTCGTGAGCACCACTGTTGCCACATCACACCACTTCTCGTCGACCTGGACCGACTTCCAGTCAAGCAACACATCCACGTCAAGGTCCAGTCACACTTTTAGGTCCATTCATTCTTTGGCTCCAGCCTACCTATCAGATCTACTCCCACACCACTCTAGGCATCATGCCACCCACTTTTCTGAATCTCATCGTTTACCTATACCTCGTACGCACCTCGAATCCTTTGGCGACCGCGCCTTTAGTACGTGTAGCCATAAAGCCTGGAACTCTCACTTCGGCCTTTCGTCACGACACGTTTCCTCACCTGATGACATTAAGAAAGGAAGCTTAAACACAGCTATTTATCATCGCAGCATGGATACAATCGATAAATGGATACCACTGAGTTCTCGTCGCAAAACACATCATTAATCCTTTTCGCGAGACACGTGGATTCAATCTCGGCAAAGGTCAGTCGAAGGTCAGATATCTGAAAAGGTCGGTTATTCTAGCCACGTGATGCACCACGTCGAGTCGACTGCACTTTGATGGGTGAGCGGTGATGGCACGCTAGGTAAGACGATTAGTTTTCGCGACCACGGTGTCGAGGTAGTCGGTTAGAATTCTTCGGTGGGCGGATCCTTTATCGAGGCTACGAGTGGTGGTGATAGCCGTAAAGGCTCTTCTGTCGCTAGCCAAATAAGGCTGTTAAATCAGCTAGTATACCTAGCTGAACTGCTGCATCAGTTTCAGCCCCCTCGTGCCATCAGGTCTTCTATGGACAAAACATTATCTGTTCCGTTCCTTAGCTTAATGACCGTCGGCGAAAGAAGCTTTTGCTCTGCAGGTCCATGGATGTGGTACTCGCGCACATAGCCTATAAATACTAGTTGATTTAACAGCCTCTTTTTGTATAGCGACAGAAGAGCCTTTACGGCTATCACTACCGCTTGCAGTGGCGATAAAGGATCGCCCACCTCAGGATTCGAACCCACGACCTCGGGGCCGAGGTCGTGAAAAGCAACAGCCTTACCTAGTGAGCCATTATGACTCCATGTGGTTTTGCGGAATTGCCGACTGAGATACATTACAGTAACAAGGGCAGAACACAATATAAAATGAATTTATAATTTCAATATTCAATTGGCATGACGTCATTCACAAAATGTTACATGTAACTAACTGGTTTCTTGCTCGTTGCAGTCCGCAAACTTGCAAATTACCATGGGTTCAGCACAGGCAAGCATCTCTGCTTCCGCAGATCAGAAGGCAGAGAATATGGTACTGCATAATTAAAATTAGTTATTGCTTTTATATTTTACAGCTAGTATAAACTCGTACAGCGAGATCACCTGACTAAGGTGGCCATTAAGCGTTGTCCACACATGGCTCACTATATGGATGAGCGATCGATACTTTTTGGACGGTGACTGCATTTATGCTAATGCTTTGGCGTCATCGCAAGTAAAGAGCAGCTTTACTCCCTAGAAAATTCTACTGCTTCATCTACGAGGCTAATGAACACCAGTGAGCGGCAGAAACCAAGTCATCCTAGTAGGACGAAAACGTGTGCCTCCAACAGATTGGCTCGCGAGTAAAGAGTTCTTGAAGAGAGCCTTCTGGCCACATTCCACGAATGACGATGACAGTTATGACCATCAAGCGGAGGAAGTGGCAGAATCCCTGGAATGACATTGTTGCACGTGGTGCACTTGTAACGAACCTTCCGAGATCGACATGCCAGTGCAGTCAGCTCTCACGCGGCCGTGTATCCAGCATGTGCCATCTCTTCTCAAAAAACCAAGGTAACAGCTTCCGATCCTTGAACGTAAATGCTAGCTGCAGTGGGGAAAGATACTTCCGTCAGTCGCCGGAGTTCTGTCAATCTCCATATACGTCGATCTGCATGTGTCGATCTACCTATAGCGAGAGAGAGAGAGAGAGAGAGAGAGAGAGAGAGAGAGAGAGAGAGAGAGAGAGAGAGAGAGAGAGAGAGAGAGAGAGAGAGAGAGAGAGAGAGAGAGAGAGAGAGAGAGTGAGTGAGTGAGTGAGACTGTGAGAGCGAGACTGGGAGAGGCAAAGAGATACAGAGAGACAGCATGCGGAGCTTGACATTTCGACACCTTTAGATGTGCAGAGAGCGATGTCCGACCAGTCAGGTAGTCAAACAGTCGCTACTAGCGGCTGCTTCGTGCAGCCGGGCTGCAGCTGCCAGCAGCTTCAGCACCGGCGGTTTTCGGCAGGGCCGAGCCCAGCCCAATAGCCGTGTCAGCCGCCTGTTCATTCCTAGATTCATTCGCCTGAAGATGATACGCGACAGGTGGCACTGACCGAACTGCTGCAGCTCGGTTGGCGAGAAGCAATTGATGCATCCTCACAGGTCCTCCCAAGGAAGGGCGAGTTCTCACTCGGCGTCGGCCGCTCGAGCGAATAGAAGCCGCTCTCTCTGTTGGAACGCCCCTGGCCACCTGCCGATAGCCTCCTCTCGGTGGCGACGGGTTCGTCCGGCTCTCCGCTGGCTTCAGCCACGGCGCCCATCGAAAGTGCTGCCGCACCGGAAGCCGTTGAGCTCAGCGGCTGCCCTGCCGCATGGGAACCTGCAGCCGCTTCGGCTCCGCAAGCACCTGCGGCTACAGCCGACGGTCGAGGCCAGGCCTGTCGGTGCTGGTCTAGCTCTCGTTCTTCGCTCTGCGAGGCAGGCAAGAGCAGCGATGTCCGAACGCGTCCGCCGTCCGATGCAGTCTGGCCGCGACCGCAGCCGCCGTCCAACGCTGTTGACACCGAGTTAGGCCAAAGTTCGGTCTCATCCATGCTCCGATTGACTGCACCCGAAGCAGCACGTGGCTCCCGAGAGCGCGACGACAGAGCTTTTTCCTGCGCAATATCGCGAGTGCTCAAAGTGACTGCCGCCGCCGCAGCCGACGGCTTTTTAGGTTGGCCAGTTTCGGCCGACGGCAAGCAGTCGGCCGCTCTCCTCAGGCTGTCTCGCCCGGTGGCGGCGGCGGTGGCGGATGAGACATGGCAAGCCAGTGAGGCCGCCGAACAGCATGGCGCCTGAGAGCGACTCGACGAGCTGAGTCGAAGCTCGAGCAGCGGATGTTGCTCCATGCGACCGCGGCCGGTGCTCATCCTCGCTTCTAGCAGCGGATGTTGATGCTGATGCTGCTGCTGTCCTGCGGCCTGGGTTCGCGTGACGCTCGCCGGCGGAGGGAAGTGCTGCTGCTGCTGCTGCAAGCAGCAGCAGAAGCAGTCGCCAGTGAAAAGCTGATGGCGGGGGCAGTGAGCTGGCGAAGCTGCCGGCTCTCTTGCGCAGCAGACGTGAGGAGGAATGAACCAGTCGGCCGAGCGATTGTTCGAATCCGGGCCTGGAGTCTCGAGGCTCGCCTCGTCTGCTGCGCCCGTTCGCGGTCTCCCGGCGGCGCTGCCGTGCCCGATCGGCTGTTGAGGACAAGCTGTAGGGAAGCAACGAAGGAAGCCTTTCAAAAAAGTCGTAGCAAGTCATTCCGCGGACAGCGAGTGACCGAAAAAAAATCGTGTTCGAACTAGTGCAACAACCACATGCTAGGGCGAGCTCGGGCGATGCACATAGAACCTCGCCGGTTGAGAGGTTCGTCGACGTAAAGTGCACACACCTTAAGGCACTGTAACTAACTATTGGTGTACCTATGTGACCGACGTATGTGCATACAATGTGCATTCAAGTGTGATGAAAATCATAGAGAGAGTGCAACTATGCCCATCTGGGAAGCAGAATAAAACAGTTGGTCAATTTTTCTTTATATAATTGTTGTTTGCCCATAGAGGTATAGGAGCTATAGGAGAGAGATGAAACATGTAGGATGGACACGTATATCGTCTGGACTGAGATTGGGAGCACTTACATATACGTACGCCGACCGGAAGTTACTAGTCAGGCTCGACACTACCCGATCAGTGCGCCGCCCTCCGGCTTGTAAGAGATAAAACAGTAGCATTTAAGCAGCCTCCGATTGCCCTCAAAGGTAACCGCAATCGATATGACATCCCCTTCTTGACCTACCTAGTGCATACACAGGCCTAGCGTCTGCCAATCGTTTTACAGCCACAATCGCTATGAAAGATGCTACATCTTGATACATTAAGAGGATCTGCTACGGCTGTCTTCCGCGCCATATCAACAATTCGATTCGCATCTCAAGCAAGGCAATCGAAGCCACCGGAAATAATGACATAAATAGTTGCTGCAGTCAGAAGACGATCTGTGGAAATCGGACAGTATACCAGCAAGCGTCTCCGGCGGCTGCTCAAAAGGAGCGGGAGGGGCCTCTCTCTTTCCTCTGCTAGCGCAGAACGTCAATTGGTCTTGCTGCTTAGTTAAGCTGCCGGTGGTAAACGCACCGGGGAAGCTAGCTGGCGGCATTTGCCAATCCACGTCCAGACAAAGTATCGCAGCTGGTCGTCTAATACTCGTCTACTACCCTGGAATGCGTTTCGCAGGAGTCGAGCAGCTGTACTTGCCTTTGCTTGGTAACGCTGGCTGCGACAGCCACTTAAATGGCAGCTGCGCATTTCAACAGCACTGGCTGAACCCAAGCTCCATTCTCAGCCGAGAAACCTTGTTAGATCGTCGGCCAGGAAAAGCGCCGCCCGGAAAGCCCCCTAACCGGGCTCATTTTGTTGATGCCAGTCAACCCCTCCAGGCTTGCAGGCTTCCACAGACGGCGAGCAGGCTTAGAGAGCTCTTTAGAGACTTGTCGGGAGGAGCGCCCTTAGACGGCGTCCGTAGGCGAGCCTACCTTTTCTCCTATATTCTACGAGCCACCTTCCTGGCTTGCTAGCTGTGTCTCCAGGAGGGAGGGCGTGCTTGTTGCCCAACGTGCTAGCTAAATCAGTCAGATTAGGACGGTTATTGAGATAATTAGAGGTTCCGTATTTACAAGCTGCAGGAACCAGATATGCCATAGGTTGTAGTTTAGTCCGTGTAAACGACCAAAAACTGCAGTAGCGGTAAGTCAGCTGCACTCTTGGGCGTCTCTTTGAATTTCGACCGGGCTGCCTGAGTTAACGACACGGACTCGTTATGTTTAGTACGGCAGGAGTGCTCTTGGTTGCTGTCGTGCTCTGCTCGCATCGGCATCGCATGCGCCTGTATCGGTGCGCACCTGCGTCTGCATTGGTGCCGAAGCTGCAACTCGATAGCCACGCTCCACTCTAGCGGCACTCGTGGCTCGCGCCACCGGAAGGACTAGAGTGTGCTAGAGGAGCTGTGCTCACAGTCAAGTGCTGCTCGAGCTCGCTAGCCGCGTTCGCTCCGGTTTCAAGAAGTGGGATGCTCGAAGGATTAGTCAAAAGTATCAGCGCTTTGACCTACCTTATGGAGGTGATGACCTCCTGAAAAAAATTCACTGCCAATCGTTGAAGCTTAAAATTCACCGAGAGGGGTATCATAAAGAGCCATTTCTACCTCCGTAACTAAAGAAATTTTCCTACTCTCTTTCCCACTCTCGTCCTTACACGGACTAAACTGCAACCTATGGCATATCTGGTTCCTGTAGCTTGTAAATCCGGAACCTCTAATTATCTCAAGCGCCGTCCAAATCTGACTGATTTAGCTAGCACGTTGGGCAACAAGCACGCCCTCCCTCCTGGAGACACAGCTAGCAAGCCAGGAAGGTGGCTCGTAGAATATAGGAGAAAAGGTAGGCTCGCCTACGGACGCCGTCTAAGGGCGCTCCTCCCGACAAGTCTCTAAAGAACTGCAGAAATTTTCCTACGATCACTTTGGCGGGAGAGCAAGTAGGAAGGCAGACTTAAAGAAAAAAACTGACCGTACACACTTCATGCAAGAAGGAAGACCGAAGCAGGATTGATCAAGAGTCACCGTGCAGCTTCGGCTTAAGGCCGGAATCTTAAGCAGCTTTTCAGATCCTTGACCTGCTTGACCTTTGAGTTTGACCTCCCGTGGAAAAAAGCGAAAGTCTGAGGTGCGAACGAGCATCTGGCTGCTACACGCTGCATACTTTATATAATCGAGATAGCATAATTATATTGACAAAATTCTCAAGCCGTGTAACCAAACGGAAACCGTGTGACCATCCAAGAGGGGCAGCCGGGCTCTCGGACAGGAGGGCGATGAAGGATCAGAAGATATGCCGCTTAATCTGGAAAACCAGCCCCGAACGCCCATAATGAATGGAATGCATAGCACAATCTCCAGCATCATTTGTAGTACCACTTTGAAAGAAAAAGTGGCGTATCGTCCCTGGAGCCGTGTCACTGTAATCCGTGCAGCGCCTAGAAGCTCGCGCCTTCCCACGAGCTCCTACAAACTGTCTGTCAGCCTGGTCCCTGCGTGGAAGCCACCAAGCCACCAAGCCACCAAGCCACCAAGCCACCAAGCCACCAAGCCACCAAGCCACCAAGCCACCAAGCCACCAAGCCACCAAGCCACCAAGCCACCAAGCCACCAAGCCACCAAGCCATCAAGCCACCAAGCCACCAGGGCTATAGGGCTTGCAATGAGGGGGAGAAGGAGGAAGGGGCTAAGATGGATATTTGACAAAACAGGGCCTGAACGCATGCAGTTTTGGTTGGGGCAGCCCAGCCCTTGCCTTTAGTAGGACCTACATGGCGGGTTGTCTTTTGCACTATCCCCAGCCGCCCTCTCACAGCCTTGTAGCAACCCATGCTTATCAAAAGCTCCGTGCTCCAGCTGATGTTGCGTAAAATAGCGAAGTAAAGCAACAAATCCAGCGTCGCCAAATCGCAATGCTCTTGTGCCTCTTGCATACCCGAGGTCAAGGTGTTCGCCTTTGACGACCGACGACGAGGGCTCGAGTCCTGTGGCATACGTGAAGCGCCTGAATAGGGATTAAATTCTCTTAAAGTGATAGACATTAATATATATATATATATATATTTATATGGACATATATATATATATATATATATATATATTTATATGGACATATATGTGGCATTTCCTCTCGCCCAAATTACGTGTATCTGTGCCTAAATCAAAGGTGCTTATTTGCCATGATCTCTCAGAGGGGCGAAGCCTGTGGAAAATGCTTGCAGGAAGGCCTGTACGGAGTGGCTGACATTAGCGTCATACATACGTCATACATACGTCATACATACGTCATACAGCGTGAAGAAAAAAGGCGACAAAACTAAATGTAAACTAAATCTTAGGCGCAGCACAGCTTCAAACTTCAACGGGCACTATCACTCCGGGGCAGAGCACGTTTGGTGGTTCGCAAGGCTGGTACTATCGAGTGGAGTTACATGTAAGCCATACTTTAAAGGATCTTTAAGTCGATCGTATGCCTGATAGGTATCCAGTGAAGAGCAGATAGCAGTTGGTTGACGTGGCAGCCATGACGCCCAAGACAGGTCAGACAAGCTGCTGAGCTAGACGGTTAAATGCACAAGCCTGGCGTCCTAAAGAGTGGTACACAAACTGTAAGAATCGTATTGCACAGGCAGGGAGCTTTGCCAAGTGGGACAGTCTAGTATAGCAAGAATTTTCAGCTCAATAGTTTAATGACGGCTGCTGCACAGCACTACACATGCCTATTTCTGATTTTGTTTGGATATGTTTTGCTATACATGTTCATGATTGCAGTTAGGATGGATGCCGGTTGAGCAGCGGATATAGAGCAAAGTTCTTACGCCGACCCACAAGGCCCGCCACGGCTTGGCTCCTTCGTACCTATCTGAACTGCCGCACCAGTTTCAGCCTTTTGATGCCCTCAGGTCCTGTGTGGACAGTAAATTTATTAGCTGTTTCATTCCTGCGCTTAAAGACCGTTGGCGACAGAAGCTTTAGCTCTGCAGGTCCTAGACTGTGGAACTCGCCTCCACAATTCTTACACAACGACACCTACTCTCCTGCTGCTGACTATGGCTCATCCATTTCAGCGGTCCGGAGCTGCTACTTCCAGGCTACTCACTACCCCAACTCCTCTCCTGACTCAGCTATGCTTCCCACTTTTTCTTTGCAGCGAGAGACGAAGTCGGTTGGCTACCGAATGCATATCGAAAGCCGCTCAGGCTGTAAGTGCGCTATGCAAAACTCTCCTGCTTAACACCTACGTAGTCTCTACGGCTTTGTGGAGTTACAGACGGAGATACATTACATTAAATTACATTACTGCAGATAATACAGTTCAAGGACATTTGATAACATGCGTAGCAAAACATCAAATTTATCAAATAAAAAATGAGCTCCCCAGTGTTGTACAAGCAGAACTAAAGTTGCACTTGAAATTTCATGTTGATCCTTAAAGTATTGGCCAAGTCATGGAATTTACAAGGCACACAGCTGGACTGTGAATGAAGCTGTTTAAAAATGATAATTGTATACTTCAGCAAGCTGCAAACATGTAGGACGATGTACGAAAGTTTAGCAAGTTGGGACCCAAGTCGCATATGGTGCAGAGATCTGTAAACTTTATATTTAAAGATATGCTGCCTCTGATTTAGTTCCGAGTTTGACAAGGTTTACCTAATGGCTTTTTAATTCTACCTTTTATTTAGAAATGGTCAAAAAATCCAGAACCCAGTTCTACCATTTTGGTCTATTGAAAGTAACCTACAGAATATTTGATTGTTCGACCAGTCTCATCAACATTTTCTCGGTATTTATCCTTAAAGCCAATTACTAACTACCCTAAGCAATGAATGGCGCTCGACCGTTCAAGTAACGTATTGCCGCTCCGCCTGCACGCAAACTGCAATTGCTGTCTGACGACCTGGCTAGAAAGTTTCTATTGTTCCGTTGGTGCTGGCACCTCTCGTGCTGCAGCTGAGCAGATTTGCTGCTCCCTTGCTCGCCTTCCTGACTCAGCTAGGCTTCTCACTTAGCCTGCGCTTATTGCAATGAAGTCTGCTGGCTATCGTGTGTGCTTCAGAAATCATTTAAGTTTTGAGAGCGCCACAAGAAACTCTCCTGCATAACACTCACTTAGTCCTTACGTCTCTGTGGAGTTACCGGGATACATCCTCTTATCACCTGCAAGTTTATGCTCAGCTGATTCCTGATGCCCTCGGCTGGACCGCTCCAATAGCGCATTCGTCGAAATAATTCTTCGGAGGTTCTCGCGTTAGCTCACCGGTAGAGTTAGCAATGGCAAAAGCTTAACTTCTCCTGCGAGCCAAGTGACACGTCCACCAAATCCCCTAAGGTTTTCGCTTGGTGCACTGACAGACTTAACAGGCCGACTTCAATCACCCGGGATCAAAATGTGTCAGCTTTGGGCTCCAAGCAGAAGAAAACTAAGGAGAAGTAGAGTGCACAGGTGACTATTTGTGTCGCACCGAAAAGCTCTACAGCGGTGGCATTCTGGTCTAGGGCCTTTTTTGATGCAGATACCAGGATCAATGCAGTGTACGCATCCGAGCACAATTAACTAGAACGCTTACTTCGAAGTTCTGCTAAATAATCCTATGCACCCACGACCGTTGGATGACAGCTTTATTTATTAGCAGGGCAATAAGTATACCCATACTGCATAGGAGTTCAAGCAAGTTCTTCGGACAGTACTATTGAGTCGTGGCATGGCAAATTCAATCTTCAGATTTGATATCAGGGGAGAATTTTGGGATGATCTAGACCATGCTCAATAGGCGATCTCAATCAACCAAACCAGTGCGTCTAGTTCGGCCGATTGCAAAGGCTGGAAGGTTTAGCATCACTCGATTCTATATGGTGGTCGGGTTGATTGTATTGTCATTTAATGAAAATTATGATGTAATATTCTCAGATATTTTGCTCCTGCTATAAGAGGATTTCAGTTTGAAAACCATAAGAAAGGCCTTCCAACGACCATAATTTCTGGCCTTCGTAAATGATAATAGTCGTTAAAGCGAGGAGAAAGAGCACTTCATGACAAACTCATCAGATATGGTTGGCGGTGGTATCGGGCTCGGAGTGCAGAATTCCATGCACTCGGTGAATTGAATGCAGGAGTGCATTATTAGGGTAGGCCCAATAAGGCGTTAGTGTAACTCACTAATATAATCAAATCTCTTTCCAGGTGGTTTGAATCTCGCTGCGAGAGGAGCAATAGGCAATATTAAATGAAAAGAAAGGTATAATGTTTAGACAAGCACGCAAAAGCACCCACGACACTCGCAGCCCCTGGTTCGTAGAAACGCTGGTTAGTGCAGAGCGAAAAGCAAGTAGGGGAAAAGTGGGTTCGCTGTATGCGCAGGGAAAGCTGTCAGCAGATGCGTCTTTAGTGACGGGAAATCAATGCAGGCGGTAACGGATGCGGCAATTGAGTTCCGGGATTTCTGTGCACAGAAACTGAATGCCCGATCACCAGGAGAACTCAATTTAGTTTAGAGTATCGGCTAGAAGACTGACCCTGAGCCAGTGACCATGGAATTTTGACCCCGGAACTGTGTTCACATACCTGGCGCTCCTGCCTGGGTGGTGAGCGATCCAGCGGACAGATGTGTCATCGTGCCGCGTCCTCGCCGGCTGCCTCGACTTCCAGTCAAGTGCCACGGTGAGGATGAATGCGACGTTGTCAGGCTCTCCACGACAGAGCGAAGCTTCCAGCGGCAAAGGCCGAAACGGCCCATAGAAGTGACGACGTCTTTCCGAAACTGCTTTGTAAGCAGTGCATACAAGAACGGGTTTGCACATGCGTTGAATGGATAGAAGACGGCCAGCACAATCTTGGCGTGCGTGAGCTGGCTCAATGAGAAACTGGAGAGGCTGACGTCGATTCCGCCTACGCGAGCATTCGATAGAGACACATCATAACGGAAAGAAGGGCCCATAGGCATCACGTGACGAGCAAGAGAGAATACCAGCAACGAATAAACTCACTTCTTGCTGGTCTACTGGCCTGTGCAATAAGGCACTTACAGTTGGAGCAAAAATCTGCTGCTGGGCTTGTCTGCCGTGAGCATCAGTTGCCTTATCACGCCACTTCTTGCCGACCTGCACTGGCTCCCAGTCAAACAACATACGAACTTCAGGTAATGTCACTCACTTTTAGGTTCCTTCATTCTCTGGCTCCAGCCTACCTATCAGAACTTCTCCACACCAGGCTATGCATCGCACCAACTGCTTTTCTGAATCACATTGTTTAGCTATATCTCGAACTAACCCCAAATCTTTTGGAGAACGTGCCTTTAGTTCATATGCTCCCAAAGCCGGAACTCACTTCCAGCTTGTTTCACGACATCTCCTAATTTGACCACATTTAAAATTAAACTAAAAACGCATCTGTTTACCATAGCATGTAGTGCGTCCCTGTGATTCGACCTCTATGTGCTTATGCGTGCTGACTCTGTGCTGCTGCCACTAACCACACTTGCATGCTGATTCTGTGCAAGTCACCCCCTAACCATGTTATTCGTGTTGTTTATTGAGCATACTACCGTTAACCGTTCGATCGTACTTGATCTGTAGCAAATGTAAAGTTGCCTCGAAAGAGATTGAGCTCTCTGAAGGCGCTATATCAAATGTATTATTATTATGTTTCCTACGTAGCTTCTTAACTGTGATGGCACACTAGGTAAGGCGGTTGCTTTCACGGCCTCGGTCCCGAGGTCGTGGGTTCGATTCCTGCGGCGGGGCGATCCTTTATCGCCACTGCAAGCGGTGGTGATAGCCGTAAAGGCTCTTCTGTCGCTATAAAAAAGAGGCTGTTAAATCAGCTAGGATTTATTTATTTATTAACTATGATATCCTAGCCTAAAACAGGAAATATCGTTATTTACTTGCAAGATACATCTAAAAAAATAATGTATCTCAACCGAGCTCTTTCGCTTAAATTCCAAATGTTGGTCTTTATTTCGCGTATGGCACATCGCTGTGAGTCTCCGATTGTGTGACCGAGAAATCTCGAAGTTATCGGTCACGTGATCAAAAGGTCGAACCTTAAACGGGGCCAACTAAATTTGCAACAGCATCTACCAAAGAGCATCTCAGGCAGGCACGGTGCCTAGCTGGTTTCTGAGGATAGCCCGGCCTGTTTTTATTGACGTTACGTTGCGATTGTTTGGCTTGAAACTGTGCCTAAGCCACTGCTTCTGCACGGATAAGCGCTTAATAAGTAACTCCACAAGGCCAAAAAGACAAAGTTAGTATTACACAGCAGAGTTTAATACTAGCACACTCAAAGCCTAAGCGGCTTTCGGTACGCATGCAATATCCAACAGAATTCATTTCACATAACAAGAAGAAGAAATTGAAAAGTATAACTGAGTCAGCCGAGAAAGTGAGTAACGTGGATGTAGGAACCCAGAATGGCTTTACAAGATGTGTTATGTCGGTAGCAGAAGAGAAGAGGTCGTTGCTTACGAATCTTGGAAGTGAGCTCATAATTTTAGGACTTACAAAGCAAAAGCTTCTATCGCCAGCTTCAAGCATAGGAATGGAACAGCTACTTTATTTTCATAGAGGACCTAAGGGCACGATGATGCTGAAACTGGTGCAGCAGTTACGCTAGATATGGATGAGTCAAGCCTTGTCTGGCCTTGTGAATCAGTTATTGAAATCCACTCTGGATCCATTAATCAACCGTTAGCCATCACAACTTCTTCTGCGAAGGATACAACACATAGCTAAATTTCTGACATTTTTATACTGGCCTTGCAGCTATATTTATCCCTAGCAGCAGTAGTCTACTCCCTTTTCTTGGTAGCCCAGCCCCAAATGGAATTGCAGCAATACAGGGTAGGTAGAACCTGTGAGCAAGTTACATTTTTGGTAAGCCACCTGGGTAGGCAGTCCGTAATCTTAGATTGATCTAGACATGGGTCGGTCTAGCTGCGGATGCAGTCTTCACTCAAAATTTAGGCAGTTGGCAAAGAAGATACAGCATCACGTATTACACGAGCAAAGTCTCCTAGTCAAGGCGAATGCTTGGGTGTCCTATGAGCTGCAGTTCGTTTTTATTGTTGTTTTGTTTAAGGAAATCAGTGAATACCCAGGATCGACTGCCTGCAGGGCAAGCATTTAGTTTGTCAGTATAGACTCAAATCGCAAAGCTTTCCCAAGCCATTGTTTAGGCACAACAATGTGTCGCTAATCGCAAATGTAAGACAGTTATATATTTATTGACATTCAATAAAGTGCCTATGTAGACAACTTCTAATAGATCCCATATTATGCTGAACTTGGCACAATTTGAACGATTGGCTGAAAGGGTTCATTCTGGTTTCCATGTTGTAGATAATAATGTCTTTGTTAAGCACTGAAAATGATGTTTTTGCCATCTTAAAAATCACTCAAATAAGGTAACAACAACATTGGTCTGTCCACGTGAGTTGACCAGTGGAGCATCGAAAATGTCCATGACCTTTCAAATTGCCTTTACATATACAATCAGGACATGGTCACCGGGTGCTCGATAATTCTGACAGCTAAAACTAAGGGCATGACCGAGATATTGAGATCTTTTGATTTCGCAAACTTATGCTCTTCGTTCGGGCGAACTATGCAATAAGTGGAATTGAGTCTAAATTAGTGCAGCCGAGTACTCCTTGAATTTTCACCGAAACCGTAACGGATCTGACGACCTACCCAGCGGCGTTAAATGGAAGCGGCTCCGACGGAGAGTACGTTTCTCTAAGGTAAGTCGGGTTTTTTGTGCCAATATATGCAAAGTAGTCAGTCTATCGGGGGGGGGGGGCAGAGGGACACTTTCATTTTTCACTTGATGTTGAGCGGCCGAGTCCAAAATCTGTGCTAATAAAGATTTTGTAATAGTCTTCTTTTCAAGATGTTTCTCAATGCTTACTGAAAGCCACGAGTGCAAGGGTCACTGTTACGGCCACCCGTGCATCTACTTTTGTTGCAGAGAGTGTCATTTGGTCCTGAGTTATTTTGAAGATCGGTAGGCAAGTATGGATGTTAGCTGGAAATGCTCATTTCAAAGAGTTTCTAACAATCGCCTAAGCAAGCTATTCTGTAGAGAAAACTGGAACTTTGAGGAAAAACACATGTGATGGACTTTCCTACTTGCTCCGAAAATTTGCGTTGGATCTACAATGGCTTCGCCTGCCTTAAACAGCTGCTGTGTATGGGCACTATACAGCAGAAGCATGCAAAAATGTTACATTAATGCTGCAATACTCTTCAAAAACCTCAGTTCAGTAGACTAAATAGTGTAGTGATCACCGGCCTTAGCAAGCCACCAGCAATAACTATCACTCGCTAGGTTCCTCGGCTACTTTGCTCGATTGGGTTTGAATCTCATCCATGCCGCGAAAATGTCGTGAGTTATACATCTTAGCTCCCTAAATGACCCGATAGAAAAGGAGCGACTTGCGCACCATTTAATGCAGAAGTGAAAGGGCTTCCATAGCCTTCAATTGGAATCACGTATAGTGGCAAAGTTTGGGCTTTAGAGTTATTTTTGGGGCAGGCCCCAAGATCAGCCACCACGAGAACCTCGGTTACCGATGAAGTACACTGCCCCAGACGGAATATAGCAATCCAAGAAGTTAGAACTTGGACAAGTGGTTAGAGGAGTTGCATCAGCTGCGCTGGCGTTGGTATATTGGCGAAGTGCAGTGAGCACACGAACAAGCATTTCTGTCTGCTCCTCCAACTGTGGGACTCGTGGATAGTGTGATAGTGCCAGGGTGGCGCTGGGAAAAGAGGGTAGATGCCATGGTGCCGTAAAGAAATCTGTCATCGAAACGGACAAAGCTAGCAGATGAGCGGCAGATTTACGATGCTTCTTTTACAGCATCTGTTAACTGTATCAAAAGAGATTAAGCTCTCTGAGGGCGAAATGCAAATGTATTATTATTATTTTTTATTATTAATCATAGATTAGTAATGAGGCCAGGATCGCATATACATGCTTCCAAGGAGTCGGCATTATTGCAGCGATCAAGGGTCTGCATGATTCGCCCTCTGCTGCTCGGAACTGGCTAGAGAGCACAATGTTGGTCGAAATTAAATCTCAGTCACTCTGGTTTGAGCTACAGCTACATCAACCCGCTCTTTTCTTTTATGTAGGACTTATGTTGCAAGGTGGTTTCTCTGCAAAGCGCCTATTGCTTGCTGCTAATTACCTTCTCCCGAAGAGGTTTCACACTGCACTTTGCCTTAAGATCCTCAGACTGCACTGTATAAGGTGCTTTGTCAAGGTCAAGCATCCGACAAGATGACTGCATTTCATTTTCAAATGTCGGCTTGTTGACTTTCCAGCTTTTCCGGCCACACCGTTGTAGGCATCCTCGCGCAGACACTGGCATGCAAACCATGTGGGCATCCTTGTGCAGACAGGGACGCGCTAATGCAACCTTAGATCGGCTCGTCATGTCTGGATGGATTATAGCAGGCCTTGACTGGCTCTCTACTGCCTGATCTCAACAGTGGCTACTGGCGGCGACATTTTGCTTGGTGTGACCCAGTGAGTGGACGTTTCTTCGAGAATACTCATGTGACAAAGTGAAAATTGAAGATATTGTAATGGTGCGCTCACATCAAAATGGCCTTCTGCGAGTCATCTTGTTTGGTATTCCTCTTCTGCTCCCCACTGCATCACTGTTACATGTCGTTGCCCCCTTACAACTTTAGCTGCAGCAGCAGCAGCAGTACCATGTCAGAGATTCACCCAGTTGCACATCGGTCGTTATTTTCTCTCGCTCTCTCTCTCCCCATCTCTCTCCCAATCTCTCTCTCTCTCTCTCTCTCTCTCTCTCTCTGTCTCTCTCTCTCTCTCTCTCTCTCTCTCTCTCTCTCTCTCTCTCTCTCTCTCTCTCTCTCTCTCTCTCTCTCTCTCTCTCTCTCTCTCTGTCTCTCTCTCTCTCTCTGTCTCTCTCTGTCTCTCTCTGTCTCTCTCTGTCTCTCTGTGTCTCTCTCTGTCTCTCTCTGTCTCTCTATCTCTCTCTGTTTATTCGTTCGTCTCTATATATTCGTTCGTCTCTATATATTCGTTTATATTGTTCTCTCTCTGTCTCTCTCTGTCTCTCTGTTGGCTCGTTTAGACAAAGTGACGGCACGTTCTACTAACAGCCCCATAAGCCTAGCAATCACAGACATATGCCCTGTAGCTGGGTCATTTTCCCTCTTCGATTTCCCATTAAGCTCTTGTATTCGACCTGCTGCAGGTAGGGCTGATGTTTCACCTCAACGTAGCACAAACTACTGCGCTAGGAAATGTAGCAAATAGACACCAGTTAATGACTTAAGTGGTCGTGCGATATGCGGGTATGCACACTCCACAGCTGGTAGCTATGTTCTAACCCTGATCAAAATGAGAAACTCCTTACTGTGGTTAATGGTGATAGATTATACCAGCTCCTCGATTCTGTCTAGACAGGTTAACTATTAACTAATGTTGACAGTGCAACAAAAAAACTAATTAGGCCTCTACACTTAAAAAGAAAATAAAGCACTAGCTGATTTAACGGCCTCTTTTGTATAGCGACCGAAGAGCCTATACGGCTATCACTACCGCTTGCAGCGACGATAAAGGATCGCCCACCGCAGGTGAAACCCATTTGCTTGCCGGCTGAATTTGAAACCCAATTGCTTGCCGGTTGCTTTTCATGACCTCGGCCCGAGGTCATGAAAGCAACCGCATAACCTAGTGAGTCACCACGGCTCACGGGTTGTGATGAATATGACTGCAAGCTTGATTAATAAATCCAAAAAAATCAGCCAAGTGTAGCCTTTGCTAAAAGAGCTGCAATGGCTTTCGGTTAATCAATGGGTACAGAACATAATTCACACCGAGACCCGTACGGGCCGGCGTTTGGATCCTTTGCACCTAGCCAAACTGCTGGAACTGTTTCAGCCGCCTCGAGCCCTCAGGTCCTCTACGAAAGACAAACGCGTCCGTTAACTTCCATTAGAGACGGTTGGCAACAAAAGCTTTCTGGCTTCATGTGTACTTACAGAAGAATATACATAGCTGTACATTCAGCTGATGAATGATTGCCGCCAGGGTGACACTGCAGCTGTGCATGAAAAGTGCCTAGAAAGAGATTAAGTTCTCTGAGGGCACTGTAGAAGTGTATTATTATAATTTTTGTTTTCGCAGACTTCGCCACCCGAGTTGAGGTGCCGAGTGGAAGTTGTGCCCACCCTTTCGCAGAACAAGGGGCCAGAAATGATGGTTGACAGCCCTGATTTTTCCCACGGGGTTAGGTTGCTGGCCATTTATAACCGAGGTCAAGATGCTCGCCGTTCACGACCGAAGTCGTGAGCTCGAGCCGCGCACGTGAAATGTCTTGATAGAGATTAATTTCTGCTAGGGAGTTGGACAAATGAATTACACGCACACGCACACGTACATGCACACAATCATATATAAATATATATATATATATATATATATATATATATATATATATATATATATATATATATATATATATATATATATTCATATAGCCAGAGAGACAGCGAGAGAGGGTAAAAGAGACGACTCAGCTTTCTAACTCGACTGGTGGTGATAATCAAGGCAAAGCAAAGCCAATGCATCACTTCCTTGAACTATAAAGCTCGAATATGGTAGCACTCCGTACCTGCTGACAATGCGGCCACAACTGCCACCGGTCCCCAGCAGATGAAGTCGGTGAACACGAGCAGAGCCATGCGCTTGGCTATGTAGGCATCACCACTGCTCCGTGCATCAGAGCCTCGAACTTGCAAGAACATGCTGACGTAGCAGCACAAGACCAGTAAGAACGCACCAACATTGACGATGAGCAGAAACAATATGTAAGCTGCAACAAAAAGCCGACCATTGCTGCCTCCGCTACTCTGTATATATAACGCCTATATTCATTTGAGCCAGTCTATTTACTGCAAATGTAAACAAATGAAAAAAGGTAGACATATAAAAAATTAATATCTATACATATATATATATATATATATATATATATATATATATGTATGTATATATATATATATAGGGAGAGAATACATATGTACACACACTTACATGTAAGTATATGAAAAGAGAGTTTCTACTCCGACTGAGTAGAAACATTTGCTGGCTAGAAATTGGTTGTATAGTGCCGCGAGACCAAAACAAGTGCTGAAAAAGGTTGAAAGGATATGCATTAACAAGCAGCTCGTTTTCCATTTCTCTGGGTGAAGTTTAGTTGATTTTAGACTGCAATCGAAATTCGATTGCACACTTTTCCTCGTTTCGCTTGGTAGCGACGCTGCCGTGCTGGTTGGCTCAGTGGTCAAGGTGCTTACCCCAACCAAAGTCAAAGTGAATGTATTTGATGACCAAAGGTCACGTGCTTGAGGCCATTTGCACACGTGAAGCGAATGAATAGAGATTACGTTCCTGTAAAGCACTGTGCAAATAATGATACTAATTAGTCTCTTGTGGACCCTACTACCGGCTGCTACTGCATTTGCCCAAATTCAAGAGCTACTAGGCCTTCTGGAAGAAGTGCATCTTTGAACCTGGCCTGTTTGGAATAAGTTGAGAAAATTACCTCTTGTCACAAATTCAAAACATGATCGGTGCCATCCTTTGCCACAATGAGGCGATTAATCTAGACAGGGCAACCTGAGCCACCTCAATGGCTTGTCTGAGGGGGCGAGGAGGACACCTAGATGGCTCACCATTTCAAGAATATAATTCAGCCTCGCCAAATGCAAACAGGACTGCAGTGGCTTAAAGGATTCCCTCGGTTACTCTTTTCCCTAGCAAACGAGCAAAATTGTACTATTACGTCAAAGGTAAACTCTGTGCGAACAAGCCATTAAAAATAAATAAAGCAATTTAGAAAACCAAGTTTACAATAAACTAAATCTAACTCAACTGCTAAGGGAATCTCAACACGATCCCAATGAGTAAACCAACCAGATCGTGGGTAGGAAGAAGGCAATTCTTTATATCCTACTTCGAGCCATCTTTCATTTTGCCTCATGGTCTTATACCAGGGGTAATTTGCTCATATTTCAAGACCCAGGTGGTAGGTAAATAATAATCACAAGATATTTGACTAGCATCCAAAGAGAACTTTCTTTGGAATTTTAAATTTTGTGGGAGTGGGGAATGCATTTTGATTAATGATAATATAAATCGTTTGTATAGAGCCATAAGAGAAATTTCAGACCCCTCCCCCTCTCTCGCTCTTTTTCTCTCTCTCACACTCTCTTTCACCCACTCTCGCTCTCTCTCTCTCTCTCTCGCTCTCTCTGATGTATACTTTCCTCTTATAGGCTCCAAAATAATTAAGCAGACAAAGTGGAAGATCCCAGTGAGTGTGGTGCAGCAGCTGCTGAGGTTAATTTAGGTACCATGAGTTTTGAAAATGTACCCATTCGCAACACAGCTAACACAGAAATCGAGAGATGAACTAGCCAGCTACCGAGCCCAGACATCTTGCTGTCAGCGCATATCTGCCTGCGTTCAAAAAGTAAGCCTAGCTCGGGCATCGTCAGCTGACCTGCATCTGCCAATATTACGGTTCCGATATGATTTTTTAGTCGTCTACCATTCTGGGGTCGTACCAGACCCCAGAGCTTTAGCATAGGGAGGCGAAAACATACGCTTATGGACGGACGTCTTCAACTTCGACTGTTTTCTCCGAAAGGTGCATGCGTAGCCTCCAATGCAAAAAAAGTGCACAGAAAGCGAAGCGTCTCGGCCAGGCGTCAGAACATGACCGGCGGTAGCTCGCAAATGACAGGGGACTGTGCCGGATCGGCAGCGATCAAGACCTTACATTGAAACGCTAGAAGCGAAATGGGCTTCGAAGCATCGAACGACGGGGAGAGAGAGAGAGAGAGAGAGAGAGAGAGAGAGAGAGAGAGAGAGAGAGAGAGAGAGAGAGAGAGAGAGAGAGAGAGCCCGGCGATTGTTTCGGAGGGGTGAGCGGAGGACTGCAGCACAGCCAGCATCCATAGCAATCTCGAAATGCACGCCGGGGCGGGGGGGGGCCCGGGGCGCTTGATGCTGCTAGTTGCTAGCAGTTGCTGGCAGCAGCTGCCGAGTTCTGGCTCTGACTCACCCTTATCCATCGGGGTGTCGTAGCGGAACGGCATGCACATGCTGGTCACTCGGTAGCTGCTCACGTCGAAGAGCGGAGCCGCAGCGATGGCCGAGCACAGGGCCCAGCCGGCGGCCATGATGACGACAGCGTGGCGCATTCGCATTCGCTTGGTGAGGTTGATGGCGTGGCTGATGGCGTACCAGCGCTCGAGCGTGATGGCGCAGAGAGTGAACACGGAGAGCTCCGCTCCAAACACGGCCAGGAAGCCCATGGCGTCGCACCAGCCGCCCTGCTGCCAGCGCTGGGCGTGGTTAAAGTACTCGCCTCGCGTCGCCGCGTCCTGGCCGCCCAGCGCCACCAGGTGGCTGACGAGCGCCAGGTCGGCGACAGCCAGGTTGGCGACGAGGAACTTGCCGACGGTGAGCGGCGCGGCCGTGGTGCCCCGCGTGCACGCTGTGAACGCGAGCACCGACGTGTTGCCGGCGAGGGTGAGGAGGGCAACGAGCCAGAGGAGGGCACGAAGCCAGTCCGCCTCGAGCATGTCGACGCACGGGTTGAACGCGTTGGGCTCCGGCGTGCAGTCGATGCGCATGCGCCGCAGGTCCAGGTTCCAGGCTGCGTCCGAGCACTGGTCGCCGCCACCGTCTGCAGTGGGGCTGGGCTCGCCCTCATGAGCAGACGAAGGCGTGCTGGGGACCCCGCGATGCCAGTTGCCCGGCGAATCGAGTGTCGTCTGGTCGCTCGACTTCTGCGTGTTGAATCCTGCAAAGCAGTCGGCCGAGCCTGTGGCCAAAGACCGCGAGGCCAAAATTGTCAATGGACCAACCGCATGCATCTTGGCATCGAACCCGTTCAGTTAGAGAGAGTCATTCTCAGGCGAAGCTGACCTGGGCAAGCTGGGGGCAAGCTGCCACTGCAGAATGCAGCAGCCTTTCGCCAAGAGGTTGGAGTCGGGACTGAAAATAATAGCTGGCTCCCTCGTGATGCAGGGCATCACGATCCGTTGCCAATTGGGGCAGGGAGGTGGGCGCAGGGGGGGGGGGGGCCAGCGATCCAAGTGACTTGAACACTAGGCAGTCTGGCCCGGGAAGCCTTGCTGCACAACTCCAACTGCTCCAGTGAGGCTCGGAGGGGGAGGGGAACAAAAAGAGCAGTGATGCAGGATTAAGGATTAATGACCCAGGATTAAGCAACTGAAGCGGTCCAACCTCAACTGTGCCCTGGTTGGCTAATCGTAAAAGAGCCACATGGGAGGCAGTGTAGTAGGTGGGTTCTCTGGTGGGTTCCAGGAGGCCAGATACGGCTTGTTGCCTCGAGAATGTAGTAGGTCCAAGCACGCCTATACCGTGCATGCTACTAAACCCTCGGCTATTGCATCTGAAGATTCGCACAGCACCCGAACTGAGATTCCATTATCTTTGAGTTTTAAGCAAGCAACCTACTACTATAGTTATTGCAATGAGTGGCTGCAGTGATCGTCAGTGCAGCCATACACTGGGCCTCTGAGAAGCACCCGTCGCTACAGTGATGTGATGCAGCTCCGGCTGTAACTCCACTAAGCCAAAAAAACTAAATGGGCAGTTTGGCAGGAGAGTTTCGTATAGCGCACTCACAGCTTAAGCAGCTTGCGGTACGCATTCGGTAGCCCACAGATTTCATCGCACGCAAAAAAGAGAAAGTGGGAAGGATAGCTGAGTCAGTAGAGAGATCGGGGTAGTAAGTAGCATGGGAGTAGCAGCTTAGGACGGCTGGAAAGGCCGTGCTGTAGTCAGCTGGAAGAGAGTAGACGTCGTTGAGCAAGAATTGTGGATATGAGTTTCGCAATCTAGGACCTGCAGAGCAAAAGCTTCTATTCGCAACGGTTTGAAAGCCGAGGAAAGAAACTATTAATTCATTCTCCGCAGAGGAGTCGGGCGCATGAGGAGACTGAAGCTGATGCAGCAGTTCAGCTGCTACACAAGCAGCTATGGGCGGCTGCAGCTACAGGCAAATGCAGCAAGCAAGTGCCTACTGCCAGAGAACGCGACAAATCGCACTGATTCGTTAGACCTCCGATCCAGTCCAATACCCTCAGGCAGCCGGTGGCTGACGAGCTAAATTGCCTATTTCAAAACCATTTCTAATTCCCTATATCAAAACTTCTCGTCTGCCCGTCGCACTCACATGACTCAACTATTAGCACAGCACTCAATTGACGAGTCTCTCGTAAGCTTCTTCACCCATATGACTAAGAAGGGTCCAATGTGCAGGCAAACTAGGTCGGGAATGTCTGGGTGAAAGCTACTAGACATGCTGTCGATAAAGGTCATGGGTCGCCACAGCAAGCTGACTAATATTTGCTCGTCTGCTTGGCAGCCTAATTGACTGCTTGGAGTAAATGACCGAATTTTTATACCGAGGATTGGGTCCTTTTGACTGCTTCCCTTGCACTTGTCTGCGTAGCAACTATGACTCTCAACCTTTGCTCTGTATTTGTCAGGCATCTTCGAGGATTGGTATCGTTGAGTGATTTGTGCTTGTTCGCTCTGTAGATCTCAAGCTCAGGAGCTGCTACAGAGCGTATCTCATTAAGAGCTGCATTAAAGTAGAATCGAAGCCCAGTATAATTTATTTTCGGTAACAGTTATATAAATTAAAAGCGATCGTCTCTCGATAGTTAACGGAGCCTTCTTGAAAATTTCCCCCAATCACTGCAGAGCAGCCATCATAGACGGCTGCACCAGCGGATGAGCTGGTACAATTGAGTCCAACGAAACTGCCACCACGAAGCGGACGCGATTCTCGATCCCCTAGAATTTCCATTGGTCACAAGAGAAGGTGAATAATGACATGATGGTAAGTAAGATTAGGGATTCGAGTGAGCAGAAAAGTCTATTTAGAGGCAAGGCAGCAAGAGATGCCATGCAGGTGGGGAGCAATCATTGAAATTAAAAGCAGTCGTCCGCTTGAGTTTCAGTCACCTGTAGATTGCACTAGGAATACAAGAGCAGTGCGCTGGCTGCCAGGCGTTCTGCTTGCGCTCGCTAACAGCAAAGCAGAAGCTACGATTAGCTGGCAAAGCATGCAAGAGTGTGGCGAATTCGCTGTTCAAGTGACCGCATGAAGTTATAGCAGACTGCTATACCGACGTATAGCTAGAGTTATTTTAATTATTATCATTAGACGAAGAAAGGAGAAGAGCGGTCTCTCGCCATGGTGAGCAGAGCCGGGTTTCAAGATTCCGGAGGGATGAAAGAAGGCAGAGGATGAATGAACGATATTCTAGTAGCTGCTAAATGCTAAATTATCGCCGATCCATCAATGTCTCTGCTGGCGAACCTTCCAGCGACGGCTTTTGCCGATCCGTTGCTGATCCTTGTTTTTAGGGGTGCTTAGACAAGCTCAATAAATGACACCGTTAAGCGACTAACAACTTTCAATATCGACTAGTAAAATTTCGAAAAAAGAATTCTCTCGCAGCCGCGAGTTACTTGTGTAGGTCAGTGAGTGGTTTACTAGCCCTTGAGTATATCCAGGCGCTATTGCAGTGAAAAAGCGATTCCGTATTCCCGGCATTCTTCGCTCCAGAAGGCTTGCAAATGCTAAAGAGTTCCAAATGTACTGTTTTGCCAACTGACTTGCACCGGCTGACTTTTACAAAAAAACTCGGCCAGCCATGCACAGTGACTACTGATAATAGCGATGGCAAAAGTAAGCTCTGCCAAAGTGGAAAGGAGTGCACCCGGTTCTTGATGAAATTTTGACCTTTGTGTTATAGTGCAAAACTCAAAAGTATAAGTTGTAATACTTTCACGGCCACGTAATCAACGTCATCAGGAACAGTGCAGACAATCGGAGGCGAAGCTAAGGGCAAATGGAAGCTAAGCAACAGAAATTAAATTCTGCATGTTGCGTGACGAAAAACGATCGTTTTCTGTTTTTTGAGATGGCCACCAAAAGGCAGAACCAGGATTTTCATTTAGGGGGCAAGACCTACGAGATTTGTATGACCGGTGGATATCTGCAAGTAATAAAAAATTACGGCGCGAATTTAGAGATTGTAATAGACAAGAACTCTTAAGCGCTTGCTGGTCGAGTGGAAGTAGGACACAATTTCGTCATTGGCGACGATCAGGGGGGGGGCGTAAAAAAAAATGGAGGGGCCAGGTAACCGCCGAGCATTGGGAAACGCCCTCCTTGACACCCACGCCACGTACCCCTCTGCGGTCACCTTGGTCAGGTCTCTGCATCCAAGAATGAGTACAAGTCCGACACATACTTTGGGTCTGCAAAGGCGTTGATAAAGGTCAAGGTGAATGTATTTGACGGCCCAGGTCGGTCATGGTCCACGTGGCTTATGAAAAGCGAATGTGAAGCGCCTGAATTGAGATTAAGTCCTCTTAAGGGCAATATAAATGACTTATATATATATATATATATCGTATTTTATCGTCCATAAGCCCCCAAATGTTTTAACCAATTTCATGGAGAAAAATTTATTTATTCAATGACTAAATGAACTGTACAATATTAAGACTCATAGTAATCACTCATGTCACTATCGCTATACTCTATATCGGGAAAAGTGATGACACCCTCTTCATCTTCCTTGTTCATATCACAGGCTTTAAATTTTTTGGAAACTTCCTTATCAGCGTCACTGTCCTCGCCACTCTCTTCATAGGCGACGTCCTCTTTAGTTACCTCAATTGCATTTGAAATCCCGCGCTTCTTGAAAACTCTTAATAAAACAGCCTATAAAACGCTTTTTGGCAACCATTTAATTTTTATTGACTGGCATTCAAAGTAGTGACGTTGTTTAGCTCAATAGGAAAGCGAAAAGATTAGTCTTCCATATATTAGCTCCCTTTCCATTAACAGACCCCAAATTTTGGGAAAAAAGAAAGGGGCATATACACGGGAAAATAGGGTGTATACATATATATTTCATTTGTATATACTACACACGCACATATATATATATATATATATATATATAGGTAATATATATACATATACATTTGAGTGTGTGTGTGTGTGTGTGTGTGTGTGTGTGTGTGTGTGTGTGTGTGTGTGTGTGTGTGTGTGTGTGTGTGTGTGTGTGTGTGTGTGTGTGTGTGTGTGTGTGTGTGTGTGTGTGTGTGTGTGTGTGTGTGTGTGTGTGTGTGTGTGCGTGCGTGTGTGTATAACGATAGTCGGCGCTGCTCCAAACTATTGTACTTCGCTTCTGTGCTAGCTGCTCAGCCGTAAGACAGCTCATTAGTGACCGGTTTCGTAGTTAACTATCCGCAAGGCCCGCCATGGCTTGGCTCCTTCATACTTAGCTGAACGACTGCATCAGTTTTAGCCGAACCTTTAGCTTCAGATCCTCTATGGTCACTAAATTAGCTGTTCCATTCATCCGCTTAAAGATCGTTGGCCACAGAAGCTTTGGCTCTCCAAGTCCTAGACTTTGGAACTCATTTCTAAAATTCTCAGGCACTATAATTTTCTCTCCTGCTGCCGACTGTGGCATATTCTTTCCGGCAGCCCGGAGCTGCTAATTCAATGCTCCTGAGTTCATCGACTGACTTTGTGACTCAGCTGTGCTCTCACTTTTTCTAGGTTTTGCGAGATAAAGTCTGTGGCTACCATATGCATACCCAAAGCCACTCAGGGTATCACGTGTGCTACAGAAAACGTTCACCGGAAACACACAGTCTTTTGGGCTTTGTAGAGGTACACGTGATAAAAAATCGCACTAAATTAGCTATAAAGTATGCGATTACGTGCAGCCACATCTTAAAAAGAATTTTCCGAGACAAACTAGCAGCAAAGACCGGAAGCAGCCACAAAAATTGCCACGAAAACTTCGTGCTGCGCCGATCGTTCCCTGACTTTGCTCTTCCACTGACCCTCCATCCATGATTTGACCATGCAAACCCATGGTAGCTAACACTCTCGGTGAGTTTTCATCTCTGACTTAACGGTATTGGCGGTATTCAGATATTGGTAAAACTATATTGGCGTCGCCAATGGCTGCTACTGTGGTAACTGCTGACCTGCTATCATCGCTTCGAGGCTTTGGCTCAGTCGTTGGGTCGAGAGGAGGCACGACTTCAGGGAATAGCATGGCTAGGTGTGCCCTGTGCTGCTGGCCCAAGGACATCAGTTCATGAGCCGCTACTGTAGGGCGCTGGTAACAAAATGGATGAAGCAGAGCCGAAAAGCTATTGAACACTTCGCCTTCTTGATGTGAGCTTCCCGTGTCGATCTGACGTTTAGGCACATTATTGCAGCCAGCCAGCTCTTTTGGTCTGGTTAAAGTAGGGCCAGGGCTGGCTTATTTAGATTTTTCTATGCAATCGAGGCTTTCTGAAGGATTATTAGATCTTGCTTCGCTCATTCTGTCTACTGGTGAGCAGAGCCACATAAACGTGCAATAGCTATGCGGACGTCAGTGCGAAAATATAAAGCCGAGCGAACCAACAGGTCACTGTGGCCGTCTCGCTAATCCGAGGGAACGCCTCAATAGAGCTGCAGCTGCAGCAGCTCATTGAGCCAGGAGGCGGGAATGCTAATCGTAGAATTAACTCCTGGGGCTGCCATCTGGACGCCGCATGCGTCGGTTCCCAATCTCTTGTCACCCTAGCGATTCTTCGCTAGGTCATATCTGATGAGTAGCCGCATGTTGCACGTGGCATTCAGGCCGAAGCACCAGGACCGAGTGCACAGAAAAGGGGAACCCACCTGATTGCCGTAAGAAAGAGGCCTTTCAAGATGAGAATGCAGCCTCTGTTCTAACCCAGCCAATCAACTGGCTCGCCATGAAGAGCCAGCCATCTTGTACGTAGAGACTTCTAGCCTTACCTCCCCATACGCCGCCTGAGTAGTAAGCTCCAAAGATGCCCTGGCGTGCACTCATGCTGAGTAGCCGCCGTAACCGGTGGTCTCCGTCGCTGTTCCAATTCCCAGAGAAGACCGTACTACTCGGGTCGGTCGCTAGCTCAACAGTCTGCCGGCTGTCGAGGTCAGACGTCGACGAACCTGCGACCTTGGAGCAGCGGAGAGCCTCCTTTTTTCGCTTTACCTAAAAGCAAAACCGACCAGGTCGTATCTTATAGCTGGACGCGAGGACTCTGTGTTCGGCGGCGGCAGCGGCGAGAACCCGAGACTTGTGGAGCGTTGCGCAGGTCGTCGTTCTGTCGCTCAGTCGCGATACTGTAGTGAAAGGACGCGTGGTGTTCGTGAGAGCTTCCGCAGCGATTAATAAATGCTACTGCAAGCTCAGCGAACAGAGAAGAGAATGATCTGGATGTCAAAACGGGTAACACCAACGCGGTGTCACTACTTGCTCTAGAGGAGATGGAGAAATTAGCTAGGGAAGATGACATTGAAGAGGACATTGATGACACCACGACTCTGCTTTTGGCTCGGCTGCTTTGCATTTTCAGCTCCCACAGGCGCGTGCAGGTGCTGATAGTTTCTGGCAATTTCTTCCCTCGGAAAGACTTCAATGTCAATAGAAAAAAGCGCCAGTGAAACACCTACGCTGACTAAAATCTGCTATGTAATTAGGTACAGGGAGTTCCTCTCGGTGCCAGGCTCGATGGCCAGCTTTGAGAAATGCGCTCCTTATAAGGCGCGAAAGGAATACAAAAAGTAATTGCCAGTTACATAAAAACTATATAATGACATTTATAATATACATTCGTGCATCAAAGATGGTTGCTGCAGTCTTAGCAAAAAACACCGGTTCACTAGACTTGCCTGCTCGTAAACCTCTTTATCTTGTATTTTTGGATACTTGAAGGCACAGCAGTGCTGTGGATACGACACGCGGACAGTCTCTACCTTGATGTACCTGACTGTCGGTGGCAGTAGAGTCAGGGAAGGTGTGCTCTCCAGGTTGAGCTCCAACAGTTCCTCCAGACCTGCAGTTGGAAGCTTGGTAATGGCGGTTCCAGATAAGGATCTACAAAAACGCGCTCGCGGTAATAGTCATTCTGAAGGCCATGAGAGTACAATAAACGAAACCCGGAAACAGCAGAGTAATAGGCCACCGGCAGTGGCATCTGAATACATCGGAAGCTCTGAGAGCCACCTTTGATTCGTTATACAATTAAGTCGTAGATGTTTGGTTAAACACGGTAGATTTGAATATAAAATCGTATGCCTCATTATGCATCATTTCATTGAAAACGGTATCATAGACAGCAATTCAAAGTGCTGATATAGCTTTAAGCTGATTCGCACCAGCTCGAACAGAAACGATCAACACAAGGCAGGGTTAGAGCTGATTGCATAGGTACCCGAGGGTTATCAGGACAGCAAATTTTCTACAACTAAACGATAAAACTAACTTACTAGTTATGGAAAAACCCAGTGTGATTCAGAAATTGGAAAGGCTGACGCTCAAAATTGGCTCTGTCAGCATATCTCCTGTTGAATCAGCTCGAAATCTAGGTGTCATGTTCCAAAGTGACCTCTCGTTAGACGACCACATCAGGCTCACAATCAAGTCTGCCTACTTTCAGCTACGTAAAATTTTTAAAACTCGCGCTTGCTTAGACAGGGATACCACGTCTAAATTGGTTAATGCATTTGTAACATCGTGTCTTGACTTCTGTAACTGTCTACTTGCCGGCCTACCAATATGTGCAATCAGGCGCTTACAGCTGGTGCACAACTCCGAAGCTAGGCTTGTCTGTCGTGAGCCTCGCAGTTGCCACATCACACCACTTCTCGCCGACCTGCACTGGGTACCAGTCAAGTAACTGATCGACTTCAAGGTTTTGTCGCTCCCTTTAAGGTCTCTTCATTATTTGGCTCCAGCCGATCTCTCAGATCTACTCCCCCACTAGGCCAAGCATCGTAGCACCCGCTTTTCGGAATCCAACAGTTTACCAGAACCTCGTTCAAACCTCAAATCCTTTGGAGACCGTGCATTTAGTTCGTATGCTCCCAGAGCCTTGTACTCCTTTCCGACTTGCGTTCGAACATCCCCTGACTTGACCACATATAAAAAGAACTTAAAAACACACCTATTTAGGACAGCATTTAGTGGATCCCTATGATTCGTCCTTCATGTGCCTATGCGTGCTGACACTGTTTCGTGCTGCCACTCACCACATTTGCATGCTGACCCTGTGCATGTCACCCCTAACCATGTTATTTATGTTGTTGGTCAAGCATGATATTACTCACCATTCAATCGCGTTTCCCTTTGCAGCAAATGTAAAGCGCCTAGAAAGAGATTGAGTTCTCTGAGGGAAATTTATCAAGTGCATTATGATTATTATTATTATTATATTCCACAGCATTTTCTTTTATACGGAATCCTTTCCATGACTGCTTTCAGGTTTTAAGCAGGCCGATGGTGCTTAGGGCCAAAGGCTTAACTACACTCCCAGTTCAAGCAGACATTTTGTGGCAACTGCCAGTCCAAACTTCCCATCTAGAACATATCGCAGTGTCGCTCATTAATCAAACTACGGTGGGGATCTAGTTAATCTGCACTAAGCTGTGTTTTACTTTCATTAAAATACTACTGAACCACTAACCATATATTCCAATGCCATACCGATTATCTTGCGTCGATCCTGTATACCAGCAAAGCCACAGTCCAGAGTTATAAACAACCAGGTCTCTGACAGAAACCTATACTGGCTATGTCTTCTGACACTATCCTAAACTAGCTGAAGCTTATCGCTGACAAGACCAGCCTAATATTTATTGGCAAAACTACCATTAACCAAAATTTGGAGGATCCTACCCTCTAGATTTATGCACCTAGCATCGCTCTCAATAAATCTGCCTGTAATCTAGGGCTGCAATTAATTCCAAAATGACTTGTCATCTGATGAGCACTTTGCCACCATGGTAAAGCATGCCAATTTTTAGCTAACGAACAAAGGCAACTTGGGAAACCTGTGCAGATTTTGTCAGAGTTTAGAATGCATATGTTTGGCTCATCTTTCCCAGCGCTCCAGTAAACTTGTCTCTTAAATTCTTGCGTACTTTTTCGTGCTTGCCTGCGAAAAATCCTGCACATGTCACTAGCCAGGGCCCTTACTAACCTACGCTCCTGAGTGTTTTCTTGTGTGCTTCTGTATGGAAACACACACACACACACACACACACACACACACACACACACACACACACACACACACACACACACACACACACACACACACACACACACACACACACACACACACACACACACATATATATATATATATATATATATATCCGAGCATGAATAATAATATTACATTTGTATAGCACCCCCAGATAACTTAATCTCTTTTTAGGCACTTTACTTATGCTGCAAAGGAAGCATGGTCAAATGGTAAGTGGCAGCATGCTCAATGGCAGCAAGCACAGAATGGTTAGAAGTGGCATGCACATTCATTAGTCTCATCTATATAGCGACAGAAAAGCCTTACATGGCCATCAATTCGCTATCTATCCCGTTGCTTCCCTTTCTGCAAGATCTAACGTGCCGGATACAGATTTGGTTCTCTTAATGGGCCACGCAAACGACTTCTAATGGATCTTTTTAGTATTCTTCGTTAAGACTTTAACTTCTACTTCAAAATTCTTCTCACCTATCCATACCGGCTCCCAATAAAGCAGCGTCGTATCAACTTCGAGGTTCTGTTAAGGTACCTTCTCCAAACCGTTTGACACGCTTTCTTTACGGCATTAGAATACCGCCTCGAAAGAGATTAGTTTCGCAAGTTTTATTATTACTATTGTCGTAACCCTCTGGCTTGCCGTCTGCCAATCAGATTTATACTTACTAAGTAGGCCCCCCTGTCGAGCTCTGACCTCTGAACCCAGTAACTCGGATAGTTTAGTTTGTGCTCCTGTACCCTAGAGTAGGCGGACCCACTGACATTCGATATGTCGGGCTGGGCGTCGCCTTGCTCCGGAAGGGTAAAGCCTGGGGTCAGCTCCCAGAGTTCCGAGGACGGGAACTGGGTACAACGTGCTCGCTCTCTTTCAGCGGAAGCTCTCGACGATGTTGGACTTCCGCTCCGTCTACCACAGAGTACTCAGCTAGCCGGGTCTTGGACGGCGTACGCGTGTACTGGTAAAACGGAGTCGTGCGACGGTGCGACTGTGGAAGCCGACTGAGCACTAACACGTTGTCCGCGCTTGCGGCGTCATCCAGCGCCCTTTAGTTTACCTTGTATAGGACCTTCCTCTGTAGGCTTGTTTAGTGCCCTCCTTTGTATAGCGCATGCGTGTGTATTATATAAAGTGTTGTGTACCCGATCGATCACGCGTGAACCGCTGTTACCGGAGGGCCCGGCGTAACGACCCAGAGCGGACATAGATAGTAGCGAGCCATAGTGGGAGTTAGCCGCTGGCCCCTTGAACTCGGTTACAGTCCTACCAATCTGAAGTCTTTTAGAGACCATACTTTCACTTGCTACACTCTCAAACTCCTGCCAGATATCACCACCTCCTCTGACTCAGTGTAATTTAAAAAGCAGCAGCTAAAAATAACTCGTGTTTCTGACAGTATTTCGTTTGCTCCTTCTGTGTGCATTTTTGATTTAGCGCTTAACGTTAGCAAGGTGAGATTGTGCATGCCATCGCTAAATAGTCGACACGGTTCCTTTCCAGCATTTCTGAAGTGCATAAAAATGGTTCAGTTCCCTTAAAGTGCAATATACATTTAATACTAAAAATAATTGTTGCAATTAATGTCGTGCTGGTCAATTTTGGAAAACTTCAGTAGCTGCTCTGAGACAGCAGAGGTTGCAGCAGAAGCAAAACATGCCGACTACTTGAGCCCATACTTACAGGTTTTTTAATGAACGACTCCCACCAAATGCATTTTCGTCAATCTTAGCTAATTTAAGATTTAGGCTGAAGTCACTGCAACAAAAAGCAAATAAAAGAGTGAAAATAAATAAAGTAATACAGATTTGCAAGGCTGCATCAGCGCACCTTTAAGCCTGAACTTTAGTAGCAAATTTAAGGGAGATAATAAATGACAAAGTAAGCAAGAAATAATCGGTAGTTTCAATACGTTAGTGACGAAAGTAATAAAGACCAATGAAGCTAGCAGACTGGTTTCCGGTGTGCTGTTTTCAGCATTTCGCAATAGATAGGAATTGGTAGGAGGCGAGACTAGTTTGTTTTGTTGTTCTCAATTTTTATTGATACCAACCGAAGTCTTGCGATGCTTCTCACATAATTTGGAATTGTTCGAAAAATGGAACTCTTAAAAAATCACGGCCCAATTTCGAAGAATAAAAGCACCAGCACATTACCACCTCAATCAATTCAAAATTGACCACTTTAATTGCTATCACCAGCTTTAGCTTTATTAGAATACAAATTCTGAAAGTATTCCACACACTGCCAGCATTGGCCCTGGCAATTATTTATTCTCTGCACGCTATGTTAACGTTAAATAAATGCTGTACATGCTGCTGAACTAAAGTCTCTTGATAAAACCGCAGCCCAAAAACGGATGCTAGTCCATGCAGACGACTATCATTTACTCGTAGAGCTGGAACTTTAAAGTGTGGCAAGTGAGTTATAGGTTCAGCACCCAACCACGTAAGTATATATGTCAACGGCTGCAAATCATGGCAGCAATTGAGATTACTCAAATCTTAATAATAATAATAATAATAATAATGCACTTGATAAAGTGCCCTCAGAGAACTTAATCTCTTTCTAGGCGCTTTACATTTGCTGCAAAGTGAAATGCAATTGAACGGTAAGTAAAATCATGCTTTAAAAACAAACGAGATGAATAATATGGTTAGGGGTGACATGCACAGGGTCAGCATGCAAATGTGGTTAGTGGCAGCATGCACAGTGTCAGCACGCATAAGCACATCAAAGGCGAATCACAGGGACCCACTAAATGCTGTCTTAATAATATTATTCTATTTCTAAACGCATAATAATAATTAATAATATTATTCGATTTCTAAACGCAGAACAGCCTATTCGAAATCCCCAGAGGGAAACATTTGTACATCACCAGCCTTGGAACACTATTCACTTAGAAGACTAAAGTATGGATGACAATGGATGGCCGCAATTTTTCTTAAATTAAATGATGATAAAAACTAACTTATTAGTTATGGGCAACCAAGTGTGATTCAGAAACTAAAAAGGATAGCGCTCAAAATCGACTCTGCCAGCATATCTCCTGTTGAATCTGTTAGAAATGTAGGTGTCATGTTCCAAAGTGACCTTTCGTTAGACGACCACATCAGCTCCACAATCAAGTCTGCCAACTTTCAGCTACATAAAATTGCTAAAATTCGGGCTTGTTTAGATAGGAATACCACATATAAGTTGGTCCATGCATTTGTGACATCCCATCTTGACGTCTGTAACTCACTGCTTGCTCGCCTACCGGCATGTGCAATCAGGCGCTTACAGCCAGTGCAAAACTCTGCAGCTACACTTGTCTGTCGTGAGCTTTGCACTTGCCACATTCTCAACTTCTCGCCGACCTGCACTGGCTACCAGGCGAGCAACGGATCGACTTCAAGGTTTTGCCACTCACCTTTAAGTCCCTTCATTCTTTGTCTCCAGCCTACCTATCAGATCTACTGCCCCACCAGGACAAGCATAATACCACCTGCTTTTTGGAAACCAACTGTTTACCTATACCTCGTACGAACCTCAAATCCTTTGGAGACCTTGCATTTAGTTCGTATTCTCCAAAGCCGGGAACTCGCTTCAGACATGCGTTACAACATCCCCTAACTTGACTACGTTTAAAAAGAACTTAAAAATGCACCTATTTATAACAGAATTTAGTGGCTTCCAGTGGTTTGTCCTTGATGTTCTTATGCGTGCTGACACTGCTCTATGCTGCCACTAACCACACTTGCATGCTGACCCTGTGCATGTCACCCGTAACCATGTTATTCAAGGTGTTCATCAAGCATGATACCAATCACCATTCAATCGTTTTACCTTTGCAGCAAATGTAAAGTGCTTCGAAAGAGAATGAGTTCTCTGAGGCTGCTTTATCAAGTGTATTATTCTTATTATTAACTCTCTCTGTCTCTCTCTCTCTCTCTCTCCTGCTGTTGATCTGTCGAGTGGTGCAGAGCATTCCTCTTTAAGTACCCAAGTAGGCACACATTCTTTTGGGCCAGATTTTTCTTTCTGATCCAAGGAACATGCAGTCTATACAACACCCTATACAACATCTATACAACACCCCACTCCGACCTTAGGGAGCCATACCATGGAGGAACATGGCTTTGTTGTGTAGGCAGCACCCGAGTGGCCACTCGGGTTCGTGTAAGCTGGAAATGCTTATTAGGGCCAGCAAAGTAGAATTCCTTGATTTACTCTATTTCATGAATTCACAAGCAGTCGCCAGATGTAACATCTATGAGGCTCTGCATACGCTGGCCGAACACCATTTCAAGCCACATGGCAAAGAAGAAATATGCTTGAGAGACTGGGCTTCTAGTGGTCCAGAGACTGTTTTGATGCCGCCAAGAAAGCAGACTTCGCAATCAACCGAGTAGCAGGCGTCCCTGCCATCAGGTACATCGCCAAAGGCTTTGCTGATATATAATAGTGCTTTGCCAAGCGGTCTCTACCAATGGCTGCTATAAAAGAACAGGGCGGCTGGGCAATGCAATGAATGGTCTAATTACTGCCCTGCCAAAGTCATCGTATAGGTTAGGCAGCGTTTGATAGGCAAATAATCAATCAGCCGAGGCTTGCACAAACATGCATGGCGATGAGAGTGTCTGTACGACTGGCAGCATAGCGAGACGGCTCGGGAAAACAAGGGAAACTGAAGCAGCCCACCTAGCAAGCTCACGAGATTACTCCTCCCTGCTCCACCAGCAGTCGCTAATTCGTGCAGTTTGAATGCACGGAGTTAACTCACACAACATGCTCAACAGCTTGATATCTCGTCAGCAGTGGAGCTCACGCCTTTGATAGAATAAAGGTTAATAGGACTGCTGCTAGTAACATGTACGGAATCGTGCCAAGGTAAGAGCTTAAAAGCAAAAAGGAATGAAAAAGAGAAGTCAATCGGCCACAAGAGATGCTGAGTGTAACAGATACGTCTTTAACCGAGACTTCGAACCATGCAAAATATTTGCAGGTGGTGACATAAGCCAGACGCAAAATCCAGGCTTTCGGTGCATATGAACTGAAAGCCTGGATTAACGAGCGATTTCCGTACAGTTCAATGAAGCTCATGCCTGGATGATGTGGCAGCACACTGTACTAGCTAAAAGGTCAAGGTCTGGTAGGCTGTCGCAAACGCGTGAAGCAAATTCTAGGCTGGAGAAAAGATCTTGATAGGGAGCTATTGAAGCTCAAGCGGAAAATGGTGTAATGTGGCAGCTACGTCTGTCTGTATCTCTGTCTGCAACCCCACAAAGCCACAAAGACTATGTGGGTGTTATGCAAGGGAAATTTGTACAGTGCACTCACAGCCTAAGCAGCTTCTGGTACGCATTTGGTAGCCAACAGACTTCATCTCACGCAACAAGGAGAAAGTGATTGGGGAGAGTAGTTGAGGTAGTGAGTGGCATGGGAGTAGCAGATCAGGACCGCTGGAAAGTTTGTGCCATAGTCGGCCGCAGGAGAGTAGCTGTCGTTGCATAAGAATCATTGAAGCAAGTTCCTCAATATAATACCTGCAGAGCAACAACAACGGTCTTTAAGCGGAGGAATGGAACAGCTAGTTTATTGTCCATACGGGACCAGAGGGCACCAAGAAGCTGAAACTGGTGCAGCAGCTCAGCTAGGTATGGAGGAGCCAAGCCGTGGCGGGCCTAGTGGGTCAGTGTAAGAACTTTTCTCTGTATCCGTTGATCAACCAGCAGCCATCCCAGCTCTTTTAGCAAAAGAGACCATAAAAGACAGACCATACGAGGTGCCAGCTTTTGAGCTATTCTCAAACAAGTAGAGGTACAGGCCCGAAATCGTGAGTAAAGGCCATTGTAGTAATCTAGATGAGATGTGGCTAGCACATTAACTAATTTGGCTGTCCGACCATTGTCTAAGCAAGCCTTAATTTGACAATATACCTAAGCTGAAAGTCGGCCGGCTTGACAACAGAAGAAATGTGCTCATTTAACAGAAATTTATTTTGGAACAGTGAGCCCAGTTGATGGTCCCACGTCATGGGAGTTGATTTGATAAACCGATCATGTGGCTGAGGTCTGCTGCCTCTTCACGACCAAGATCGCAAGGTCGTGGGTTCAAATCCTGCAGTTGCTGGCTCTTCACGACCAAGATTGTGAGCTCGTGGGTTCAAACCCTGCAGCTGAGTGATTCTTTATTGCCAACTGCAAGCTATGGTGATAGAAAATAAGGCTCTTCTGCTGCTATACAAAATGAGGCTGTTGAATCAGCTAACAAATTTTCCCACTTTACGGTGATGCTCGGCTTGCCAGAAACCATTCCTGAGAATCTCGTGGCCTAGCTTTGTGTAACGGAGACAAGGATTCGATACACTCTACCTAGCCAGCCCCCTGAATGCTCTAAGCATTAGCCACAACACCAGTGCTATAGTTGACCTTCTATACAGTCATATATGCGGCTGTAATTTTAGCATCAGCCACTACACCATTGGTCTCATCGACCTTCAACACATACTAAGATGTGCCACTGTAATCTCTATAATGCACCTGACTGTAGTACTCTTTTTTACAAGTAAAAAGTTTTTACGGCAATATTAATTTTACAATGCTGAAAGTCTGCACACTCGTATTACACAATAGTCAAGGGCTATGCCTAACAGCAGATAAGCATGGTAATAAAATTATTATAACCCAATTTTATTTGTATAGCGCCATAAAAGAACGTAATCTCAATTCAGGCATTTCACATATGCCTCGGGGCTCGAGCCCACGACCTCAGCAAGACCTTGGTCTGGGCGAGCACCTTAACCGCTGAACTAAACCAGCCGGAGGCTGGCACCACAACAACTCTTGTACCTACAGGCCAGCGTGCTTTAGACATCGTTTTGTCTTCAGATGCTGGCACTCTCCAGGAGAACTTCAGAATGAATATTCACTTAGTAATATCTAAAAGAGAGGGCATGCTGATGCCTACAATGATTATGGTGGCAATTTTCTCTAAGATTGACTGGCTTTGACAAGGTCGAGGTTAAGGCTTGCTTTCAAAACATTATCATTCTCGCAAAACTGTCTGGTTTCTACCCTGGTCTTTGCAAACCGGAGAGGTGGATATTGCTCAGAAGCTGGCAAACCCAGCATCAATAATCGTCGACCCACGGTGACTGAACTGGGGATTTAAAATGACCTGCAATGAACAGGTACTAACTACCGCATGTTAACTCGGCGAGTTAGTGATTGCGGTCGTCCCTAATGTCCTAAATTTGCTGAATTCCCAAGGATTTTTCCGGTTTATCGTTTGAATGTTCCACTAAAGGAGCCACACTGTCTTCTTCGTTTGCTTAGTCATGAGGACAACAGCCAGTGTGTGCAAGTCAAAATGTCTGACCTGCACAAAACGGGCCGAGGCGACTCAATGAAACCGAGCTCTCTTGTAGGCAAGACTACTGTGGTCAACTGTCAAGTGCCAGTGTTCAGCGAGCGATGAGCAGCAATAAAAATGGCCGCCAGTGGCTTGCCAGGAAGGATGCCACCTGTGCATTGCTCGCAGTGTACTCACAGGTGACTAATGTTGGCTCCAGCAAAAGCAAACTCTTCAATTTCCTCCAATGAGTTATTCCTTAGGCTCCTACAACGATACCCGTGCACATCAACTTGCAGGTCGATGGAAGATTACAGCACAGCCTTATTGAGCAGGCAACGATCGATGGAGTGATAGGCATCCTAAATAAAGTGCTCTCTCATCACGATGCAGCTCGTAAGGTTGAGTCCTGCAGAGGGCGACCCTTTATTGCCCACTGCAAGTAGTGGTGATACCCGTCAATGCTCCTCTGGTGGTATAAAAATGAGGCTATTAAATCAGTCTTGACCTTTTTTTATAGGCATGGTTTGGCTATCAAACAAAAAGCAAAGGCCCAGCTATATGCCATTGCAAGCCCCCCACCCACCTCACCTTGGAGTGCTTCTTTTAACAGCCTTGACGTTTGGTCCCATCCTCCAACGAGTGGCTCAGACATGACCGGCTAAGATCGGCCAGCCAATGGTCAGCTTTGCCTTTGCTTGGTCAGGCATAACCGGCCGGCTAAGCAACCGCCCAGCCAGTGAAGCCTGGTTTAGACGCTGAGTCTTGCTTCCGACCTACTCGAGTCTTCGGTGTAAACGTCACCAATACGGTGGGGGCAGTCCAGACTTAGGGAAGACTTGGCAAAGACTCAGCAGCCAAACCAGGTTCTACTTTTTCAGCCAATACTCAGCACGTGACCAAACATGGAAGCTATTCAGGCCACGCCTACTGCATTGCTACTGCATTGCTACTGCATTGCTACTGCATTGCTTTGAAAGGAATGGCAGCAGGTCCTCCTCCCCCTCCCCCTCCAACTTGACAGTGAACTCATCGATGCCTTCCACATGACTCAGTGTTTGTGGGACACGCTGAGCTCAAGGTTCAAAAATCGGATGTTGAGGAGGCGAGTGGTAAAGGCTATTGTGGGCAAGCTTCGTTCTACAGGTAATTGCGTTAGCAAAGTTAGGCTGTAGAGAAATGCTGCAGCATGCATCCCTTGAAGCTCAGTGGGCTGAGGGAGTAGGAATCAATACTTTAAGCAAGACGTCTAAAACTCCTACAAACCGGAAGATCCAAGTAAGACTCGAGTAGGTAGGGAGTAGGTACTAAGCAAGACTCGCCGTTTAGACTGTGAGTCACCCATTAGAAGCTGCATTGGGGATGTGGCAAGGTCACGACCTTTTAGGCTGCGCGGCTGCAGTCCCTTAAAGTCCATTGCCAGGCCAATGTACACCAAACTGCATATCTCCGAACTGCTGACTTGATCAAGGTTTGCCTTCAGTTCTCCCACTACAAAGTTCACTCGCTACTGGTTTGGCCGAGTGGTTAAATTGCTTGCTCCACCGACAAGGTCAAGGTGAATGTATTTGATGACCGAGGTCATGGGCACTGTGGCATAAAAAAAATAAATACTAGCTGATTTAACAGCATCTTCTATTGGTATAGCGACAGAAGAGCCTTTACGGCTACTGCAGTGGCGATAACAGAATCGCCCACCGCAGAATTCGAACCCACGTCCTCGGGGCCGAGGTCGTGCAAAGCGACCACCGGCCCCGAGTGAGCCATTACGGCTCCTGCATATGCGAATTCCTGGCTACGCCTATACTCGGCAGTAGTGGTAGACAGTACTCTATCGGTACCAAGTGTCCTAACCACAAAAAGCCTTGCTACAGATTGTGTGGGAACCACTGTCAAGCATGCACTCGGCCTCTGACCGGCCTTACTTGTGCAGCTCAGCTGGGGCAGCTCAGCTATCCGATGCCCAGAGCCTGCAGCTCAGCGAAAACTGAACGCTGGCTGCGATGGAAAGAAGGCTCGACCAGCCACGCCTCTTGTGCCGGCAAGCACAGCTGGCATGCCTCAAACGGCCACTGCGCCTTAAAAGAGATTTTATTCTCTAAGAGCACAATCAAGTATCCAATTATTAGGACGGAGGCTAGTTGCTAAGGCCAAGGTCGACTGCTAGGCTTTGGTCACCAAGTGTGGCAATAAAGCAGACTTAGATAAACCAATCCTTAAGCACTAAAAGCTGCACAGGCTTCAAAAGTGCTACAGAAAACACTAGCCCACAATGCCCTCTTAATCGTCGTGGCTTTATTGAGTTACAGACCGAGTAGATTAAATCAAATGCCATCTTTTCCTCACTAGTGTCCATAAGGGCTAACTAGTATAAGGACACAGTTATACGTTTGTGAGCTCTCTGTGCTATGCTATTCCATGTCATGCCCGTTTTAATTCCTGATTCATGCTCACGGTGCGAGCACCTTCATGCAGACTTGTGCTAATGTGTGAACGCAAGCAACGACTTTGGGCTGAGCCCTTGGGTGGAAACCAAGAAAGTTCCGCAGACTGTCACCAACATCCTTAGTCTTTCTTTCTAAAGGTTTTTGGGATCACTCACTCTGAAATAGGCCTCGGCTTTAATGAGAGCTTGCCAGCCAGTATCAATGCCAAGCACTATTTCTCCATCGATTGACTGATTGATGATCTTGCTGCCACCTGACACTTGACAACTTATCCCAAATGACCGAACCATAGCATGGCACTAGGCCAAGTTGAATGGTTTTGGATCGCTTGGACTGGCAGCTACAGTAAAATATATACTCGTAAGTCTTGCAAAATGTAAGACAGTTTTAGCAACAGGCAAAGGCTGCCTGACATTGCTCTCATGCACAACCTGGCGACGAAATCTTCAATGGGACCGTTGCTATTTATAGCAGGAATACTCTAGATGCAAATATACTGCTACTACTGCTAATAATAATAATAATACATTTGATGTAGCACCCTCAGAGAACTCAATCTCTTTTTAGACAATGTACATTTGCTACAAAGGAAGCACAATCAAATGGCTAGTGTTAGCATGCTCAATAAATAATTAGAACAATATGGTTAGAAGTGGCATGCATGGTCAGCATGCAAGTACAGTTAGTGGTCACGTGCACAGTACAGTGTCAGCACACATTAATACATAAAGGACGAATCACATGGACCCACTAAAAGCTGTGATAAATAAATGCTTTTTTAGTTTCTTTTTAAATGTGATTAATTCAGGAAATTGTGTGCCTTCAGTCGATAGTGAGTTCCAGTCTTTGGAAGCAAAAGAACTAAAGGCGCGGTCTCCAAAAAGTTTGAGGTTTGTACGAGGTATAAATAGACGATTTGATTTCGAAAAGCATGTGGTACGATGCTTGGCCTGGTGGGGGAGTAGATCTGATAGGTAGGCTGGAGCAAAAGATTGAAAGAACCTAAAATTGAGTAACAAAACCTTGAAGTCAATGCGTTGCTGGGAGCCAGTGCAGGTCAGCTAGAAGTGGTGTGGTGTGGCAACTGCGCCACTCACGACAGGCAAGCCTAGCTGACAAGTTTTGCACCAGCTGTAAGCGCCTGATTGCACAAGCCGGTAGACCAGTTTAGATGTGGAGTTTATACTGCCACTAACCACATTTGCATGCTGACCCTGTGCAAGTCACCCCTAACCACGTTGTTTATGCTGTTTATCAAGCATGATATTACTCACGATTCAATCGCGTTTCCCTTTGCAGCAAATATAAAGCGCCTAGGAAGAGATTAAGTTCTCTGAGGGGCACTTTATCAAATGCATTATTATTATTATTATAATTATTAGTATCTCTGCCTAAACAAGCCCGAATCTTAGCAGTGTTACTTAGCTGAAAGTAGGCAGACTTGATTGTGGAGCTGATGTGGTTGTCTAACAAAAGGTTACTTTAGAACATGACAACTAGATTTCGTGCAGATTCAACAGGATATAGGCTGGCAGAGCCGATTGTGAGCGTTAGCCTTTCCAATTTCCGAATCGCACTTGATTTGCCCATAGCTAGTAAGTCGATTTTGTCATCATTCAATACTACGGGAATACCTTGACTATGGCTATTGCGACTCTCCACTGTTCACTCATGCTGAGATATAAATGCAAACTACCAATGCTGCAAATACTGTCACATTAATGTTGCATATCCTCTTAGTACTACACAGTCCTGCCAGAACAAGCTAACATTGATCTTGTGAATGGCGACCTTTCGTAGGTTCATGCATCGGACATCCCAGCCAGGCTTTGCCATGCCCGAGCCTTGTGTGCACTCATAGTGTGCGACCACCATGGCCAGGCGCCTTTTTGCAGCGACGAGTGTCGCACGGTCAGACATTTGTTGGCTGTGTTAAGGTCGATGACGTAAATACGTTAGTCTGGTGACACGGTCATGCTTACGACGGCATTAAATGGAGCACTGGCTGCCACACAAGTTTGCTTTCAATCTCATAGCTGCAGTCCACGGGCTGCACTATCTTGCTGCCGCCAGGAAGTCCTACACCCGAAGGAAGGACGAGCATGGAAAAAGCGGCATTCCCATTCTTGCCTGCCTGCCTCCTCCACCTTCCCAGCCGCCGAAAGCCTGGTCTTCGGTTACTCGGTCTCATACTGCTTCCGGCTGCCAATGGCAGGCTCAGTAAATAAATCCTAGCTGATTTAACAGCCTCTTTTGTATAGCGACAGAAGAGCCTTTACGGCCGTCACCACCGCTTGCAGTGGCGATAAAGGATCGCCCCGCCGCAGGAATCGAACCCACGACCTCGGGACCGAGGCCGTGAAAGCAACCGCCTTACCTAGTGTGCCATCACGGCTCACCAAGTTTGCACCTGGATAGTGTGAGGCATCTGAGCAAGAGGCAGGGTGATTGCACTTGGGCCATTGCTAGCTCTGACTGCCTCATAATGGCCACTGCTAGCCAGCTCTGACCAGGGTGCAGCTGCTATGCAACAACGATCCATCAGCACTGCCGAACCGGTAAAGGCTCACATATTGGCAATAATAATAATGATTTTTGTTTAGCTCCCTCAGTGAGCTGAGTTGAACCGTTAGAGGCTTGTGTAACAAGCAGCTCCTATGATGGAGCCTGCTTATGCTCTGGACATCTATCGGGCACCACCATTACCTGCTCCCTGAAGCCGCATCTGATGAATTCAGTCCCACCGCTCAGTCACCACCAGCACGGTTGAGAGAGAGAGAGAGAGAGAGAGAGAGAGAGAGAGAGAGAGAGAGAGAGAGAGAGAGAGAGAGAGAGAGAGAGAGAGAGAGAGAGTGTATGTGTGTGTGTGTGTGTGTATGTGTGTGTGTGTGTGTGTGACAGACAGACTGACAGAGGGAGAAGAGAGAGAGAGAGCAACCGAGAGAGAGAGGCAGACAGAGAGACCGACAGACAGGGAGCAAGAGAGAGAGAGCAACCGAGAGAGAGATGCAGATAGAGAGACCAACACATAGAGAGACAGACAGATAGACTGACAGAGGGAGAGACAGAGACAGAGATAAACAGAGACATTCAAAAAGACAGACAGAGGGAGAGAGAACGGCAATATTTGCCACCCGGCACCATTCGGCCAGGTTTATCGGTGCATAGGCAGCATAACTCTTACTCGAACCGACATGACCCGCTGCTGAAAGCTTAACAACTACTCTCCTACGGCCGACTATGGCACATCCTTTTCAGCGGTCCTGAGCTGCTACTTCTATGCTACTCACTACCTCAACTGCTCTCAGGACTCTGCTATGCTTCCCACTTTCTCTCTGTTGCGTTAGACGAAGTCTGTTGGCTACCGAATGCGTACCGAAAGCTGCTTAGGCTGTGAGTGCGCTATACAAAACTCTCTTGCGTAACACCTACATGGTTTGTATGACTTAGTGAAGTTACAGACGGAGATACATTACATTCTGACTACTTAGCTGAGCTCATCATGCAGTTTCTGCCTTTTCCTGCCACCCAGTCTATGCAGGAAAGTAAAGCAGCTGCTACCTGTTATCAATTTTCTTAAAGACCATTGGTGAAAGAAGCTTCTATTGTGACCTTCGTACCTATAAACACTGGCTTCCAGAATTATTATGCAATGGCATACTCTTCTAGTAGCTATCTTATGCTGCTACTTCGACTAATCACTTCCTTGATTGGCCTCCCGATTCAGCCAAGCTCCTTTAATTTGCTTAATTGTCTGATATAGAAAGGATAACAGTAATAGCCCAAATAAATTTCTGTAGTATCCCAAGAGAATATTCTATCTACTGAACACAAAAGTGTTGAGTCCATTGGCAACCATTTGTACACCGAAAGCCGCATGTAATGTAATGTAGCTCAATCTGCAATAAAGCAAAAAAGACCAAGTTGATGTTGTGCAGGAGAGTTTTCAATTGCCCAGTCAAAGCCGAAGCAGCTTTTGCTAGGCATTTGGTAGCCCACAGACTTCATATCAAACAACACAGATAAAGTGAGAATCATAGCTGTGTTACGAGGCCAGTAGAGGTATTGACCAGCATGCGACTAGCAGCTCAGGATGGCCGGGAAGGTTTTGCCACATTCGACAGCAGAAGAATATGTGTCGTTGCATACAATTTTTAGAGTTGAACTCCGAAGTCTAGGACCTGCAGAGCAAAAGCTTCTGTCTCTAGCGGTCCTTGAGCAGCAGAATGAACCAGCCAACTTTTTTTTCGATAGAGAGGAGGCTGAAACGGATGCAGCAGTTTAGCTAGGTATGAAGGAGCCAAGCCATAGCAGGCCTTGTTGGTCAGAGTTAGAACTTTTGTCTCTACCCGTTGATCAACCGGTAGCCATCGCAGCTCCTTCAGCAAAGGAGACACATGGCTGAACCCCTGTGTATTGTTGACCTGCCTTGCAGCCATATTCATTACTAGCTGTGGTGGCCTAATGACGTTTTCAGCCAAAATTGAATTGCAATAATAAACCCAAGAGTATCACACTCTGTCATAACACCGGTTCAGTCTTCAGTCTTACGCAGGCGTTACCTCTGGAGATCCAAGCTCCCATGTGTTCATGCAAACATTGCTGAAACGCATCGAGCTGTCTGTGCAACTCACTCATCGGCAGCCGGCAGCCAGGATAGAAGCGCACGGCCCAGAAGCAGACGCTGTCCCAGTGACACTTACAGCAGTCCGTAGATGGTCGGTGGCGAGCAGCTGGCATCGGCTTCAGCTCTCGGCTGGCACAAAGCCCTCGAGCGAATCCTTGAGATCTTATTGTGATCGAGGTCACTGAAACAGTAAGCACACCCCCAATGCACAGTAAGGATTGCATCCACCAGATGCATGGTCCTGAGGCTTGGCAAGTGGGAGCCAGAGGGTGGGACCAAAAGTATTCGATTTTGCATGCTATTATCGTCAAGGAAGCCTGCCAGTAAGACGACGGCTGAGTCACTCTGCACGACAGGGCTACAATCGTCAAATCTAACAGACAGCATTTGCTCACAAATAAATGCCAAGAAGTAATTCTTCTTTGAAACAATCACACACGCGTGATTCCACAAAGCCACCACTGACTAAACCTGTGATATCCCATGAAGAAGTTTTCGAAAGTTTCTGATTACCGAGTGGTTACCATAATTAAGTTTTTAAGTCAAGTAAAAAGAGCCTGTAGCCTGGTATCCCCTTTACCAGACAGTCCCTGGTCCTCACAAACAAGCTGGGGACAAACTGAGTCCAGCAGTTACTCAGCTTTATAATGCTTTTCTTTATAAAAGTGTTGCTGTGTTGCTTCCAAGTCTTTCAAAACGGCCATCGTTCGACCAATACCCAAGCAGCCTGGACTGAACGACACATGGCTGGATCTGTCTGTGTGACACATGGCTGGATGGTCGTGATGAGCTGACCCGGTGTGGGCAGACGAAACTGGTAGACCAAGGAAGGATGGTAAGGGCAGGCTTGGCGCGATTCTCATCGTGGCGCGAGGGTTAATAATAATAACAATAATAATAGCACATTCGATATAGCACCCTCAGAGAATTCAGTCTCTCTCTCTCTCTCTCTCTCTCTCTCTCTCTCTCTCTCTCTCTCTCTCTCTCTCTCTCTCTCTCTCTCTCTCTCTCTTTAGGCACTTCACATTTGCTGCAAAGAGAGCACGATCGATTCAGTTGTGGACGACAGTCCTAGGTCTTAGCACGGAGGGCAGGGATCTTGCCCTTCACGGCCAAGGTTTTAGGTTCAAGTCACACATGGGACGATCCTTCATTGCCCACTGCAAGCGGCTGACTGACTGTCGTTAAGCATCATCTACTGCTGTATACATGAGGCTGTTGAAACAACTAAACTTGACATTAGGCAGATGAAGCTTGAGGGAAGGGGAAGTAAAGCTACAAGAACGACAAGTTAGGTGTCATCAAATGAAGGCAGCTAACTCGACCGATGCACTTATCAGACTTAAAATGTGCGAATGCTCTGGACTGACTAGGCGCCGATGCATGGTGCACTTGCACGCACGGTGTGCGCAGTCTCTTCCTTGTCTCTGCAGTGCCGACAGATGGCGTGGGGGAGCTGCTGCTGCTGCTGTTGTGCTCGACAGCCAACAGGCCAGTAGCCTGACCCACTCACTGGTGAGCCGCATCGAGGCAGAACCTCTGGCTGCCTGAGAACTTACATTTCTACCGGCGTCGAATCTTGATTGGCGAATGCTGAGAAATCCGGCAGCTCCACGAGCCCATTACTCTCTAGGTGGCTGTAAATAGAGAAAAAAAGCTTGCCGGGCTCAGGACTTTGCACATATACTCAGTCGTTTGATGTTCAAACAGCTCCTTCTAAGCGGGTCACTGCCAAAGCCGGGAGTCTTGCTTCTTGACGTCACATCTTTGCTCTATTGGAAGAGGATATCTGCTTCTCACACTCGCAGCCGAGTTTTCGAGCCCACTCAGGCTTTAGCAGGTCACTGAATTCACGGACCAATTGCAGGATCGGCACAGACAATCAACCCACAACTCGTCTGGAGGCAGAGAAGGATACATTTGCTTTCTGATACCTGGCTGCTTCTTTCGGCAGCCATTTGTACCACTAGCTGCATGCAACTCTCTCTCTCTCTCTCTCTCTCTCTCTCTCTCTCTCTCACTTTTGCTATCTTACTAGCTCTCTCTCTTTTTTTTATCTCCCTCTCTCTCCCTCCCCCTCTCTCTCTCCCCTCTCTGTGTGTGTATATATATATATATATATATATCGTTTTCTGCTACTCTCGCCAACGGTGGCAGATTTTTCGGCCAGCCGTAGGCCTGCCTGAAGCTCAAAATTGGCATTGACACGAAACAATGCACCACTTGCTGGCTGCGACTTCATTGAACTTTTACCCCTTGCAGGCCTCCAAGGCCACATGCATCGCTTACAGGGGGGCTACCGCTCCGGTGAGAGGCCACAGTTGTCAACAGGTTAATATCTTGACAAAAGATGCCCAGCAAGGTAAAGAAGGGACTGAGAAGGGGGTTGATGGCGACTGAGAGGGGGTTGACCATAGGACAGACTAACAGCGGCCGACCCAGATGTAGCATACAACCACTGTTTCTGCCACCACCTGCACTGACTTTGCATTTTGAAAGTCTAATCTAAAGATGTATCTGTTAGACTTGACTTACCCGTGGCCCATGCGAACCTGTATTTACTATTCCTATGTGCTTTACTTGCTTACCTTCTAAGAATCACGTTATATTTCTATACCCGATTAATAGAGTGCTGGTTATCAGTGGCCCTATGTCTGCTTGTCTTAACCTTTAGCCATTTAGTCAAGCAGCGAATCGACCTCAAGGTTCTGTCACTCATTTTAAGATCCCTTCGTTCTCTGGCTCCGGCATAACAATCAGATCTACTCCCCCACCAGGCTAGGGATCCTTCCAAGCATAACTAACATTACAAATATCCATAGCCTCAGGATATGTCCTGGGCCTTTCAAAAAAGGCTGTAATCAGGCCACTACTCAAGAAAGTAACACTAGACCAAGAAAATTTGAGCAACTTCTGCTCAGTCTTCCTTCTACCGTTCCTATCAACGACACTGAAATAAGTAGTAGCTGACTTAGAGTCTTTCTGCTTGTTCTGCTTGATCTTTCTGCAGCATTTCATACTAATGATCAGAAAGTCCTTCTCGAGCGCCTCTCATCTCGCCTGGGTATCAGTTGGATAATCCAGAATACTGATGTAAATGTGTGAATAGACAAAGATCATCCGGAAATCATCTGCAGTATTGGGTACCTCGGGGTTCTGTATTTGGCCCGTTTATTCTCAATGTGTATACTCTTCCTCTTGCCAATGTGCTTGCCATGCACAGGACTAAAGCCTGTGTATGCTGTTTGCGTTTTTGCTTTGAACAACTTTAGCTCAAGAGTCATTACAGAGTGTTTATAACAGAAAGCAACTGTGCTAAAGTATAGCCACAGCCCAGAATCACTCATCTTTGGGTTGTAAAACTTCGTGAAGGATTCGCGATATTCGCACTCGATAATGATGGGCAGGAACCTCGCAGATCGCTACCTCCCGGTGCAGGCGTTCCCTTCCAATCGCTCCTCTCACTAAAATAAAGCATGCCTCACTTGCACCGGTCGGCATTGCCATCCGTGAACCACCAAACTGGGCCTACAAATACTTCTGTAACCCTTTTGGGTATTGAAAGCCCACGGCATCGTCGCATAGCTAAACATTTTGATTGGCTCGTTAATTGGAACTAAAGTGAAAGGTAAAACGAAAAACGTTTTGAGTGGGGAATACAGTTTCATGGATGTAACCACAGTGGCCGAGTAGAACCGGACGATCACTTTTCTACATGCAATCCAGATTACATTTTAAAATAACTACCCCATAATCATTGAAAAAAGTTAAGGAATTTTAGTTGTTGATTTGTTCAGTTTTGAAATGATGACTCTCCCGGGCTTCTTGTTCAGTCTACACGTGTGGCTGAGTCTCAAGCTTTCGATGAGTTCGACGCTGGCAAAGTGATCTCTGTTAATTGTTTGCTATTGTATTCTTCAAGAGTTACGAATATATCATACATTCTCTGCTCTGTTTTACGATCCATTGTTTTCAAAGTATGTCACTTTCTCACCTTTGGGAATTTATCCCACTATAGCTTTTTCAAATGAAATTTTATTTCCAACTACGGCAGTAAGTTTTGACATTGGCATTTACTTTCGCCCGGGGGTCTCTTCCTATTGGTCAGCAACCGATAGCGAATCGTAGCGAAGACTTTCGCTTTGGTACGCATGAACGAAACGCGCTTTCGATATTATCTAGGAAGATATTCAGTTGATAGTCCTCTGAAGCTCTGACGCTCTCGAGTGACCACAGCGCACGTGCTGCTCTTGAATGAGCCTGTAGCTGCAACCTTCGAAAACTCCGACTCGGGCAACTGGACCTGCACGCCCGATGCACGTCCATTGGTCAAACCGTCGACTAGGTCACGTTGACGCTCTAGCTCTAGAGACGTCGAAATCCAGCATCGACGACGACGGCGGCTTGACAAGAGCTAGAATCTGCTGTCGGAGTAACTCCACTCTCGGAGCATCGACCAGCCGACACGATCTCAGGGCAGAGCAGGCAGTTTCCCTAGTAGCTTCGCAGGTGAAGTCTTTAGGCAGTTAAAATACGAAATACCTCACAATACCGACGCTATTCTTTGACTCGAAGTTACAAACACTGGCGAAGCTGGCGACTCGAAGCACGGCCGCGGCGAGTCGTAGACGATGATGCCTCGATACACGCAGGCACCACTGTAGAGCCCCCAAATACCTTGATGTATATAAAAGGCCCGTGTTCTAGCATAGAACGGTTTATTTCAAAGTCACTGAGTGGCTAAATGTGTTCAGCATCAGCCATTGCGTACAGCTTACTTGACTCGAAGCCCGAATCACAACTGTCTCGTTCGAAGACCAAAGCCCGACTGGAAACCTTACTACATGATATCGTATGCATATCGCTTCGCTTATTTGAGTGACATATCATTACATACCGTAGCATTGTTTTTTTACATCCGGTGCCTACAAGTAGCAATTCGGAATTCGCTAGCAAACACTAGGGGTAGCTTAATTTTCGCAGCCTTTCTAGCGTTTCAACGCTAAAGAGTTTTCTTATGGGCTGAAACTTGACCTTGGCCGACCAAGAGGACTGAGGGGTGGGCCTGGCTGCAACCGATCGGGGTCGCTCCTGGGGCTTTGAGGCGAGAGCCCAAAGTTGCGGATTTTTAGCCCAAAATTAACAAGCTTCCGCCACGGATCCTAAGAAACCTACTTTTTTTAGCTGCTCTGATGGACTTATCTCGAAATCGAACCCGTCACAGCGAGGAACGAAGCGAATGGTAGGGCCAAGAGCTGTTTTTCGAATCGTATGAGTCCTTGGTAGCTAGAGCTGCAGTAAATCCCTCGCGAATTGACAGGGTATTGCTTACCAGTGCCGCTCAGTCTGCGTCCCGCGAGGCACCCTGTCGCGGCTTGTCCGGTTAAGGGCGTCCAGACGATTCGGCGCCGAATGTTCGTGCCGCTTGCACTTCGTGCTCTTTGTGTAATGCTACTGCACGTCCGCTGCACGTTGCTGCCAGATTTAGCACGTTAAATATAGACCTTAGAATACGTCAGAGGGGCTACCCGTGCCAAAATCACGCCCTTACCATTAGCGCTAGCTGCAAAACACGTCCTCCAGTAATAGCGCCTGATAACTTAACGAATTACTCCCCGCGTTCTCTTACTACGACAGCTGCTGATCTCTCTAGCCTACTAGTGATAAAACTGACCCTAACCACGAAGATCGCTTTGGAATGCCTTCACCTTGTGCAATATACTGTTAGTTGTTAGCCATCTGATATTTGACGACGCCATTGGCGTTGTCGATGCTACCGAGACGTGGCCGAAGTCAAGGAACTGCTCGGCTATGCCAGATCCTACGGAGCGAAGTTTGCTACTTTTCTAATACTCCAAGATTGTGGAATCTGGTGGTGGAGTCGCCATTTTCGCATGCAGCTCCTTATAGTTCAAGACTTTTCCGGTTCCAACTGATCTTTTGTTTTGAAACTCTGGCTGCCTGTGCTGCTCGCGGCAAGTAGTTTTCGATGGCGGCGATTGTTATGGCCGCCCACTGCCTAGCAATCCCAGCTTCACCTTTGACTTTTTCGCCTTTCTCTCAGCTATCTGAACAGCGCATCACCTGTTTTTCATTCCGATTTACTTCCATAGCCATTTTTATAATCCACCTAATCCGATGTTCTCCAACACGATTTCACCGTCTGAATCTTACTGCCACTCATTTGCGTTCAACGCATTATATATTTTAAATGTCATAACCTTGACCAAGTTTACTACTGAAATCTTAGCCAACCAATTTTCCTAATCTCCCCATTCTGAACGTCTGATCATGAGTTGATTTCATTTTTATTGGAATAATTTGTATTTCAGTATCCAATATTATATGCAAGTCAAGAAATCAAAAGTATATTTCGATTGATGCTCTTCATAGAAAACTTGCGCCCACTGCCCTACATCTTGAAACTCTTGCCAACCTTCCATACAGCACCTAAAATACAACGCTAGCAAGCGTCCTAGACTAATCTGCACCACCGATGAAATGGCAAGTCTATCCAACAGGTCTATCTCAAGAGCTGATTTGGCCCAGAGGTTAAGGTGCTCGCCCCGACCAAGGCCCTTCCGAGGTTGTGGGCTCGAGCCGCTTAACATACGTTAAGCGTCAGAATAGCGAATAGGCTCCCTATTGGGGCGCTATATAAAATAGTTTTCTTTTTATCCCAGGCCGAGACGCTCTTTGATTTATGGCTGACATAACGATTGCAAGGACTACTAGTGGTAAGCTTGAAAAGTCCTTCGGAAAGGCAAAAAACACTATCAACTGTTCGGTGTTTGAGGATTAGTGCAAGTCGCACCCGTCCATTTTAGCTAAGGCAAAGTCAAGATTTCGCATAAAAAGGTCGAATCTCAAAAAAACTATAATGTCCACAATCGACCACCTTCTTAAATGCTCACAAGAAAGCAAACTTCCCAGCGATCCCCTACGCCAACGTTGCCAAGCTATTCGTGGAAAGGTAGAATGGATTAGGGTAGGATATAACCGATCGCTGCCGTCCCTGCCGGACTGCAGATCTTCAGCACATGCTCTTCTTCTCCATTTAATTCACGCCGGTCTCTACTAGACTCGTGGCGAAACTTGTCCCCTAGGCTAAAAAGACTTGAAAGTTTAAACATTCTGGCCCGACAGGTATTCTTATGAGATGCACAGTCGTATGATAGCTGCCCGCCGAGATACGTATTCCAAAAGGGCCCGTGGTTTCCGTTGAAGCCCAAACCCTCCAAAAACAGCTGCTGTCTGCCCACTCAATAAAAAGCTGAACTTCAATCGTGAGAACCTTAGGAACTTTCAATATATATATGTATATATCATATATATATATATATATATATATATATATATATATATATATACCATACATATAAATATATATGGTATATATATATATACCATATATATTTATATATATATACTCTATATCCATATGGTCCGGTAGCTAAACAATCACATCAAGTTCTTCGAATCTTGCTAGCAAGTTCAATTTGGGTCTCAGAGCTAACAAATCAATAGACTCTGTTCTGCCTTGAGTTTACAATGACATTCCGACCACTTTGCTACCACTCCATAATCTCTCAGAGGAATTTGACACAGTGGACCTCTGGATCCATTTGGGGGCACCTCTCGACGAGTTGAGGTATCACTTGTACATTTCTCAACTGGGTTCAGTCCCACCTCAGTGAGAGATCAGGGTGTACATGTAAATGGCTGTCGGTCATGTATCTGAAGCTAGCGTTCAAAGTATGGGGTATGTCAGAGTTTGGTCATTAGCCCCATTCTTTTCAATATTAAATCGCTCCATTTGGTCGATGTAATTGCCAAACATAATCCACCGCTTTCATTTCTACGTCGATGACACTAATCACTACGTATCCTTTGACGGATCTCAACTTTGCTCTGCATCCAACACATCCTTTCAGACTATCTTGGTGAAATGCACAGCTGTATGGCCACTGACTTGCTAAAGCTAAACGGCGATGTAACTAACCTTATACTGTAGCTATGTATAAGTCTTTTACCACCATCAAGCTAGAGGGACCTCATTCTCAAGATCTACTCGTCTGGAACCACTCTACTGCCGTAATGTGGGCACACTATTCCCAAACGACTTTTTCGGCTGAGCACATTTATTCCACGATTAAGTCAGCCAACTTTCACCCGAGTAACATTGCCAAGAATTAGGACCTACTTAGTCAAGAGTAGGGCAGCCGGGCAGTTCATGCATCACTTCTATATTATAGCGATTCCTTTTATTTGGTATTACCAGCTACAAGTGCTCTTAATCGACTGCAACTGGTGCAAAATCCAGCAGCTTAGAAAATTTGTCATGAACGGTGTTCCCAAATCTTTGCAGAACAAATCTTGAGAGTTTGTCGTTTGGTACCTCACATCTCAGTCACATCTTCTTCTTCTCTCCCAGAAATTTGGAAAGTGGTTTTGCAGAGATTTGGTTCATTTATGGCACTATGCTGACGAAGTATCATTCTTATTACGAATAAAAAGTACAGCACGTTTTTAGCACCCCGGGAGAACTAGGTTGTTTCTATGCAACTTAGCATATGCTGCATACATGTGCTTCAGCTGATATCGTGCCCAATTTCAGCAAGAATTAGCACATTAAGAACACTTTGTACAGAAGTAATAGAGGAAATTCTGTAAGGAGTGGTTGCGCTCTTTGTTTCTTCTTATATGTTCTGAAATTAAGATATGCTATGATGTCGATTTACATTGAATTTCGGGCTTTGAGAGCACAGCAACCAAGAATGCTGTCTTCAAAGTGTTAGAGTTTGGTTAGAAGCAGTGCTAAACGACATGCGAGTCAGAGGAATAGGTGCCACTATGGAAAGCCAGAGGATTAAGTATAGGTCAGATAAGTAGCATGGAGCATGAGCAAGAGAATGAAGGGAACCAAAAAGCAAGTAACAGAACCTCGAAGTCGATTATCTGCAAGCGATCTAGTTGTCCGATTCCTAAGTGATCTTGCACCGGACAGTCACATCGGCTCCACAGCCAATCAAGTCTGCTTTCTTTCAGCGACTTACCAGTGAAAAGGCTTAGACAAGGATGCAGCAGCCAAGGTGGTCAATGCATTAGCGACATCCCTTCTAGACTTCTGTGACTCACTACTCGCAGATAGGTGTAGCAAGAACGTATACTCACATGTACCTCAGCAGACGGAAGTGAGTGAACACTCCAGCTTCGACGTGGGTCAAGTTCGTGCAAAGCGTGATGTATCTGGAACGAGATGTTGAGCGACATGTTGCAGAGCTCCAGAGTGGCATGCTCATACAGAACCGGCCACTCAGCCTACAGCTCGCTGCCTCAAAGCCAATAGTACAAGTCTCTGGCTCAAAGTCCAGAGTGCAGTTGAGTAGCCATCTCTTGAGTGGGGCTGCTCACATAACCTAAACCACTGATTACGACAATCCATTCATTTGCGACATCCCGTCTCGACTTCTGTAACTCACTGCTTGCTGGTCTATCGGCCTATGCACCCAGGCACTTGCAGCTAGTACTTAACTCTGAAGCCGGGCTTGTCTGTCGTGAGCGGTTCACACCACTTCTAGCTGACCTGCACTGGCTCTCAGTCAAGCAACGCAACGACTTCAAGGGTCTGTAACTCACTTTGAGCTCCCTTCAATCTTTTGCTCCAGCCTACCTATCAGATCTACTGCCCCATCAAGCTAAGCATCGTACCACCTGCTTTTTGGAATGTAATCGTTTATCAGTACCTCGTACGAACCACAAATTCTTGGAGTCGTTGCAAGTATCACCCACTGAATGATGTGCAGGTGCCGATCACGGGTAGCTGGGCACTGTTGCAGAAAGAAGACAAGTTTGTGGGGAGGGGATGAGCGGAGCACGTGCCTTTCGTAGAGATTTAAATAATGCCAGTGCCTTGCGGGTGGTGACAGTAGCAGATAGTGAGTTCCAGGATTTCTGCACAGCATTCAAGCCTCTGACAACAGAGATGCATCTGTTAGCTTCAGCTTTCCCTGCAGCCCGTAAACTAGCTTTTTTCTAGTTCCTACTTTGTCGTGCTTTACATGCTTACCTGTGCATGATTAGGGGCATCTAACTAACACGGTGTCTTGAAAACTCGAGGCTCCGAGTGTCCAGCTAACACGCAAGGCATTTGCCTCAACGATATTTGCTTTTCCATGCTTGCCTAAGCAACATACCATGCATGTCAACAAAGCTAGGCTATTTATTATTTTACAGTAGATTCTCTTGAGTTGCAGTGCATCTTGATAGAGATTTAGTTCTCTCAGAGAGCTATACAAACGATCTAATATTGTTCTTATTAATATTACAACGACTACAACGCTTACCTTGCTTGTCGTCCGAGGAAAATGTCTTGAGCTAGAAAAAATCTACTCGAGGGTGGCTCTCACATTTATTTTAAGTGCATTGCTTCGAACAGAATTCCTCAGAAGACGGAGTAAATCCACCGGCTGCTTTATCTTGAGCTTTTATCTTACTTCCGGCATCGAAGCAAAAGCACCACTGGCAGCCAGCCTGACAATAGTACACGTCTTCAAACTATCTGCTCTCTCTGTCTCTCTGTCTCTCTGTCTGTCTGTCTGTCTCTCTCTCTCTCTCTCTCTCTCTCTCTCTCTCTCTCTCTCTCTCTCTCTCTCTCTCTCTCTCTCTCTCTCTCTCTCTCTCTCTCTCTCTCTCTCTCTCTCTCTCTGTCTCTCTCTCTGTCTCTCTCTCTCTCTCTCTCTCTCTCTCTCTCTCTCTCTCTCTCTCTCTCTCTCTCTCTCTCTCTCTCTCTCTCTCTCTCTCTCTCTCTCTCTCTCTCTCTCTGCTCTCTCTCTCTCTCATCTCTCTCTTCTCTCTCTCTCTCTCTCTCTCTCTCTCTCTCTCTCTCTCTCTCTCTCTCTCTCTCTATCTCTATCTCTCTCTCTCTCTCTCTCTCTCTCTCCCTCCATCCCAGTGTCTTAACGCCTGCCCTCCCTCCCAAAAGCAAGAGCCGTGTGTAGCATTTCAAGCAGAGCTACTGAGAAAAAGTACATGTGGCTGGCTTGTCATGAAGCTGCTAATTGGGCAAGAATGCATCGCTGAAAGAGTACAGGCAGCCTCGGCGGTAGAGCAAGAAGGCTAGCCACTTGAGGCTGTCTCCATCATGCCTCTTTGGGAGAGGCTGGTAATGTCAGAGATGACGTCACACGGCTTTTGCAGCCTGGTATAAGCTAGGCAGCTGACTGGTTATCAACCAGCAGACTCATGTCATCGGCTGCTAATGCCACCACTCTTTGATGAGCATCCAGCCTCAACTAAAAGCAGTATCGGATGAAACGTCCATGCTTGTGCGTATGGCATGAAAAAAGCATGAAAAGAGACAGAAATAAATAAGAGAGAGAATTCTGGTGAGAGGGAGAGCTAGTGGGAAAGAAAGGGATGGGAGAGAGGAAAGGAAAAACAAGGAATGGGAATGGGAATGAGAATGGAAGAGGGAGAGAGAGACAGAGAGAGACAAGAGAGAGAGAGAGAGAGAGAGAGAGAGAGAGAGAGAGAGAGAGAGAGAGAGAGAGAGAGAGAGAGAGAGAGAGAGAGAGAGAGACAGAGAGAGAGAGAGAGACAGAGACAGAGACAGAGAGACAGAGAGACAGAGAGACAGAGAGACAGAGAGACAGAGAGACAGAGAGAGAGACAGAGAGACAGAGAGAGAGAGAGAGAGACAGAGAGAGACAGAGACAGAGAGACAGAGAGACAGAGAGACAGAGACAGAGACAGAGACAGAGACAGAGACAGAGAGACAGAGAGACAGAAACAGAGAGACAGAGACAGAGACAGAGACAGAGACAGAGAGATAGAGAGATAGAGAGACAGAGAGACAGAGACAGAGAGACAGAGACAGACAGAGAGACAGAGAGACAGAGAGACAGAGAGACAGAGAGACAGATAGAGACAGAGAGACAGATAGAGACAGATAGAGACAGAGAGGAATGGGAGAGGCAAGGAGGCAGGTGGACAGGAGGCTGAGAGGTGACAGGAGGAGAGGTAACAGGAAAGCTCCTGCCTGTGTACGTTAGGGCGAATGAGCAGGGGACCAAGAGGGCATGCTAGACTGCAGGAAATGGTTTGCCAAAAAGAATGGAGCAAGGTGCTATTACGGTATTGTATCAAGAAAGGCATGATTATAGTTGCAGAGGCCCGGGTAACTTAATAAGAACAGAAGGCCGCAGCACCGGCTGGTGGCAGACTAGGCGAGGGGCCAGGACAAGACGACTGCCGGCTGCTTGCAGCTCCAGGTGCCACCCTTAGGTCAGCTGACGCTAGAAAAATCGGTCGGGAATATTGTACAACCAAAGAAAGGTCAGGGTATTGCTCGAACCATTAACATGAGCTCATCCGACGCACAAGTGGCCCCACAGGAGGTGGCCCGGTGCGCGGCAGGTGCAAGCACCTGGAAATGTAAGGCTCGGCCACAAACCTGGCCACCTCGTGCATACCAAGACGACAAATTCCACCTTTGACGCACCATTTGCAGTTGAAGGATTGGCTGAACAGGAATAGTTTCTGAGCGATGCAGGATGCTAGTGGCACCTAGATAAAAACTATAAAATGCAAAGCTAGGCTGATAAAAGAGCCTTAGACTTAAACTGCTCAGGTGGCTGCTCTGGAGCCTTGGCATCAGTCACCTGGTCGTGGGAAATAAATAGTTGCCTGCCGCAGCACTTGAACCCACCACCACGTGAGTGAGTGAAGTTCAAGCAACTTTCCCAAAGAGCCGGAATCTGTTGGGGATCTCATGCTCTCAGCAGTGGCAGCCTGGTCGATGTAAACTCTCACTCAGTCAGCTGGTGCTATAACGTGCTGAGCTGCTTCTTAGCCTAAACGATCTCTTATAAATATACTAATCTAGTAGCTCAGTCAAAAAATATTCTTAATCTGCATAAACACATGGGCTCCTCGACCTGAGCTTGTGATATTAATTGATCTCCAAGCTCTCGAGTCGGGATTGACCGTCCGGTCAGATTGAAACACCCGCCTGGGTGACATAGATGCTACATAGATTTTCATTGCTTCCAAGGTTTCCCGAAAAGAAAGTTGAAGTTTCTTGGGATTCATCATTAAGGTGAGACACTTCCTTCTTAGTTATCTATTCAAGAGGAGCCAGTTCTTTCAAGTGCTCACAGAGCTGGATCCCATTTGTATAATCGTCTTCTGATTCCGACAAAGCCATTCGGATTGTGGTGGCTTTGTTAACGAAAGCTAGTGTAGTCGTAGCTCTACAATTACCAAGGAGGCGAGGCTACCGATTCAAGTGATTGCTGCTCATTGAGCCTCCATGAGATCACCATGTTAGAGTAACAACAAAGATAAACCTCGACACTGAATGTAAGCATCCTTATTCAAATTTCTACCTGTTAGCAACAATAAGTTGTTGCTGTTTAGCCAGTGGAGCTTATTTTTAAAAAGGTAGATTTTCCAGCATTTCTTTAACCGATTTAATAATAATACATTTAGATAGCAACCTTGAAGAACTAGATCTCCATCTAGGCACTTTACATTTGCTGCGAAGGAAGCATGGTTGAATGGCTAGTGGTGGCATTCTCAATGACAACAAGCATAACATGGTTAGAGGTGACACTCATAAGGTCAGCATGGAAATACGCTTAGTGCATGCACAGTGTCAGCTTGCATAAGCATACGCAGGACAAATCACGTTGACCCACTAATGCTGCGATAAATATGTGCCTGTTTTTTGATGTCGCCAATTCAAGAGATGTCGTGAAGTCAGTCGAGACAAAGTTCCAGGCTATGGAAACAAATAAACTAAGATTTCCCTAAAGAGACCAAATTGGAACTAGAGCTCTGTTAAGGGCACTGCCCATAATTCCTGTACAGTCTCCGTCTTAGCCAGGTGATCTATCCAGAGACAGATCGAGAAGATTTGTGTCAATGCCTTGCTTGCATGCCCTCCTTACTTTATTGGCATTAAAAATGCGAGCCTTCTCTGAAAGGAGATTCTTCCGAGTTTGCTTCCAAAGAAGCATAGGTGTGATACGCATTTCAGCTCGTCTTTAACAAATCAATAAGACCTTTTTTGGGAAATTCGGATATAAATAGGTAACCAATTTCCAAATATTTTTTATACTTGGGTACAAAGTGTGCTTACTTAATTCTATTTCTTTAAATAACTAGAATCTAGCTATTTTTTCAAGAGTCTTTGCTCGGGTGGTCAGGATTCTTTGGTTTTGACGTTCAGAATGCATTGTGCTGCTACCCAAATGAGTGATGGCTAAGGGGGATGCAATGCTCTTGAGTAACGTGCACATTCGATCGTGCTTCCTTTGCAGCAAATGCAAAGTGCCTAGAAAGAGATTGAGTTATCCGATGGCACTATGTCATATGCATTATTATTATTGTTATTATTATTATAAGTGTAACTGCTGAAGGCACTTTATATGAGCATTTTAGTTTTATGTTAATGAATAGTAAGAAAATGGTGAATTCTTCAATTACACGGATCGAGAGTTGGTCTGCTCTCAGCTGATGTATTTTGTTACGTGAGGGACAGTCTATCAAGACGGAAGCAAAAATTACTTTGCGAAAGAGTCTGGTCAGATGTGCAAGGCGTACCAAGCATATTTCGGCATTTCAATATAGGATCAGAACAGGCCTTGGGCACCTCGTTTAACATGCAGACACTGCAAGAGCATTCTTTAAGATAAGGAAGTTCAACAATTGTGGTTCGCTAGATAACATTTCGTGCACAGTATTGCATAATTTATGAAATATAATTGTAATGCGTATCATTCTGCTACGTCTGCAGGCTGGCACAGGGGAGAAAAGGACCATGCATGAAGCTTGTCACGCCAAGGATTTGGTAGGAATAGACTGACCACTCGAGCAACTGCTGCGTCTACATGGTAGACCTTTTCAAATGCCGAACCTTTAAGAGAGCATGCCTCCCGTGATGCATACAGACCTTCACCATCTACCACCCCAACACCACATGGTCCAGAGCTCCGCCCCCCTCACTAAATTTCCAGAGAAGGATAAGCCATTGTACAAAGAGAAAGCTACAAGAAAGAAAAGTTAAAAGAAAGTTACACAGCGAGAAAGATATTGCAAACAAAGATTCCGATTCAGGGATCCGGCTGAGGAGAGAAAACCATACTTCCCGAACCTGAAACAGCTCAACGATCTGATCAGAGAGACCTCGGTCTTACAAAGTGCAATGCTGAGCTTCTGACCTCTAGGATGAAGGAGGGGAACTTATTGGATAAAAGTATGCAACTAGCAAATCATAGCAAGTGCCAACCAACTCTTCTTCGGTATGAAAGTAAATACCTACGAACTTTGTTTCGTTTGCCTTTTTCCGACTAAGTGTGAACCAATAGAAACGACTGTGCCACTTTCCGATCAGAATTGGGTATATTGTTAAGTTCGTCACAGTCCATCATCACTTCTGTGGCACAACCTATTTGGAAATAATTCGACTAAGCTGGTATAACAGTTGTGTTACGAAGTGACATCTGCACCTAAAAAGCTTAAATGCAGGTCTCTAACAAGAATGGTATCCTCATTTGTAGCCCAATAATGCTAATGCTACCGAACCTAAAAATAGAAGTGACGTAACCTCTATCTGAAAGAAGTTCGTGCAGTCTATCTAAATTAAATTTAGATTTTTTATCCTTTTTAAGGAAGATCCTGATGCTCGGCTCACAAGCTGTACCGCCTGCTGTACTCTTCTAAAAAGGAACCGTGAACCCAAATTTCCAGAGCCTGAAATTTTGTGCTAAAGGCCTCTAGGCTTTCTGCTTCTTGAGCCGAGCCTAAAAATAATATATCTCTTCAGTAACTCGAAATGCATGGTTACCCCTAAAAGAATAAATATAGTCTCTCTAGAAACCTAACGGCTAGCGCGAAAGCCCCTCGCCCTCTGCCGAATGACTTAATCCAAAGGTAGGCTCCCCTCAAAAAGTCTATAGGGCCACTCAGCCTATAAAGCCTGCCCGGCTCTCCACTCTAGAAGCTTGATAGCCAACTTGAAAGGGCAACGAAACTACCAAAGGCTGGGTGGCTAAAGGGTAAGTTTTGACATGAGCTGTGGTAATTTTTTAGGGCAGGCCAACCCCTTCCTATATGGCACACCCATGGGGGCGTTAGCCCCCTCCTTAAGCTCTTGCAGACAACATCGAAGTGGGATCAACCGCCACAGTAGCACACGCGATAGCAGCAATCTAATCACTTCCTGCGCAAGGAGAATCAGAGAACACAGAGCGGCACAGCCTGGCTCCAGTGGAGAAGAAGATGGGGTCAGGGGATAGAGATGTAGATGCTAGGGATGGCTGCCTCTGGTGAAAGTTCTGACATGAAGAAGCAGGGTAATGGAGAAATATAGATATATACATGCACACACACACACACACACACACACACACACACACACACACACACACACACACACACACACACACACACACACACACACACACACACACACATACACGCGCGCATATATATATATATATAATATCTCACTGTATATATATATATATATATATATATATATATATATATATGTATATATATATACAGTGAGAAAGACAGACTGGGGATGAGCGAACGAATCGAACAAGAGAGGGACAATGGTTGCTCAGCAACCATTAATTATGCCCGAAGTTTCTATACCCAAGGTTTCTGCCGGAAATTCACGGGGCATCCTATAAATATAAGCAAGCTCTCCTCACACAACATAAAATTAAGAATGAGAAGAAGAAGAAATTTGTATTTTGCCTGCAGAGAACTGAATCTTTCTCTCTCTCTCTCTCTCTCTCTCTCTCTCTCTCTCTCTCTCTCTCTCTCTCTCTCTCTGTGGGTATTTTAAATACTTGTATGCCATAAGGGAAGCATATTAATATGGCAAATGGTAACGCGCACAGTAGCAGCATGAACTGTCGCACACAGAACAACTCACAAGGACCCAGTAAATGCTGTGGGAAACAACATCATTTTAAGCTTCTTTTACACGTTGTCAATACGGCAAACCAAGTGTGACTCAGAAATTCGAAAGCAGACACTCAAAATCGGTTCTACCAGCATATCTTCAGTTGCATCTGCACCAAATCTGGGTGTACTACACCAAAGTGCCATTTGAGTAGCAGATCACATTAGCTCCTCGGTCAAGTCTGCATAGTTTCAGCAAAGTAACATTGCAAAAATTGGAGCCTACGACAGGGATGCAACATCTAAATTGCTCGATGCATTTGAGACATTCCTTCTCAACTACTGCAACTCAGTGCCCGTGGCTCCACAACCGTGTGTGGATGCCCGAGTATCACTTAGTTTCCGATTCTGCGTGAAGCCATGAAGGTTAAAGTTACTCTAAGAAGTTTTCTATAAGGAAGCACAGAAAGCATAAGCACTTTTGGGGTATTTTAGCAGCATACCTGGGCTATTTGAAAGCTCAAGTAGATTGTATAGTCATGATAGCAGAGCGTTTGTGTAGCACCCTAAGAGAACTTGCTCTTTCTAGGCACTGTATATTTGCTGTAAAGCAAGCATGACCACATGGTTAATGGCAGCATGCACAGTGTTAGCACACAGGGGCGGGGGAATCACAAGGACCTGATGCCAAATGCTGTGAGAAGCAGCAGGTGCGTTATTAGCTTCTTTCAAATACTGTCAAGTCAGGAGGATGTCGAGATGTCAGTCAAGAATGAGTTCCAGGCTTTGGGAGCGTAGGAAGTAAAGGCACAGTCTCCAAAAATTTGAGGGTCGTTTGAGGTGTAGATAATCGATCTGATTTAGAAAAGCAGGTGGTATGATGCCCAGTCGGTTGGGGGAGTAGATCTGATAGGTAGACTGGTGAAAAATAAGGAATGGGCCTAAAAGCAAGCGACATCACCTTAAAGTTGATACACTGTTTGACTGGGAGCCATTGCAGGTCGGCAAGAAGTGGTGTGATGTGGCGACGTTCACTGCAGAAAAGACTAGCAGCACAGTTTTGCACCAACTGTAAGCACCTGATTACACTGGCAAGTAGACCAGCAAGCAGTAAGTTGCAGAAGTCAAGATGGGATGTTAGAAATGCATAAACCAATTTGGATGTAGTATCCATGTCTAAGCAAGCCCGAATTTTAGCAATGTTATGAAGCTGAAAATAGGCAGACTGGGGGCCCGGACTGTGGAGGCCGGAGCTAACGTGGTCGTCTAGTGAAAGGTCAGTTTTTAACAGGACATCTAGATTTCGTATAGCTGCAACGGGAGACATGCCGGCAAAGTCGATTTAGAACGTTAAGCTTTCCGATATCTAAGTCACACTTAGTTTGCCCACTACTAGTAAGTTGAGTGCGTACACGGGCTTTCTCAGATAGCCAACAGGGATAAGTCGAGCAGTGAAAAGAAGTGGCATTACGTAAGGAAGCAGCCAAACAAGAGTGTTACAATAACTGTCAATGAATATTTCTTATTTAGAATTGAGGAGCTGGCGGTGTGTCAGAGAGGTCGTATGGAAGCCGGCTTGAAATGGTCCGGTTATGTCGCCTTGCCATTGAGTGAGTGTACTGCCCTAACTGTCAAGTCGGCCAAATTTCAGCTGCGGTACAGTGTCATGATGTTGGGGCCTCATCAGACAAGAGTAAGACCCCAACTCAGTTCGAGCAGTTGTGAAGCTACGTCTAGATTACAGCAACTACCTTTAATCATGACTCCCGCGATGTGCCCTTCGCTTTTTTTCGAAGGTGGTGCCAAACTCAGTGGCTTGTCATGTTCATCGTCGACGGTGTAGCTGCCAGATTGCAAAACTCTTTTTTTAGCGTCGCTGGCTCCCAGCTAAGCATCTAGACGATTTTAAGATTATCTCTCTCTCTCTCTCTCTCTCTCTCTCTCTCTCTCTCTCTCTCCTCCTCTCTCTCTCTCTCTTCCTCTCTCTCTCTCTCTCTCTCTCTCTCTCTCTCTCTCTCTCTCTCTCTCTCTCTCTCTGTCTCTGTCTCTCTCTCTCTCTCTCTCTCTCTCTGTTTTCCCTCCTCTCTCTCTCTCCCTCTCTCTCTCTCTCTCCTCTCTCTTCCTCCTCTTCCCTCCCTCCCTTCCTCCCTCTCTCCTCTCTCTCTCCCTCTCTCTCTCTCTCTCTCTCTCTCTCTCTCTGTCTCTCTGTCTCTCTCTCTCTCTGTCTCTCTGTCAGCTGCAGGTCTCTTCATCTGCTTTCACCAGCGTATCCACCTATCCAGCCTTCTGCCTACGTATCCAGGCTTCTACCTTTCCAACATTCACACTGTTGGCACACTAGGTAAGGCGGTTGCTTTCACGACCTCGGTCCCGAGGTCGTGGGTTCGATTCCTGTGGTGGGCGATTCTTTATCGCCACTGCAAGCGGTGGTGATAGCCGTAAAGGCTCTTCTGTCGCTATACAAAAAGAGGCTGTTTAATCAGCTAGGATTTTTTTTTTAGCACTCATCTGGTCCTCGGCTGGAAGTTGCCTTGCAGTTCCTATCGCTTATTAGAAATCTAATGGTGATTCGGGCCTCTGTTCTCAAACACCAAAAGTCCGGAGCGTCTGGACTGTTGGACTTTCTGCTGGTGCCACCACCGGCATTGACTTTGCATCACTTAAGTCTCACCTAAAGGCTGCTCAACTCAGCTTCCCTAGATCCTCACGAACTGTACTTTTCCTGCTAGTTTTGCCTACGTACCTATTCAGGATTCTGCACCTGTTCCTGTTTGCGATTCTGCCCATACCTATGGCCCTAATTCAGAACATTACACTATACTACTCAGGGGTCCTACCAACCAGCGACCCTGGGCGTCTTTTAGGTCACCGTGCATGCTGGTCTTAAGATGATGCGTACATGCTTGTGCATGCTTGGCAAAGCATGATACTTGCATACGATTAATCCTTGGTTATTGCTTCTCTTGTGAGAGTTGCAAAGTGTCTGGGTAGAGTTCGATGCACTTAGGATGTTAAACAAAAACATTGTCTGTATTGCTGTAATTATTATTATTATTAAGACGAAATGCAAGTTGCTTATGCAGGCCGAATGGCGCTTCGAGTTCCCAGAGCTCCTTAAATACTGCATTTTGAGACCATCAAATGATGGCAGAACATTGAAATCAGAATGCCAACAGGGGTCATAGGCTACTCAAGGCCTCGAAGAGTTCTCGAAAGCAGCAGCCCTTTGTGAGCAGAGTGGTGGCAGCAGCAGCTAGGTCAACACTGGATCACTGGCGCTATGCGTAGGCTAGATAGCCTCCTGCTCTAGGGCAGGCAGGCCCAAAAAGACACCTAATACTGCCAAAATCTGCCAACCACGTGATGTGCAATAAATCCCCAGGAGCAGCTGCCGGGTGTCAAAGGTTGACGTGAGGAATGGAGTCCAATCGCCCAGCCAGTGGTTTATTTACCACTGCCAAGAATTCGCAGTTGCCGATATCCTCGAGAGCCCACATCCGGCTTCAGCTTGCCACTCTCCTCTCTTGATTGCATGGCAGGGTTCATAGTAGGCCGAGGCAGTATCCTCCAACGTCTCACCCGAAAAAGGGCCACGGTGCTTCTGTGCATGAAACGACGGGTCACACCACTGGCCCCACCTCTGTCCCACCTGCTCAGCTCTGGATTGACGTGTGGTTGAAGGACAGCAACTATCAGGAGCTAGTCGAAGCCGGGCTCAAGAGGAATGGGTGAATTAACAGGTCACCAAGCTTCTCTCCCACGGCCATCGACATAAGGAAAGATACTCCACTCTCTTCCGAAAGTATGTAGACCAAAGGTGTGAGGTTATCTTACTACTTACTGAATGCCGTGGAAGTAAAATTATCGCAGCAAATGTAAAGTGCCTAGAAAGAGATTCAGTTCTCTGAGTGTGCAATACAAATCTATTATTACGATTCCCATTACAGGACCTCATGTAAGGCACCAATTTCTACTCTCTAAAAGGAAGTACTCGATGGGCAAAAGCAGCAGAAAGTTAATGGTTTTAGACCAAGATTGGGGACCTAAAAAAATACTAGCTCATTTAACAGCCCCCTTTGTATGGCGACGAATAAGCCTTTACGGCTATCACCACCGCTTGCAGCAGCTATAAATGATCGCCCACTGCAGGATTCGAACCCACGGCCTCCGTTCTGAGGTCGTGAAAAGTAACCACCTTACCTAGTGTGCTATCACGGCTCACCACCTAAGGGAAGCAGCAACAACTGTAGTAGCAGGGGGCTGAAGCTGAGAGGAGACAATAGATGCACCTAATGCTATTGCTCGATCGCTGTCTCAAGGTCAAGCTCTCAGCATCCCTACCTCTGTGATGGCTCCACCACATTTCACACACACATTAAAAGGGTGGCAGAATGCAAATGTTGCTGAACACACAGCCAACGAGGGTAGCTTAACTATTGTTCCATGTATCAGCACCCATAGCCAGGAAGCTGATGTTAAAGTAGCCAAACTGGCCAATACAACTCCATATATAAGGCTGCAATTTTAAAATATAGCCAGGTTGCTCTCAGCTGGTAAAGGTTGTGTCACTAGTATAAATGAGCTTAAGTCACGGTGCAACCAAGAAAGAAGTCATGGGTGGGTAGGTCAACGACCCAATAAAAGAAGAGTGAGCCTTGAGGAGTACCCTTGCTTGCTCTTCGGTGCCGGCACATCTAGGAATAGTTCAAAATAACGATCAGCAACACCGACACCCAAATATATTAAAACAGAGAATTGGCTAGCTGCTGAAGACCTCAGTCTGCTCTGGCAGCACAGCAGAATGCTACAAATGCAAAGCATCATAGGCCTAAGAGAGGTCACTTCGATGCTCACTCACGACCACCTTGGACGGTGTAGTCTGATGGGTGATGGCCTCCTCCTGTCTCCATTTCTCTGTGCCTATCGTGATAACTCTCTCACCTACTGGTCATCTGCCAGCGGTCCTGCTTGCTCCTGTCTTGCTCCCAAGATCTGGCTCCTTTGTCTTCAAATATAGTCTATATGTCTGCCCGAATTTGTTTGTCTTACTCGATCAGCATCGGCTTCGGATATCATTGAGCATCTCTGCTTCTTTGCGTGCCTTGCATCCATGCCATTTTACCATATTTTAAATGTATGAGTAATGAATGGTCTGCCCATTCAGCCTGATCGATATAATGCTGCAATGCCCCCAAAGGTGCATTGCGGTGCTTGAGAGAAAGAAGAATATCTCAAGCCGTCCTAGCCATTGGTAAACCGGCGACCTCCGAATCCAAACCGTTAGTAAACTAAGCAATTCAGATTTCCTGGACCTAGCTGGTCGAGCACTGGAGCGGCGCACCTACCCGGTAGCTGGATTAGTTGAAGCTGGAAGCATGGGGGCACTGCTGCATTGGCAGCTGCAAGACTGGCTGCAGGACTTGGAGGGCTCAGCTAGAGCCTGATGCTGCTGACAACAGATTGCTATAAATAGCTCCTTTGTAGACTGGGGGCCAGACCAATTTGCGAGGCCCTAATGCCTCGAATGCAGAAGGCTAATTATAGTTTACAGTCGGCAGGTTGATACCACAAGTATCGATAATTCGTAGCTCGGAAATGCATACGAAGCAATCGCCTGGGGTAGATCGCCTGGGGTACAGCTCCGGTGCTTTGCACAAGGGAAAGCTAACTGATCCTATTAATAAGTCTTCCAATTCAGCCACGCATTCAGCCGGCTGAAAATTGCACGGCTATCTTCGACACCCCCCCCCAGAACAGCACAGGAATGTACCACGGCTAAAAATGAGTCCAGCTGAAGTATCAGTATGATTGCTGGTGACCCTGTAACTCTCTTCTTAGCTCCTGAAAGACTTCCCGTCTGGGACAAACAGACTGAAACTCGGTGCTCTGCCACAGACCGAGCACTTATAGCATTGCTGGAAAGAAGGGCACTGAGCTGGCTGCCGTGTGGCATCGGCAGAATGGCTCCTGCACAGCCAGCTTGAGCCCTGCCCTGCTGCTGCAGTAGCATCTAACCGGCGATACTCCCCTCTCCCCGAGCCCCGGTCGAGCTTTGCCCCGAGGCTATGGCTCTCAGCAAGCCGCCGTGAAGATACAGACTCTGCACAGACGAATCGCGGTAACAGTTGGAGTCTTTTCGATAGGCATTCTGCACCGATTGCCCTGGGCATTCAAGCCGGTAGCTCCGCTTATGAAAGGACAGATAGCAACAGCAGCTGTAGCAGCTGAAACAGTAGCAGCAGACGTCCGGATGCTTAAAATCCAAGATTATATATATATATATATATATATATATATTTATATGTATATAATATTGGATTTTAGGCATCGTTTCCCCGTGATATATATAGCCTGGTGAAACGATGCTCACGATGCACCTCTGAGCCGTGATCAATGCCTGTTCGAAGACAAAGCGATAGCCAGAGAGGGGCAGTCGGACCGGCAGTCTCACAGCTTAAGCTTCGCTGACCCGTGGGGGCCTGCTTCGGATCCATACATTGCCAGTGGCCACTGACCATGCAGCATCATCGCTTATTATGAAGGGTTATTTGGTGCTATCAAAAGGCTGGCCAACACTTCAAAGCGTAGGTTGTAAGCTCTTCTTAGAGATGGAGAAAGAGAGAGTGAGTGAGTAAGAGTAAGAGAGAGAGAGAGAGAGAGAGAGAGAGAGAGAGAGAGAGAGAGAGAGAGAGAGAGAGAGAGAGAGAGAGAGAGAGAGAGAGAGAGAGAGAGAGAGAAAGAGAGACCAAAAAGAGTATCTGAGATGAGGAGGTGACTGAGCATGCTACCGAGTAAATAAATGCAGTGCAAACAGCCTGAGGAGCCATATTGTCCAACTTAGCTTAGCCAACAGTGCAAACTGCCCACCACCAACTGACCTGCTTCTAGCTGGAAAAACTTACATATATATATATATATATATATATATGTATATATGTAGGTTTTACCCATTAATATATATATATATATATATTAATGGGTATGTGTATTTATACCTACACACAGATGCATATACATAGATGCATATATGTATGTATTTGTGTGCATGTGCATGCATGCAAAAGAATGCATTGTATCTACATTTCTGAAATACGAATAATGTGATGTAATGTAATGTATGTTCTGTCTGCATCTCCACAAAGCCACCAAGATTAAGTGGGTGCCATGCAATAGAGTTCTCTATAACACTCTCGAAGCTGAAGTGCCTTTCGGTATGCATTCGGTAGCAGACAGACTTAATCTCACTCAATTAAGAGAAAGTGAGAAGAATAGCTGAGTTAGGAGGGCAGTTTAGGTAGTGAGTAGCATGGATGCAGCAGCTCAAGACGGTGTTAAAGGAAGTGCCACAGTCGGCAGCAGGAGACTAGATGTCGTTGCATGAGAATTTTGAAAGTGAACTCTTAAGTCAGGGACCGTCAGAGCAAAAGCATCTGTCGCCAATAGTAGTATTTAAGAAGAGGAATGGAAGAGCTAATTTGTTTTCTGTAGAGGACTGAAGACACGAGGAGGCTGAAACTGGTGGATGAAGCAGGTCAGCTAGGCATGAAGTAGCCAAGCCACGGCCGGCCTCTTGGGTCAGCTTAAGAGCTTTGCTCTATATACAGACTCTGTTGGATGTACTGGATGGCTTCCCTGTTTGCTTTCTGCTCCCTTTGGTCATAGAACCCAATGATAGTAGTAATACGTTGGTATAGCGCCCTCGGAGAAATCAATCTCTTTTTAGGCACTTTATATATGCTGAAAAGGAAGCACGATGGAGTGGTTGTTGGCAGCATGCCCAATCAGATACTTTGCTAGTCATTTTCCAACTCAGGTTCACTGCATCACACCTGCATAGGAGTACATCTCTCTCCAAATCTAAGCTTCGATGTGTGACCAGCGCGCATCCCTTCGGAGGCAGATGTTCGTGTCCATTCTTTGGTTCACTTAAAGAGCCGTGCCCAGTAGTCTAGCTAAGTACATCGATGAAGGTAAAACGGGATTTAGGCAAGGCGTAGGTAGGCAACCCTGTGCTATTTGCATTACCGATGGTTGCCAGTTCAAGTAAAGCAGGAGCCGTAAACAAACTCTGGTACCACGTCAGTCGGTCTACACCAAGAGGCTGTTACAGTATGTAGTATTCAAAGCCAAGGAGGCTTTCAGAGAGTGTTCCTGTCAATCTATCTCGAGTATTTACATGTAAATATTATCTACCTAATCATCTGTCTAATTTATTTTTGTACCTGCAAATTGACTCTCTCTCTCTCTCTCTCTCTCTATATTTCTCTCTCCCTCTACCTATATATATATATATATATATATATATATATATATATATATATATATATATATATATATATATATATATATATATATATATATATATATATATATATATATATATATATATATATATATATATATATATATAGAAGGGTTTAAGGTTTGGTGTATGTATATATATATATATATATATATATATATATATATATATATATATATATATATATACACCAAACCTTAAATCCTTTGGAGACCGTGCATTTAGTTCATATGCTCCCAAAGCCTGGAACTCCCTCCCGACCTGCGTCAGAACATCCCCTGACCTGACCACATTTAAAAGAAACCTAAAAGCACACCTATTTAGGACAGCATTTAGTGGGTCCCTGTGATTCGTCCTTGATGTGCTTATGCGTGCTGACACTGTGCATGCTGCCACTAACCACATTTGCATGCTGACCCTGTGCATGTCACCCCTAACCATATAATTCATTTCGTTTGTTTTTCAAGCATGATTTTACTTACCATTCAATTGCATTTCACTTTACAGCAAATGTAAAGCGCCTAGAGAGAGATTAAGTTCTCTGAGGGCGCTTTATCAAGTGAATTATTATTATTATTATTAACAACACACACACAGAGAGAGAGAGACACACACACACACTCACACACATATATAAATATATATATGTAAATATATATATATATATATATATATTTACGACTTATTTGCCATGCTAAGGGTCCTCGGTTTAAATACCGTAGACATCAACCTGAGTGTCGCTCACACGTGTGGGAGATCAGGTCAAACGTCATGATTTTAGTGGATGTAGGGCCACAGCGTGTTCGGCTGACCATATTTTTTGCGAATTTCCTCCGTCCATCGCACACTGTGGTCCAGACCACGGCCGGGCTGCAGCCAGGGCGAGCATTTGAGTCAGCTTTCATAACCGTCCCGGCTAAAGATAGGAGTTGGTGAGTAAGGTGCATACAACCTGGTGGGGCACCACTGGCAACGAGTTGTGGTAATTCTGACATGTCCGAAAGCCGTCAAGTCTGACCGCAGCAAAGGTCAGCTGGCGAGCTGACGAGTTGGCTCAGGCCGATTGCTTCGGTGATTCTAGATAGTATTGGCTCAACAATAAGGTGCCATTAAAGAGAAATCAGTGCATCGACAAACGCCTCGGGTATAGCTAAAGACGGCCGCACTTGGGACGAGGCAGAGGCATTAACCTATTACTTTGTCGGTCGTTGAGAGCTGCAGGCGGGCAGGCGGTCGGTCGGTCGGCACCCACGCTGCTGCTGCTGCTGTTGCTATCGCTAGCGTTCTTTACTTCTTAACCTAGCGATCAGTGGAATTGCGATCTTCGCCGAGAATTATTGAGCAAGAGCGGCAGCAGGCGTTTACTTTTGCACAGAGAGCAGAGCCACGTGACGGCATCCAAGAATACTGTACGCTTCCCGGTCTGGAGCTTCGCCGGGCCATATGCTAGGCGAGAGCATTTTCTAAAGAGCACTCGAAGCCTAAGTGGCGTTTTGGTGGGAAATCGGCTGTCAGCAGCCTTCAGCTCGCGCAGCAGACAAATAGCAACTACCGCATATCTGATTTGCGAGGACCTTCGAAGAAGCATGCAGTAAGGAATTTGCTGTAGATAATGTTTGCAAACGAGGCTTAGGAATTGGCAGCCGGCGAGAAGATCGCCGTCGTACCAGAACGCGAAGAAATGAGTTGAGGAGTAATTTAGGATCTGAAGAGGAACAAAAACAAGCAACCGTTGCGAGGAGCTGCTTAGTGAAAGAAAGGAAAGGAAAGCACAAGTTATTGCTCAGAGAGGATCAAAGACGGAAGCTGGAGAGTATCGGATAGTAGGATGGCGCTAATGCTGCTTAGCCGATTCAACTGAGTCTGAGCCTGATCAAGCGGACGACAGTACCGATACAGGTGCGTACGACCGTTGCAGGTAATCGACAGTGGTCATCCGAAAAGACGACGGTCGTCAAAGTGTGTGGTCTGGCAATCGACTCCCTCGTCAATGTGGCAAAGTGCCTCAAAGTGCCTACCGGCTATTGCAGCATGAGGGATTATTAGCCTCGTGTTCATCGAGTAGGTTACAATAACACTGGCCACGACCTCTATGAATCCCTGCTTGGAGGAGAGCTGTCCGAGGTCTTGCCACTCTGTGCTAATTTTCCATTGCTCTCTGTCCAGCAACTTGCCATAGAGGAATGATCGGCACAGGTCGAATTAGAGACGCAACCAAAGAGTTCAAATTTGACTTTGCCTGCCAGTCGCAGAAGGGCTGAGGGTTAATGTCAGACGGTTCACTGCCCTGTACACCTCCTTACAAGTAAAATGGTCAGCTGGCCCACCATTCAATCTGATGCCTCTGACGCGTACACGCGTGGCTCCTACCACGGAAGTTTGTTATCGTGCCTTCAAATGACCCTTCGGGGGTACCTAATGGGGCGCACATGTCAAGGTCAGTTGATTTGCAGGATCCATCACTTTACTGCTGAAGTGCACAATAGCAGCATTCTATGTACTTGAGATTACCATTGAAAAAAGACCAAACAATGGACATGCAAGGGTTGACACATGGCTTAGAGAGCGCTGCTGAAATGTCACCATCTCCGCGACCTTGAGAAACTGCACACAATGTCATCTCCAACGCAGTGCCGGCCATTCAGGAGGTACATGTGTGTTCGAATTTGTTGAACCATTGCTGAATGCAATGGAAGACAGTGCAGCAACAATTGATGACCGGTTGAACAGGGCCAGGATGGGCAATGAATAAACAGGGCTAGCGTAGAACAGTTTAGCGATTCCGATGTATGCTACTTCAAATTTAGAAATCTTGCAGAGCTGGAAGTACTCACAAGACATGTAGCTCAGCATTGCTGTCAAACACCCCGGTCTGCACTTCCCGCAAAGCCTCATCGCCGTGGATGGTTCTGCAATAGAAAAGAGGAAACCTAGCTTAAAAAGTGAACAGACAGCATCAGTTTTTCGGTAGAAACAGGTTCCATCAGTGGTTTTTAGGCATCCTCAGAGTATGCATTAATTACCGGTCGTTTCTAATGTATTCAAATGATGCGAGTACTGCTTTTCCCAAAGAAGATAATACTGCAGATGGTACAAAAAAAAACCAAAACCAAAGAATTAGCTCAATACGAGCCGCCTTCTTTTTCTGAAGGTGCATAGCAGCGACAAAGAAAGAAAGTGATTTGTAAGCATGCTACTGGAAAGAAAACACAAAGCCTCTAAACATTTCACGCGTTTACTCCTAGATGAAGTCGTTTGGACAGATTGATCTAGTTCCGTGCCGGTGGTCTCCTCACTCAGCAGCTTCTCTAAATGTCAGCTAGCTATATGTGACCGATGGAAATTTTCTGCTTTGAAACTGTTGCTGATCAGCCAACTCTGAAAAAGAAATAAAGTTATGCTTGGTCTATTTCACTAGGTGGGTATGTTTTCGGCATGTCAAGATAAACTGAGTAGGCTATGTCGAGTTTCAAGCTTGATGACCACGTGCTTAGCTCTCTTTAGATTGGTTGCTCGTTTAAAGTCAATGTCTGACCCCCTCCTTTAGGCAATTCCTTTTACATCTATGCCAAAGGTGGTAGGCTAGATCAGAGCGTGCAAGGTAGGTTGCTATTGCATTGGTAGGTTCGTAGGTGCATTTATTAGGTGGTGATATTGTGATTTTGAGCGATTTGGTAATAGCCTCTGCCTAGCGGCAAGGTGCTTGCTCTAAACGATCCCGGTCGTGGTTTCGAGTCCTGCAGTGGATGATTCTTAATTGCCCACTGCAAGCTGTGGCTAAAGCCGTTAAGGCTCTTTTGCCCTGTTAAAAATGAGGTCGTTGAATCAGCTAACCTCTAACGTTTTGATTGTTTTGCTTGTCTGAAGCCGTTGGTGGCATGCGAATGCACCTAGGAATGGATGACCCCAATCACAAAGAAGCTGTTTGTAGTGCTGTCAGCGAGCCGATAAGATCCATGCTGCCCTGGGTGCTATGGCGACCGCCTCGGTTCCAAGCTTGTCGAATAACAACTAAGCCTAATCAGCCTAGACCGGAATCAGATCCACGAACATCTCGAAGACGGCTTTTGGCGAGACCAATTAGACCAATAGCGCGTTGCTCTGACCACGGCCCCGCTGCCGGTGCTTGCCAGCGCTACTGGACTGGAATGCATCCAGAGGTCTTTGACATGAGAGAGCTACTGGGGATGACGTTTAGAGAGTACACTTTCCAGGTTCAGGTCACGTGTCACAGCCGGATGCTGCTTGAGCATTCGGATGCCGAACAGTAATAATGTGCAGCCGATGACTCGGTTACAGGCAGCTGCACAGTAGCCAAGACGAGCACCCACCTTTCCCAGCGATTAAAAGACTTCTTTGGCTGATTTAGCAGATTCGTTGACATAGCGGCAGGAGGGTCTCCTTAACAGCGGTCACCTCCACTTGCAGTGGGCAATAAAGGACCGCCCGCCGAAAAAGCTCGAATCCACGACCTCCCGGGTCGTGAATTGGGAGCACCTTACCTCCGGCCTACGATCCAGGGGCAATGCAAGCGCATTCAATAGAAGTAGCTTTCGTCCGCGGCAAGCATCGGGCATCGCAACGGATATTAGTTGGCGACTGCTGACGCCGTGTCGTGTGCAGTCACCAGACAAGCATGAGCTAGAATCTTCCGACGGTCACGTGGGCTACGCTCGGGCTCGGGCTCGCTCCACAAGAAAAACTACTTAAGCTAGGCGCGAATCTCTTTGGAAACGGCAGAAAAGCGCAAAGCCGACAGGATATCGACTGCCAAAGTAGAAGCAATCTAGGTGCCGGAAATGAGAGTTGCTCGCAGTTCCGTCGCCTGACCCCCACTCCTGGGCCTGTTCGTTGCAGGAGGTAAGAGCAATAGTGACAGTTACTTACACCGCAAGGGGACTTGTACGGGCTGGCGCTCGCATTTTTAACAATATATATACATAATAACATGTACAATATATAAACAATATATATATATATATATTACAATATATATATATATATATAACAATATATATATATATATATTGTTATATATTACAATATATATATATATATATATATATATATATATGTTATATATATATATATATATTTATATATTACAATATATATATATATATATATATATATATATATATTGGCCTGGCGATAATGCTGAGAAACTAGACCCAGACTCGAGCGTAGCAATGCGTCGTTGCCAGGCGCTGCGCGGTTGATGGGATTATTGTTATACTCTGTCGACTGATGGCGTCTGGGAGCTATTTAGAGTTATGCCGCCTGTGGCTCATTTCGAGCATTAAAGCCGAGCTGCGTCTGCCCGACTGGCCGCCCTACTGCGCAGAAGAGCAGAACTAAGAGGCAGCGCTCCGCTCTTTGCCCCCCCCCCCCGATAGCTCGGTAGCCGCCGACCGAAAAGCATGAAGGCATAGGTAGCGAAATGGAAATGGCAAGCCTAGAGGTCCCTGATTAAACCCGGGGGAGGAGAGGCGACGAGTGTCGAGTACGGGACTCGGTTGGAGAGAAGAGGAGAGTAGGAGAGGGAAGCGTGCAGCAAGAGATTGGCCCCAAATTCGCTGCTTAAGCCTCGTTCCTGCTTTTCCCAGCGAACGACGCGCGGGAAAGCTCTCCGGTGCGTGGTGGCATCTCGTAGAGTCTCGAGCCTCGAAGGGACGTCGGAAACGTCGCGAAACTGCTGCGACACCTGGCTGGCCGCTGGAAAGTTCGGCCAAGCTCAACCGATACGCGTTGAATTGACCGCAGCTCCTGTAATTTTGGCGGCCTCGACAATGGACGCCCGGCTGACCGCGATTAATTAATCAGCCGCGCCAGCTGTCGTCGGCTCTCGTGGCGTTCCGGCTCCGTCAGCGCCTAGAGCGGCAGCGGCGGCTCCGCTCGAGAGCTGCCGCGGCTAAGCCGATTGTGGCCGTATAATCGGCGGTTATCGGCAGGCGGGCAGAAAGTAGTAGTTGTACCCAGGTCGCAAATGGATGGACTCGGATTCCTGTTCAGAGAATTTCGTCTGCCAATAAATCGCGTGTCCTGCGTTGCTGCAATTGAAGCATCTCCAATCCGATATGCTTTTCCCCCCCTTCACTCCGTACACTTGTCTTTTTTTTCTTTTGGCGCTTACCTGCTAGTGATTCAGTACATGCTACTAGCCAGAGGTTAAGCTGACCGATGATATACCGGCCCTGATAGTCCTACTGTGTGCCTCGCCATGCAAGCGCCAGCATGGTACTAGTGTGTGTTTGTGCCTCCGTGTCTAAGTACGATACCTTGCATGCGATTGATTAACCCTTGGTTATAGTTTCTCTTGCAGTATTATTAGGTGCCTGGGTAGCGATTTAGTCCTCTTACGGCAACGCGAAATCGACCAAACGCTTATTATTCTCACTTGCAACCTACTTATCATTCTTATTCTAATGCACGCTCTCGAAGCTGAGGCTACGAAGCGTCGTCGACTCAGTGGGCTCAGTCAGGCTCGCGCAAGAAGAAGTAGACGCATCCTTCGAAAACGCCAGGCTCGCGACCAGCGGCGCTCGTCCCGCGCCGCTGGCCGCTTGGAAAGACGCGATACGGTATTGCGTTTGAAATACCGCCTTTCGACGCGCAGCCGGCTCGCAAAGCCGGCTCGACTGCAGGCTAATCCTACGGGCGTTCGCCGGAAGTTCCAATGCACGCCGGAAGCATGGCCGACGGCGCGCTGGAGAAGCAGCGGCCGCCGTTCGCTGGCAGCTGCTCCTACAGCAAACCGCCGCTTTCGATGCTGCTCCCTCCTCACGTGACCCCGGGGCAGAGAGGCCACCAATTTTCTCCTAGCACCTGGTTATTGGCGCCGCTCGCCGTCACCTTTATACGGCAACGGCTGCATTCCTCGTCGGCTTTTATTGCAAGCATTTTTAGGTATTAAAGATTTAATAATAATAATAATAGCAACCAACAGCAACACATGCATGTAACACCCTGGGAGAACTAAATCTCTTTCTGGGCACCGTGCACACGCCGGTTGCCGGGAATGCGGCTACAGAGGTTGCGACGATGGGAGCACGCATGGGTCGCTCTTTCAACTTGAAGCGAATACAGGGCCCCCATTGCCCAGGCACCTGTGCTCGCGTGCATGCACTAGCGCACGTGCATGCACGAACCAACGTGTACTCAGGCACGCATGCCCGCGGCATGCGAAAATCCGCTCACTCGCGAGCGCCCACTCTCTGAAGGTACACCCTGCCCATCGATCAATCAATTGGAAAGCACTTTGACCTCGAGACGAGCAGCAAATACAATGAGTGGAGACACTGGCCGGCTGGCTGCCTGGCTGGATTGCCTATAGCTGCTCAGCGAACGCCGTCGTGCGTCCAAGTCACTCGGTGCATTTGTGACGTCAAGCCTATTCTTCGGCGAGTCCTCTCGCAAACGTACCTACCTGTGCCCGTGCAATACGACGCGCCGCGCCGACGGTGAACCGCTCGTTACATCACGGCCTATCGCGCTTGGCGTATTTTATGCGTCGCTTCTCGCAGCCCCTGAAATGGCCCTCGGACAAGCAACGCATCGATCTCAAGGTCGCAGCGACGCTGACCTTGTGGTTCCTTTCTTTCTCGTGCTTCAATCTATAGGTCACTCGTGCACCGCCCTCTACCGGCTCGAACCGGTCGCTCAGCTGACCCTGGTCCTGACCCGGTGTCAACGCTTTTCGTTCCAACTTCAAAGCGTTCAAAGAAAGACCTTTAAGACCTTCAGTTCTTAGGCACCCGGAGCTTAGTCGTTCGACCGACCGATTGGCACACGGTGTACCGACTGACCGTCTGAATGGCCGCCGTTCCCAAGAAAAATTAAAATCCTCCGTTTGCCCACATTGTTTGCTTTGCCCGTGCGAGTTATCTCGTATTCGCTCGCGCATGCAGCAGTTGCCAACAAATCAGTTTTATCTGCTTCTTTCCAGCTATTCCAAGTGCCTAGAAAGAGATTTACCTCACTCACGGTGCTACATACATTTATTATCATCATTATTAACGCTGCTAAGAATGAATGTAGTCGGGTAGCTCAACAAGGTACAAGCTCGTTGAAGGAGTTTTACGCTGCTTTCAGGATTCGCTTAGGTTTTCAAGTGTCGAATACGCCCAAACGCTTGCAATGCAGATCTTCTGGTCAGCAAAGCAGTTGATACAAAACTCTGCAGCCGGTTTTTCTGTCGTGTTAGTCGCAATTGCCAACCCACACCACTGCTCTTTTAAAATGCACTGCATCCCCCTCAAGCTGCATGTAGACTTTTCAAGGTTTATTCACTCGATTTCAATAGTCACTTTATTCTCTAGCACCGGTATACTTACCCGAACTACTCTCCAATCAGGCTAAGTATCGTACCACCCACTCGTCAGAATCAAATCATTTAATAAATAAATAAATAAATCCTAGCTGATTAAACAGCCTCTTTTTGTATAGCGACAGAAGAGCCTTTACGGCTATCACCACCACTTGCAGTGGCGATACAGAATCGCCCACCGCTGGAATCGAACCCACGACCTCGGGACCGAGGTCGTGAAAGCAACCGCCTTACCAAGTGTGTAGCTGTGCATCTATCCAACCTCAAATCCTTTGCAGAGCTTGCCTGTAGCTACTATGCTCCCAAGGCCTGGAACTTACCTCCGACTGAGGTCACGACATATCCTAACTTGACGACGTTAAAAAACAAGACCTACCCGTTCCACACAATATTAGCTGCGTCTGCATGAATTGTCCTTTGAGTCCTTATGCATGCTGACACAGTGCATTGTATCACTATTCAATTAACATGCTTCCTTTGCAGAAAATGTAACTTGGCTAAATTGAAATTTTGTTCTCTTAGGGTGCCATACATATGTATTATTATTATTAGTGTCGTCGTTATTATTATTATTATAGGCAACCCATATCCGCAGGTGGCCCATTGGTAGCTCAGTGATCAGGATTATAATCGATCAACAGGATAGGAAAGGGCGAAGGAAAGCGGGATAGCGGGAGATGCGGGATAGCGGAAGAAGCGGGATAGCGGGAGAAGCGGGATAGCGGGACAAGCGGGAGAAGCGGGATAGCGTGAGAAGCGGGATAGCGGGAGAAGCGGGATATCGGGAGAAGTGGGATATCGGGAGAAGTGGGATAGCGAGAGAAGCGGGATAGCGGGAGAAGCGGGATAGCGTGAGAAGCGGGAGAAGCGGGATAGCGGGAGGGGGGAGGAAAAAAGCTGAGCTGATTTAGCAGCTTCATTTATAGAGCAGCAGAAAAGCCTTCGCGGCTACCGCAACCACTTGCAGTGGTCATTGAAGGATCGACCGCTGATGCAGCACTCAGATCCACGACCCGATTCATTAAGGGCGAAGCACATTACCGCTGGGCTAAGACCAAGATGGAAGAAAACAGAGGAGAGAGAGTAAGAGAGAGAGAGAGAGAGAGAGAGAGAGAGAGAGAGAGAGAGAGAGAGAGAGAGAGAGAGAGAGAGAGAGAGAGAGAGAGAGAGAGAGAGAGAGAACACGAGAACAGAGCGAAATGGTTTAGCAGTTAAGGTGCTCGCCCCGACCAAGGTCTGGCTGAGATCGTGGGCTCGAGCCGCGAGGCATACGTGAAGCACATGAATAGAGATTAAGTTCTCTTAGGGTGCTATAAGTTCTCTTGGGGTGCTATGCAAATGCATTATACTCAAACACATACACACACATACATATATATATATATATATATATATATGGAGTATATATATATATATATATATGGAGTATATATATATATGGAGTATATATATATATATATGGAGTATATATATATATATATATATATATATATATATATATATATATATATATATATATATATATATATATATATGGAAACAACGAGTGAACAAAAGACATTTGGGTGGGCAGTGCGAGTACACTCACAATGCAGACTTCTTCATAATGCTGCTGACCACTATTTTACGGTAGGGAAGAACTCGATGAGAAGCAGCTAGGAAAACGTGAATGTGGCTGCTTTCCCTGGCACTGCTCACTACCGCCCGATGTCAAGAGATGGGAGGAACTAGCAACTATTCTGAGTGACGAGGGTTGGGTGAGCGGAATTGGCTATTCGATGGTCCCGTACGTAAAACACTTTGCTAAAAACATGCTATAGCTTCTCTTTAGATGACGACACCATATCAGATATTAGATTTCAAGCAAGAACATTCACCAAACACTGAGACATCTCGACCTCGTACACCGCCCTCATTCCTTTCGATAAGCCATCAGCTGACAATGAGCCTATGCCAACACATGCAATTTCTAATCTTGACTGGCTGGCAGTAATTTGTGATGCGATTCGCTCAGAACCGCTACGAAGCGCCAAGTATGACGGGGGACAGTTCTTGAGCGAGCACGGACCCGCCGCCGAGTAGTGCTAGCGCCTTGCTGCTTAGCAGGCCGCCACTGCGCCACATCGTCTGCGCCTCTTCGGCTCCGCGGTAACAACGTTGAAGCAGTCTCAGAATCTCTGGCCAACTACTCGCCCACTGTTGAAATTGCGAGCAACACGAAGCTCTGCACCGAATGCACCAATCTTCGGATACTTCGTCCAGCTGGCTCGGCGTCTTAATTGTTGGCTTAGCGCCCGATAGAGGCTTAATCGAGAGCTAAAGGTGGAAAATCCGAACGAAGCCAAATGAGCTCTCAAGTTGATTGGCCAGCTGCTAGCTCTCGCCTAAAGTCAACCTTCACATTAGGGTAGACGTAACCGCGTCTTAGCGGTGCGTTACTCGTCGCCGTAGCAGCAGACTGCGAACAAGCTTCCATCTCACAGCGGAATGTCTGACTGGCCCTAAGGACTCGTGGTCACAGACTGCATAGTCTAGTTACATCTGAGCCGTCGTCCGGGACCGGCTCTGGAAATAACACAGACGGCAAGCACCGCTCTGCAGCAGTCTTCGGGTTAAGCTATTTTATTAGATTTAACTGACATTTACTTATTTCTCAGCTATTTGGTTTCTAAAACGCGAGTTATTTTCCAATCTCTCTCCCTCTCTCTCTCTCTCTCTCTCTATATATATAATATATATATATATATGTGTGTTATATGTCTCTTCCTGTGTCCCTCTCTCTGTCTCTTTTTCTGTCTCTGTCAGACTGTCTGTCTGTCTGTCTGTCTGCCTCTCTCTCTCACTGTCACATACGTTGTTCGTAGCACATCCGCTCCTCCCTAGACCTCATTGCCAATTGACATAACGACATCCCTGACTTGATTACTTTAAAAAAGAAGCCAGAAAACCACTTGTTCATCACAGCATTTGCTTGTTCCACTTAGACTTTCCTTTACTTAATTGTGCGTACTGCAGTTGTGTTTGCTAATGGCACTAAGTTAACGCGCTTCTTTTCCCACCCTTTGTGTATTACCAACATTGAATTCTAGTTCTCATAGGGTGCTGCCCACATGCACTATCGTCATTATTATCGTAGTTATCAGCGTCCCTCTGTCTCCAAAATCTGTGTAGTAATTTCCCAGCCACGCACTTTCGCATTTCGTAAGAACCCGCCTCGTTAGCTCAAAGTGGCGATACGTTATATTGTCGTTCCTTATTGCGGCTCTCTCAAGCACCGGATTGGTCGGAACATAAAATGGCCGCCATCGTCCCCCGCCCCCTCGTTCCGGTTGCTGGAGGACGTTAATGGTACGTGGGAGTGCTGCTGCGCTTGAAGCACTTGTTTTGTCTCCAACCAGCGTCAAATGCGGCATCATAAGATGGAGGAGCATGGATGCCCTAAAGAACGCATGAAATAGCAAACTGGTCTCCTCATCGAGCACCTTTCTATAATGTAACGCCATCTGTAACTCCACAGGGCATTACGTAAGGACAGCGAGGGATTTACGCTGGAAAGTTTTAGACAGCGCATTCAAAGCCCCGGCGGCTGTCGGCGCTGCTCATGAAAACAAACGGACTCACTCCGCCTCGCGCAGCAAAGAGAAAGTGAGAAGCGTGGCTCGCCCGGTTTGAATCGATCAGCAAGCACGCGACCACTTACCCAGCTCTACTAACCGGACTACCCGCGTGGACGAGGGCATCCTTCAAGAGTGACCTGCAGTTTTGACCTCGTGCTTCGCTGATTCAGCCCAGTGGTTAAGGTGCTGGCCTCGAACGCGGCCAAGGTATATGCATTTGATGACCGAAGTCGTTGGCTCGAGCCCCGCGAAATATGTGAAGCGCCTAAGTAGAGGTCAAGTTCACTTAGGGTGCTATAAAAGTGAATTATATATGTGTGTGTGCGTGCGTTTGCGTGCGCGTGCGTGCGTGCGTGAGTGCTTGCGTGCGTGAGTGCGTGTGTGCGTGTGCGTGTGCTTTACTCTAGACCGCGAGCTAAGGAAATTCATCTGATACTATGTGGCATGTCCGCGGGCAGTATGTCCGAGGGACCGGTAAGAGGATTGACCTGGCGACACAACCACCGCAGACGATCCTTCTGACGCGTCGAGCTGCTTAACACGCCCTTTTCACATTCCCGTTGTCGGCCGCTGGCATGCTCAAGGCCCGGCTCCTCCTGTCCGCCCTCTCACTGCACGCTTAATCCTGGTTTGCATTCCTGACCGACAGGTGGGGAGGGCTAGCCAGTTGGCCATTTCCTTGGGCGTGCGGGCGGGCGAGCGGAGAGGCAACGCACTCAGTCAGCCGCCGCCGCCGCCGCGTTGGCCCTGCAGATCTTGCCCTGCGGAGACCGAGCAGCAGGAGAGTCTCGGCCGCTCTCGCTCTGCCTGCCTGCGCTCCGGCGGCGAGGCAGGCTGCGAAGCCGATCAAGGAGCTCTGCTCCGTTTCTCCGCTCCAACGCCAGCGGAGGCTCGAGGATAGAGTGGCATAGGGTGGACGGGTGCTGAGGAGGGGATGGGTGAGGCATGCAAGCTTTGGGGCGCCGACGTCTACATGCCTGCGCGCCGACTCGCTGGGCGTTGCTGACATGCATTTTAGCCGCTCGTCATTGAATGAGCACATCGCCTCCAGTGTCAAGCCGGCGTACGCTCAGCTAAGGAACGTTGCCCAGATCGGTGCCCCTTCGGGTCTGGTGCGACAGCCAAACCAGCTCATGCGTTCGCAACATTACGTCCGGATTACTCTGAATCCTTCTAATCAGAACTCTCGGACTGACTGAGCCCTTAAACGACAACTGTTATTGCAAAACTCAGCTGCTCGTCTGGTCTGGTCCCCAGCAATGCTGCCACATCAAATCACCACTTCCGTCTGAGCTTCGCTGGCTCCCGACTAAGCATCGAATCATCTACCGGATCCTCTCTCTCTCTCTCTCTCTCTCTCTCTCTCTCTCTCTCTCTCTCTCTCTCTCTCTCTCTCTCTCTCTCTCTCTCTCTCTCTCTCTCTCTCTCTCTCTCTCTCTCTCTCTCTCTCTCTCTCTCTCTCTCTCTCTCTCTCTCTCTCTCTCTCTCTCTCTCTCTCTCTCTCTCTCTCTATCTCTGTCTCTCTGGCTAACTACCGGTTTGGCTTCACTTGCTTGCAACAGTCCGATCTCTTCACTCCTCCAGTCACTCGCGCAGTCGAACCACTTCCGCTCTCCGACTTCCCAGGCCTTCGGATCGTAAGCACCGACAGTATGGCTCCATCTTCCGGCTTCAGTTACCACCCGAATCGCATCATTGAAGTTTCGGCTACAGAAGCATGTAATCATATCAGCTTTCCTTGCGCCATCAAAGAAGCGTCGTCTTTGTTCCTGTATGCTTTGCAAGCTCATTTGCATGCAATTAATTGCATATTATTAATCACGGGTCCAAGTAACCCTGCGGCACTGAGTACCTTCATGTGTGCTTTTGAAGCTTGTGTAAGCATGATACTTATGTGCTCGTGTATGCTTGTCAGTGGGTGAACCTTGAATTGAATGTTCTTAACAATCGGCTATTGCTTCTCTGGTAGTGATTTTTGAAGCACCTGTATAGAGCTTCGGTTTTCTTTTATGCTATGCAAAAAGTGACATTATTATTATTATTATTATTACCATTATTCTGCGAACGCAGATGAAAAGGAAGGTCGTTGCTGGTGTCAGGCTGCGGTTTTTAGCATCGAACCCCCTCCTCTCTGGATTGCTGTGAAGCGTCTGCTAAGGTAACCGCTGCAAAGCCAGCCAGTGGTGACAGCCAGCACTCGACTTTGCCAGCCTGCTTGTCATCTTGACAAAGCCAGCCTGCTTCGAATGGGCATCGCCTGGCCTATATAAGCCGCCACCGACCGGAATCTGGATCGGCCCCAAGTATACTCTGGTGCGTAGCTGCGGTCCATAGCGTTCCTTGGCTACCGTTCGAATAGATGTTGACGCTAGCCATCGATCAACCATAAAACATCCCAGCCAGGCTTTAGCTGATTCAGCGAAGCCTTGCTCGTATAGGACTGAAGGGCCTTAACGGCTATCATCGCTGCTTGTAGCATGCAATAGAGGATCGCTCGCTGCAGGATTCGAACTCACTACCTGGGTCGCGAAGAGCGAGCACCTTACTCATATTTGGCTCCATTGCGACACATCAGGGAAAGAGCGTGCAATTTGCTGCCTGATACCTCAGCGTTTGCCCGACGACCGCCGGAACCGTCCGCCATGTTGGCTCGCTTGTCGTTTATCGGATGGGGCTTAAAAGTCAAAGCGAGAAGCTCTCTATGACGACTTATCCCTTAACAGCAAAAAAGGGCTAACACACAGCGCTCCTAAATGTCAAATCAAGGGATGGCGTGATTTCAGGAGGGAGTGAGATTCAGACTTTGGAAGCATGGCAAGTGCAAGCAGTCATCGAAGAATTTTGACGTTGTTTAGGGACCGTTTATCGACCTGGGTAAGATGAGCGGGTGGTAGGTAAGGAGGACTGATTAGGAAGTATTTCAGATAGGTATTCTGCATCGAGAGAGTGATGGGATCAAACAATGAGCAACCTTGACCTTTAAGTCGTTTCGATGCTTGGTCAGTGCAGATCCATGAGAAGTCTGCTTAATCTGGCCAAGTGCCGTTCCATGACAGACAAGGCTAGCAATAGTTTAACAACAACTGTAAGCGCCTAATTGCAAAGCAGTGAGAAGTGCAAGTACCGATTACAGACGTATAGACACGAAGTCATAAATGCATGCAATAGCTTGGTGGTGTATCTATATCCAATCAAGCCCAAGTATTTGCAATATTCTGCAGCTAAAAGTAGGCAGACTTTACTGCAGAGCTGATGAAGTTATCCAGTGTCAAGGTCACTTTCGAATTGGGCACCCAGATTCCATGCAGAGGCTGCAGGAGATATGTCGGCAGAGCCAATTTGAAGATAGTAATAATACATTTGTTATAACAGCCTCGTACAACTCAATCTCTGTCAACACAATTTACATTTTCATACCAAGAATCCTCAGAAATAATCCCACTCTAGTGCCATCTAGCGTTTCGAATTCGTAGCGAGCTCATTATGAGCTCATTCAGAGGGCTAGGAATTCCAGACTTTGAGCTAGGCAAGCGCGTAAACATTAGTCCTAAGTTTGTCTTAATGTTATTCAACCTTGCTCTCGTGCAAGTGCGAACCTCAGCCATACATTCCGCAAAGGAGTAAAGACGGTTATGTGGAGAGTTCCAAGAAGGCAAGGGGATAGATAGAAGCACAGGGGATGCAGCCGTGCACTATCTGCGCACACCTGTATATACATGTGTATAGGAAAGTTTGGATTGTACTAGGCAAAGGCATCAGCTAGGAGAGAATAAATGGGGAAAAATAATTGGACCAAGAAGAGAGCTGGGGGGGATCTTCACATTTCAGGGCTCACCCCTGGCGATTGACCGTTGCACAGATATACGCTCTAATATAATAATACAACTCATTTGTATAGCACCCTTGGAGAACTTGATCTCTATTCATGCGCTTCACGTATGCGCGGGGCTCGAGCCCACGACCTCGGCCGAACAATGGTCGGGGCGAGCACCTTAACCACTGGGCCAAACCAGCTCTGAAATCCCTCACTGAGAGAGGCACTACGCTGACGCAATGAGTGCAGTGCCAGCGATGGCCCGGCGAGACGATAGCGGCTCAAGAAAGTATGTACATCGGTCCAAGGTTGTGGAGACAATAAGTAGCGAAGGCGAGATATTCGGCCGGTAGCAACGGCTCGCGAGCTGGCGACAGCGGGCAATGAGACTGGCTTTACTGCCAGCGAAGGCGCAAACTGCACCGAGAAACGATGCGGTTACGAAGTGGGCGTTCTATTTCCGTCGACACACCGATGGCCAAGGATCCAGAGTGCGAGCGCTCAGAGCAGCCGGCGGCGGCACGGCACGCGATTTGCGGCTGATCTGACGACGAGTCTGCTCAATCGCGAGAATCGCAGTAATGCTGCTGTAATCCGGCAAGGTTTTGAGAGCCGGCTCGAGGCCTTGGGGGCCGCCTCTCGCTTTACAGTAAGACAACCGCCGGCGAAGACGTAGATTCTCCGTCAAAGCTTCGGTCGCTCTGAATGCGGAGGCGATTCGTGCTCCTTTTTTTTCCTCGCCTATCGCCTTATTCGATTCAGGAAGCGTTCGGCGTGAATTCGAACGCGGCGGCTCGCAGATCGGAGATACGCCGGAATGTGGTCGCCGCTTCCGCCTCAGCAATTCGAACGCAAAATATGCCGCCGCCCGGTCAGCTCTCGCGAGCAGCACTCGAGCTGACCGATCGCACACGCAGGCTAATGGAATAGGGAAATACGCGGCTACGCTGTATCTCTTCGCAGCAGCAGCGGCGGTTGCAGCTTCGACGCTTCCGGCTTCGAGGCTCCGGCCCGAGATTTCTCAACGAGCATCATGGCCGCCGCCGTCGTTCGCGAATTATAGTGATAATGATGACACGATTCATTTGTATAGCGCCCTAAGAGAACTTGATCTCTATTCAAGCGCTTCACATATGCCTCGGGATTCGCGTCCACAGACCTCAGCCAGACCTTGGCCGGGGCGAGCGCTTTAACCACTTTACCAAAAAAAAAATCCTAGCTGAGTAAACAGCCTCTTTTTGTATAGCGACAGAAGAGCCTTTACGGCTATCACCACCGCTTGCAGTGGCGATAAAGAATCGCCTCACCGCAGGAATCGAACCCACGACCTCGGGACCGAGGCCGTGAAAGCAACCGCCTTACCTAGTGTGCCATCACCAAACCAGCTCGGCTCATCGCTCTCGCTACCACCGCTCAGCTTCGCTCGAGAGATTGGCGAGTTTTTTTGGTGGGTGTGGGTGCAACGTGCAGCGAGGAGCCCGAGTGCTATACACACTAGAAATGCATACCCAGTGGCGGTCGGCGGCACATCAAGGTCTGGCCGCGATCGTGGATTCGAGCCCCGTGGGATGTGGGAAGCGCCCGAATAGAGATTAAGTTCTCTTACGGCGAGCCACGTAGATGAATTGTACGCATTTCATATGCACCAGCTCGAGGCGTCACCGCCGCGGCTGCACTAGAGTGGCCGCCGTGCGGGCGGTGGGTAGCTCTCGACAAGAGCCGACTCGCCCTGTTCGTTCGATTGAAAGCAAGTCGTACTGCCTTGACCTAGCGAGCTCGATGGCGCTCGACGGCAGGCAGGCGGCAGGTCGGCCGCCGCCGCCGCCGCCGCGGAAGGGTAGAGAGCTGACTACTCGAGCAGACACCTCGGCCTTCTCTTTCTCTCGCAGTGACGGACGACTCTCGCCGCCGCCGCCGCCGCCGCCCACGACGCGTGCGCTAGTTGACTCGGAAGCTCTACAGCGGCTGCGAGCACGCGGCTTCCTACAACGGCCGGTGCCATTCTCGAAACCGCATTTACGCCATTCCGGGGCTCGCAATTGATAATTAGCACGAGGGAAGCTGCTGGCCGTAAATCAGGCGCTCCTTCTCGATCTATCTATCGGACGCTGGCCGGTGGCCGGCCGGTCGGCTTCGCATGCAGCCTCCAACCAGTGTCAAGTCCGGGTCAGCCGGTCTCACGGCCAACGACAGCTGCGACAGCTGCGACAGCTGGAGAGCGAGCTAAGTGAGCAATCTCTCCGGAGGTGCCTGGATTACGAATGCATTCGGCGACGGGGGGGCGGGCGGGCGGGTCGGGACGGGGCGGGGAGGCCATTAGGGCAGCAACCGAAGAGGGGTAGAGGGGGCGACCGAACGCATCGACCGCGATAGAAAAAAGTGGCTGAAAAGTGCCGTCACTTACCTATCTCGCCGACGTTGACCCCTGCGAACATCGTAGCGATTAATAAACGCGATTCCATTCATTCGTACCTGGCTACATGAGGGCCGGCCGGGTTCCGAGCTGCTTAGGGTCGAACACTCTTCCCTGGGTGGGTGTTGCAAAGGGCAAATCCAACGGCCAATGGGCAGCTTCAGAAGAGATCGGGCAGCCCCTTGGCAGCCAGCTGCAAGCAGCAACCGTTTGACTTGGAGGAAGCTGCGGCTGCTGCTGCTGCTCTTGCAGCAGCAGCAGCCGCAGCAGCCGCAGCCGCATCTAGCAGCTGGTGAGTAACCCAAGCCATGCGGGGCACAAGCCATCGTCCATCTGCGCCCGAGGAGACCGAAAATCTGGGACTGCGTTTGACCTCGTTCTTCTCCGACCTATCGACGAGGAACTTCCGGCCTCTCGCGTTAAGGAGTGAGGCACCGAGCGGTCTTGACTGCCGACGCAGCGCCCGATTGAGCAGTCGAGGATTGAGCGAGGCTGACGCGCTTCACCTGGCGAAATAATGCACGAAAGGCCAATATGTTTGCTACAGCTGCTAATGTATACGGAGAATTCAGTTCTTCTGTTGCAGTTCGAAACTAAGAAGCCAGCTGGTCGTCTACTGAACGCAGGAGGGCGGTTGGTGTGAGCCCAAAAAGCTTCGCAAGCCAGACCGAGAATCTGGTGCTATCGCCCGAATTCCAGCCTCGGTTGCTTAACTACTAGCCAGGCGCACCACTCGGGTCAATGTGACCTACTAATACCTCTGGTTATACTACGTAAGGGCATAACGTAACTAGGAGTCTGAAAAAGTTCAGGTTCCGGAAGTGAGTTCAACGGGATTGCGCTGTGAGAGCCCCCTAGAACAGATTTCTCTTCTGAGTTCAACCGGATATACAATTTCCGTTTGCATTCAACACCACTACCGGAACAATGCTCATGCTAATCGCGACGGGCATTGCAGTGTGTATGTGTGTGTGTTTTCGTGTACATGTGCGTGTTCGTACCTGCTCGCGCGCGCGCGCGCGCGCGCGCGCGTGTGTGTGTGTGTGTGTGTGTGTGTGTGTGTGTGCATGAGTGCGTGAGTGTGTGTGAGTTGCGTTCGTGTATGCGTTCGCGTGTGCAACAAACGAGATCTGACCGAGCTACGCCATTGCAGGCCTCCATAAAAGTGTGCCTCTCGTCATTATAAGCACGCGAGTGCACTCAAGTTCAGAGACTGAAATCACTGCGCTACGGCAAGGGTCATGAAAGGACCTGGTGGGTAATTGCCAAAGCAGCCTCTTTGTCAACCGAGCCGCAGTAGATCTTTCGCCTCCTACAGGAGCGGCTGCCCTCACCGCCCAGGCCAGATCAATGTTCGGTTCATTCTCGACAAAATTCTGGCCACAGCACGAAAGGATGGAAGTATCAACACAAAGGAGAGCGCGAGAGATGGGGAAATAGAGGGCGAGAGAGAGAGAGAGAGAGGGGGGGTAGAGGGGGGAGAGAGGCAGAGAACGAGGGAGAGAGAGAGAGCTAGGAGCGAGCGTTCCACGAAACAGTGAGCGATTGAGCAAGTGACAGGCGGAGGGAGAGAGACGGTGGCAGATGAACGTTGACAAACACGGAGACGATACGTAGAAGGTAGCGGGTTCTTCCGCGCTGCTCGCCTACCTGGCTCGCTCCACCCCCCCCCCCCGCGCTCGCCTACCTGGCTCGCTCTGCCGCACTCGCCCACGCTCGCCTTTTCCGCTCTCCAGAGTCCACGTCTCCCTAGTCAGAACCGCGCCGCGAACATCGCTCGTGTGGATCTCATTTCGAGTGTCGCACGTCAGCCGCGCTCATTTGCCAGCGCTCCGAAGAAATCAACAGCTGCTGCAGCTCGCGTTTCCGCGCGATATCCCGACTAATTCGAGGGTTTTACAAGCGGCTGCCCTCCACTAACGGCCAGGATAGGGTAAATAACCATTACGGGGCGACGCCGGGGGTAGCGAAGACCAGTGCAGAATGGATTTTTGGAGCCGCTACTATCTTTCTCGCAGGTTCGTTCTGCTTAGCAAGCCGTCGTCCTCCCTGCTTCCGCACTTCGTATCCGCTTCCTCCCGCTCTTCCTTTCTTCGTTCCTTCCTTCCTTCCTCCCTCCACCCCCCCCCCCTGCTCGGTTTGCACTGGCTTCAGTGCCGGTTGACGGTTGACGGGCAGGAGCACATGGCCTGAGCGTTAATTGCCCATCTGAGGTCGAACGTTCAGGCACAAGACAGCCCGAGCTGGTGTAGGGGCAAGTGCACGAAGTCTTGCGAGCTTAGCGCCTGCTTATTTGTCTCGCACTCAGATAGCGCCGCGCTGCTTTGGGCAAGAGCGGACGGAAGAGCGTGATGGCACTCGGCTAGTCCATACAGCCCGACCGGTCGGCGGCGGCGGCGGCGGCGGCGGCCGAGCAGCAGCTGCAGCTCGGCTCAGGCAAGCTAGCCAGCTAGGTAGCGAACCACTTACAAGTGCGTGAGCTGTCTGTACTTTCTCAGCGCGTCACTTCGCAGGATCGTCACTCGTGTTCCATGCAGTCGCCTGCAATGAGACAGCACGCTGCAAGAGCGAGGCCACGTCGCTCGTGCGCGATAAAGAGGCCAAAGCGCTCGTGCGCGAGAGTGAGGCCGGTGCAGAGCTATCGCAGCGGTTGACGCTGATGGCCGCGGCCCCTAAGTAGCAGGACCCCGAGTGCTAGGTGCCCCCGATGATTACGCGGGATTGGATGTGAGGAGAGCTGGTCAGCAGGACGCGCGTCGGGATGTGACGAATAACTTCGACTCCAGTCACTATTCGGAGCGAAACGATGTCCAACCTTCTGGAGGGAAACGAAAATAAAGAGTCACGTGCGAGTCTCACGCTTAAGCTGTATCTCACTAATCGGGCACTCCGCCAGAATTTGCTTCCAGCTATCCGAAGTATCTTCAAGTGCTTCAAGACTTCGAACGTGTCTGGGTTAGGTGATAAAAGGAGACAGAGATTTGACACATAGAGACAGACAGAGAGACAGACAGAGAGACAGACAGAGAGACAGACACAGAGACAGAGAGACAGAGAGACAGAGAGACAGAGAGAGAAAAGAAGGGAGAGATTGTGCACGCGTGCATGTCACTGTTCACAAGCAGAGGGCTTAATTTAGTCTCCAGTTTGTACTAACCGGTGACTACGGGCGTCTTCCTGTTTGCTTTAGCATGCTGGCCTAAGCATGATACGAGCTTGCTTTTGCATGCAGGATGCTGTGCACTAGCACCGCGGGTATTGAAATATCTTGCAATGAGATCGAAATATCTTAGATAGCCATTAAGTTTTCTCAGGGCTCTTTACAGACGACTTATTATTATCACCATGGTCATTATTATTCCCATTATTACAATTATTATCACCCATAAAACCACCTAGCCCGTCCGGTGGGATCTCACACAGCTACTCGGCTTCCGGTCGTCTCGCAGCGCCTTCCTGCTCCCCGCCCCGCCCCTCCGTGCACTAAATTATAATATTTAGCTGCTCGAGCCTTCAGCTTCGTTTGCGCGCAACGAATGTCTGCAGCGGCTGAATACTGCGCTCTGTTATCGCTCGTGCCCTAGAAACGTTCAGGCCGTGCAAGACAATGAAATAAAACATTTGCATAGCACCCCAGGATGACCGAACCGAACCTCTCTCTCTTTCTCTCTCTCTCTCTCTCTCTCTCTCTCTCTCTCTCTCTCTCTCTCTCTCTCTCTCTCTCTCTCTCTCTCTCTCTCTCTGGACAGTGTATAGGTGCTGGAAAATAGCCACCACAGCAGACTGGCGGGGCTACAGTCGCAGCACAAAGCACAAGCGCGTATAACGGCCGCCGCCGCCGCCGGAAGAGTACTGCGAAACGTTGCGGAATGCGTGCCGATTCCAAGGGACGACTCTCCAGCACTCGCGCCAGCCGCCCGCCCCGCCGCCGGGCGGCCGATCCGGCACGGACCCTGCGAGCACGCAGCCGTCGAGTATCCCAGTCTAACGTCGCGCAGGAGCTAGGCGATCGCGCGCCGCGAGGCCGCGAAGTCCGACGGGGCGGACCGCACTGCGCGACGACGACGACGACGACGACGACGACGCATCGGGCGACGACGACGCATCGGGCGACGACGACGCATCGGACGCGTCGGCGGCGGCGGCGCCCTCGCGGCGCGATCGCCGCCGAGCTTAGACCGCGGTGCCACCGGAGCCGCCCGCGACGGTCGCGCTCGCGCGCGCGGGGCTGACGGCGGCGGCGGCGGCGGCGGCGGCTGCCGAACGGGTGAGGGCAGGCGGCGAGCCGTGACCGGATCGCTCGTGCTCGGCCGAGCTACTCGGCATGCCGCGCCCGCGGCTCGGTCGGCGCGGTTGAGCGAGCGATAAATAGATAGTGCAGCGATGGGTGGAAGATTCTCAAGCACGCGCTCGAACAGGCTCGCGGCGCCAGAGGTCCGAAGTTCGCCCCGCGTCCTTGTCACCGCCGCCACCGCCGCTTGCTTAAATAGATAAATTGAATAAATGCTAGCTGATTTAGCGGCCTCTTTCGTATAGCGACAGAAAAGCCTGTACGGATATCGCCGCGTTTGCAGCGGCGATAAAGGATCGCCCAACGCAGGATTCGAACCCACGACCTCGTGACCGAGATCGTGAAAAGCGACCGCCTCGCGCAGTGTGCCATCGCGGCTGATTGTAGCCATCGCCGACCTGCGGCGGCAGCGCATCGCTTCGCGAGGTCTCTCGAGCCCCCCCTCCCCCTTCCCTCGTCGTAGCCCGGAGTCTCGCCGACCGCCGGCCCGGCTCGTCAAGATGGCCGTGCGCCACGGTGGCCACGGTGGCTCGTCGTGACGCTCAAGCCGCAGCCCCGCTCCGAGGGCGCCATCTATCCTCGCGGGTACGCGACGACGACAACGACGACAATTGCGGGCGCGACGACGTTGAGCCTAGGGGTGGGGGCGTGCGCTCGTCGCGGGTAGTCGGGCATCCGTCCTCATTCCGTTCGCTAGCGTTCGCCAGTTGCCCGAACGTGCAGGTCGGAGAGTGGAAGAGCGCCGCGAGCTTCGCTGATTGGCTAAGCGGGGGCGGTGCACCGGGCGGCGTCGACGGAGGAACAGGGCGCCGAAAGCGGGGCTCTCGGCGAGTCGCCGCCACCGCCGCGAGCACTCTCGGACGGGATGTCCCGAAAGGCGAGACTGCTATATGTATGGACGCTGCGGCGGCGGCGGCGGCGGCGGCGGCGGCGGCGGCGGGCGGCGGCGGCAAAGCATCGGAGCTTGTGCAGTAAATACTGGGCAATATATTCCGACTACAAAGTCCCAGCGACTTCGCACCCGCTGTCGGATGAGCGCCGGTCGACAGTGGGTGCTACCGCGAGGAGCAGCGGGAGCCCGGCTCCCGGCGGCAGCTGCGGTGGCGGCGGCGGCGGCATCAGCGGCAGCGGCGGCAGCGGCAGCGGCGGCAGCAGTGGCAGCGGCGGCAGCAGTGGCAGCAGCAGCGGCGGCAGCGGCAGCGGCAGCAGCAGCGGCAGCGGCGGCAGCGGCGGCGGCGGCAGCGGCGGCAGCAGTGGCAGCGGCAGCGGCAGCAGCAGCGGCGGCAGCGGCAGCAGCAGCGGCAGCGGCGGCAGCGGCGGCGGCGGCAGCGGCGGCAGCAGTGGCAGCGGCGGCGGCAGCAGCAGCAGCGGCAGCGGCGGCAGCAGCAGCGGCAGCGGCAGTGGCAGCGGCAGCGGCAGCGGCGGCAGCGATGGCAGCGGCGGCGGCAGCGGTGGCAGCAGCGGCAGCAGCGGCAGCGGTGGCAGCGGCGGCAGCGGTGGCAGCGGCAGCGGCAGCAGCAGCGGCGGCGGCGGCGGCGGCGGCGGCAGCGGCGGCAGCTGCAGCGGCGGCGGCGGCAGCGGCGGCGGCGGCGGCGGCGGCGGCAGCGGCGGCGGCAGCGGCGGCGGCAGTTCGCTGGCTGCGTACTTACAGGGTCTTAACGTCGTCGGGCAGTGCGGTCGGGATGTCGGTAATGTGCTGGCCTTCGCAGTCGGCCCGCAGACCGCCGTCGCTGGTCGGAGTGCACTCGCAAGGATCGCAGCCAGACGACGACGACGACGTCGGGGCCGCTAACAGCGGCAGCAGCAGCAGCAGCGCCAGCGGAATCGCGAAGCCTGAGGAGGCGCCGAGGAGTAGCCGGAGGCGAGCAGCCATCCTGGCGGCGCTAAGCCGGCGTGTGCGATCGGCCGCTCTCGACCGCCGGTGTTTTATGGTTGGCTCTGGTCACGTGACGCGAAGCGCTGCCGCAGGCGCTGACAGCTCTCATCGGAAGGATCAGGCCGACGCTGCTGCGGCCCAACGAGCGCTGCCAGACCGACGCCGCCGCTGCCACCAGCAGGCAGGAGCGGGCTATCGGGGTCAGTGCATGCTGGAAGCAGGTGGACGCCCACACAGGGGGCGCGCACATAGATATACAAAGTACTTCGCACTCTAGAGCTTCACATACACACACACACACACACACACACACACACACACACACACACACACACACACACACACACACACACACACACACACACACACACACACACACACACACACACGCACACACACACACACACGCGCACGCACGCACGTACACACACACAGCCCGCGAACTCACCATGCACAAGTGCTATGCACCGCCCACGCGAGTCTGTACACAACTGTAGTTCTACTGCTGCTGTTTCCCATTCGTCCGCCATCCTCATCTCTATCTATCCACTCCATCAATCGCCTTGCGCTTGCTGTTTCGGTTGAGAGGGCGAAACGGTTTCCTGCACCTTCAGCGTATTTTTTTGCCTGCGACTTGCATCCCCGACCGCCGACAACCAGCCTGCGTCCAGCCTGCTTGGACCACCCAGAGGTCATTCGCTCGCCTCTAACGACCGAGGTTGCGTGCTCGAGCGCCGAAAGATAGGTAAAGCCCTTGGATTGAGATTAAGTTCTCTTTTGGGCGCTATGCAACTGAATTTGGCTTCTTTATCTATTCTGCTGCGCCCTGTTGTAGCCAGCCACCCGAAGTTGCCTTGGAGCAACCGTCCTGACCCGAAGCACAAACGGATGCGGGAAAGATGAAGAGGTACACCGAGCGCGACCCCAACGGGGTAGCTAGTAACCGCTGGCGTGGGGCGGCTAACCCGCGGTCAAGGAAGTCGATTGCCGACGCTGCGGCTGGAAAAGCCGAACGCAGCGAGGGCGCGGCGTCGCGCCATCTCCATCGCACGCCTGAAACTAGGCAGCGGCTGCGGGTTCGCGCGGCGGCGGCGGCGGCGGCGGCGGCGCCGACGTTGCAGCAGCCGCCGCAGCATCGTGCTCAGTGGCGGAGCGGATCCTCCCGCGAGCGAGCAGGGTGCGGGTGCGGCGAGCGAGCGAGCGAGCTCGCAGCAATGACCGAGTGAGCGTGAAAGGAGCAGGTCAATCGACCGACAATCGTCGTCTGCTGCGGCGTCGGCAGCGGCGCGAAAACAAAACAGCGGGCGACGCCCGCGGCCAGTGTGGCGAGCATCTTTTCGCCGCCGTCGTCTCAGGGATCGTCCGCTCGCGGGCCGCAATGCGGACTGCCTGCAGGCCGCAATGCGGCTTCGGCGAAGCCCGGACGACGACGAGTCTTCGGCGAAGCTCGGACGCCGAAGCCGTCCGGCACGCGTGTGCGGAGAGTGCGCATGCGTGCGTGCGTCCATTTCGGCATCCGACAGGGCTTCGCCGGACGCGGCGGCGGGCGGGGCGAGAGCGTCGTTCCGCGGCGGCGGCGGCGGCGACGACGGTCTGCAAATCATCGGCTAATGGAGTAGAAGCTTGCGGCGGCGGAGCCTGCAGCAAATCGATAGGAGAGTACGAACGTTCGCGGAATGAGAGGCGGTGGCGGCGTTTGCAGTGGCAGAATTCTAGCGTTTATCTGGTCTAGCTGACCTAGTTATGCCTCGCCGAAGTTGGAGCTGGCGAGGGGGGGGGGCTCCCTTGAGCAGCCGCATTCGACCGTAGCTTGGGCGAAGCGGGTGTGCGTCTACGCTCTGTCGGTCGCTGCCCGATGATTATTGAGGGCATCTGCGTGCGAAGTCAACGTCCGGCTGCATCCGTCAGCTCAATGCATTCTCAACTTCCGGCTGCATCTTAACCGCCGCCAACTGCCTCCGAATTAACGAACGCAGCCCGACGATCGTCGCAGCTCGAATCCTCGCTGCCATTCCCTTCGAGACCTGCTCGGAAGGGGGAGTGTAACGATTGTGACATTAGTCGCCCGACGGCAAAAGATAAAAAGCAGCATCGCTCGCAGCGTCGCCCGGGTAAACGCGCCTCAGTTTCACGAGGGCGTTGCTTCGAGCCCTGGCTCGCCCTGCTGGTGTCTGTTTCAGTGTCTATTTTCGTTGCAGGCAGCACCTTATCTTTAATCCGTCTCCGCTTCAATCGGCGCCGCTCCCCCCGGAGGCGACGGCGGGCAGTCGAGTGGAAGCCGGTGTCCGTAGACCTTCTCGGACCTGCCCGCCGCGCGAGACTGATCTGACGTCACGACGAAGACTTAAACTGAAAGCTCACTCCGGTTGGAATGGCGCGCGGACGCGCAGAGCTCTCTCTGCCTTCACCCGCCGACAAGTAGGCGGGGGGGGGGGGGCGGGTGTATTACCTGTCACCCGTGCGGGCCCTGGTCGGGCCTCGAGCAGGCAGCTTGGCCGAATGCAGCCCTTCTAAGCCATCGTCGGTCGGCAAGAGCTCCAGGGGTTCTCGCAGACGAGTGCCAGTGGCCGATGTCTAAACTTCTAGAGTAAGAGTGCTAGGATTGTATCTGGCCAGCACGCTGTTGTGCTGGCCACACTGCGTGCCCTTGCAACTTACTGTGCATAACAAATCTGGGCAGGCCCTCAAATGCACAGGACGATTTGCTCACGTGATCTGCTCGCGTGCGCTTCGTCGCGTCGCGGAGCCGAGAGGACCGGTGTCGACGCTTTCGAAGCTTTCTACTTGGAGCTGTCACGGCGAGTGGCCCGGCTGCTGGGCGCCCAGCGTTTCCGGCCGATTCAACTGCGTCATCTCTACAGCGGCAGCCGGCAGCCTTGGTGGCCATCGCCACCACCGGCAGCCGGCAGCCGGCAGCCGGCAGCCGGCAGCCGGCAGCCGGCAGCCGGCAGTACAGGTTCGCCCGCTGCCGGACTGGGACCCACAACCTCTGTCGTGAAGAGCGAGCACCGCTACCCACCCTAGCCGCTACCCCCCCCCCCCCCCCCCCCGCTATGACCTGCTTTGCCTTCGCGGCCGGCGGTGCATGAAATTATCGCTTTGCGGAACAGGCGAGAGTCGCAGGCGAGAGGCGTTGGTTTGCAGGACAGGGCAGCTGTCACTTCCAGGATGCTGTCACTCAATTCGAGTTGTCTTGAATGACCAAAGGGCTCAGCAGTGACTCTGGCGATGCGACAGCTGCTCGCACGCACGCACGTCTCCAAGCATCTCGCACTCGTCATGACTGCGCTTGACTCGGGCCAAACGCACGCATGCCCCATCCCTCAGATGCGACTGAGAGAGGCTTTGCCCGTACCTCGGGCGCGAGAGGAGAGAGAGATGTACAATTTAAAATATTCATTCAGCGCCCCAAGAGCTCTTATTATCTATCCATGAGCTTTACCAAGAGATAGAAGAGAGAGGGAGAGAGTGAGAGAGAGAAAGGAAGAGAAGAAGAAGAGAGAGAGAGAGAGAGAGAGAGAGAGAGAGAGAGAGAGGAGAGAGTGAGAGAGAGAAGGAGAGAGAGAGAGAGAGAGAGAGGGAGTGAGAGAGAGAGAGTAAAAGAGAGAGAAGAAGAGAGAGGGTGGATACGGATATCTAAACGCTTATCGCTTCGGGCTGCTAGGTCTCCCACGCCGGCGGCTGCCTTAGCTACGCCGGTGGCTAGTAACCTGCATGTTAGTTATGATCGTTAGCAGCTGTTATCGCTTCGTTATCGTAGATCAAATGCATTCCTAGATATTAATGCTGTTGCTAAGATTCGTGAACTATGCATTAACAAAAGAAAAGCACCGGAGCCTCCGCGGTGGTCAGACGCCGCTCGTTGGGCGGGAACTGCGAGCTGAGTACCCGCTCGTTTGATATTCCTAGCATTGTCTGGAACCGCTCAGCACGCTCCCCCACATGCGTCACTTTGAATCTCTCAAACTTAGTGGTCATCAGGCCGGTTATAACTCCATCGACCCGACTTAACGCTTGCTTTTGGAATCCTCGCTCAAGCTGCAATAAACCTCTGGTAATAAGTGACTTTATTTCTGAAAATGGTCTCGAACCGCTCGCCCTAACTGAAACTTGGCTACAATTGATAGACTGTTCGACAATTAAAGACGTCACCCCGACTGGTTTCTCATTCTTTCACAAACCTAGAGCAAGCAAAACTGGAGGTGGAGTTGCTGTTATCGAACGCTCAAAATTCAACTTCAAGCCATTTGCAGTACCCTCGAAGCCGTCTTTTGAATCGATTGTCTTAGTCTTAACCCGAATACAAGCTACCGATGGTGACAGTAGTCAGTCGCCAACCAGGTACCAAATCCTCCTTTATCTCAGATTTCCCCGATCTCTTTTTGATTCTGTGTGCAATAAATTGTTCCTTTCTCGTTATGAGTGATTTCTACATTCACTTTGATAACTTATCTGACGCCTTCAGCACTGAATTTCGTGCATTGACTGACTCCTAGTCCGTCGTGGCTGATGTGCACGGCACTACTCACATCAAGGGTCACACACTCGACCAAATTTTATCATACAACTGCACTTTGTCCTCACCACTTATTACCAAACCCTGCTTATCTGACCACATGCAGATCTCATTCAATCTACAATGTGTACCGCCGCCTCCTCCTCTAAAATCACATGTGAATCGCGAAACCTTAATACCCTTGACCTCGATGCTGTCCATGCGAGAATATCTGCCTCGCCTCTGCTGCTCGGTCCCCCTTACGATCTGTAATCATTAGTAGATAGCTACAACACGACACTAGCTGAGACGCTCGACGAGTTTGACCCTCTAACTAAGGGCACTGTGCCCTCGCCCAGACCGCCTATTGTTTAGCACAGACATTAAACTAGCTAGGCCTACTAAGCTCAAGCTTGAGAAAACATACAAAAGAGCTGGACCGACTGTCCATCGACAGGCATCCGAGGATTACTGTAGGTCGTGCCAATCGTTCCCAGCAAAGGATAAGCCTAGCTTAAATTAAACCATTTTCGAATGTGGTGATTGCCTAATTGCTCTTGCTGATGTGATTGCCAAGCACAATCTAGGATTTCAGTTCTATGCGGCTGACACTCAGTTGTACCTTTGCTTTGATCCCTCCCAGCCTTCAAGCACGTCAAATTCTCTCAACTCACCTGCTGCATGCATTGATGACATCTGCACTTGGATGGCCGCACATTTTCTAAAACTAAATGATGACAAACTAGCTTACTAGTTACGGGCAAACCGAGTGTGATTCAGAGATTGGAAAGGCTGTCTCTCAAAATTGGCTCTGCCAGCATATCTCCTGTCGAATCAGCTCGAAGTCTAGGTGTCATATTCCAAAGTGACCTCTCGTTAGACGACCATTTCAGCTCCACAGTCAAATCTGCCTATTTTCAGCTTCATAACATTTCTAAACTTCGGGCTTGTTTAGATAAGGATACCACGTCTAAGTTGGTCCATGCATTCGTGACATCTCGTCTCGACTTCTGTAATTCACTGCTTACTGGCCTACCAGCATGTGCGATCAGGCGATTGCAGCTGGTGCAAAACTCTGCAGCCAGGCTTATCTGTCGTGAGCGTCGCAGTTGCCACATTACTCCACTTCTCGCCGACCTGCCCTGGCTACCAGTCAAGCAACGGATTGACTTCAAGGTTTTGTCGCTCACTTTTAGGTCTCTTCATTCAATGGCTCCAGCCTATCTCTCCGACATACTCCCCCATCAAGCCAAGCATCGTACCACCCGCTTTTTGGAATCTAACAGTTTACCAATACCTCGTACAGACCTCAAATTCTTTGGAGACCGTGCATTTAGTTCGTATACCCCCAAAGCCTGGAACTCACTCCCGACTTGCATCACATTATCTCCTGACTTGATCACATTAAAAAAGAACTTAAAAACACACCTATTTAGGACAGCATTCAGTGGGTCTCTGTGATTCGTCCTTCACGTGTTTGTGCGTGTTGACACTGTGCAGGCTGCCACTAACCACACTTGCATGCTGACCCTGTGCATGTCACCCCTAACCATGTTATTCATGCTGTTTATCAAGCATGATATTACTCACCATTCAATTGCGTTTCCCCTTGCAGCAAATTTAAAGTGCCTAGAAATAGACTGAGTCGTCTGACAGCACTTTATCAAGTGTATTATTATTATTAAATGCATTACTAATATTACTATTATTATTACTCTCAGTCAAACAAGGAAGTTTTACAGCTGAATAATGATTAACCATTATTTTACGCTGTTGTACTGGCATTTGCAGCTATAGGCCGCAAATACATTATCAGGCATTCACGAGTTGCCAAGGACGCGGCGATGGCGGTGAACTGCTGGTAGGGATTTTCTATACTTGCCTTGACTTGCGTAAGTCGCCTAAGCGCCGGCTCCAGTTACCGGCCGCAGCTGGCGTAATGGTTGCAGCTTGGACCCAGCTTGCAATTACACACACACTTGTATATGTATGCATAGATGCAAGATAAATAAATAAATGTTTATTTATTTAGTTATTATTTATTGACGCAGCACCCCGAGATTCGGCTCGAGGGGGATAAGTTAGACGTCCCGAGGAGAACAGTTAGACGACCACATCAGCTTCACAGTCAAGTCACGGCCTACTTTCAGCTACCCAACGTTGCTAAAATTCGGGGTTGTTTAGGCAGGGGTACCGCACCTAAATTTGTCCATGCATTTCCGACATCCTGCACTGACTTCTGTAACTCACTGCTTGCAGAACTACCGGCCTCCGTATCATTGTACATTGCAGTACATTTACATTATGTTGCACTCAGGTGCTTAGAGCTGGTACAAAACTTGGCAGATAGGCTTGTCTGTCGTTTGTGTCACAGTTTCCACATTATACCACTTCTTGCCGACCTGTACTGGCTCCCAGTCAAGCAACGCATTGACTTCGAGGTTTTGTCACTCACTTTTAGGTTTTTTCGTTCTTTGGCTCCAGCCTACCTATTGTATATACGTCCCCACCAGGCTAAGCGTCTGCCACCCTCTTGTTGGAATCTAACCGTTTAGCCATGCCTCGTACAAACCTCAAATCCTTTGGAGATCGTGCCTTTAGTGCTTATGCTCCCAAAGCCTGGAACTCACTCCGACTGACGTCACGACATCGTCTGACCTAACCACATTTAAAAAGAAACTAAAAAGTGCTTATTTATCACAGCATTTTGTGGGTCCATGTGATTTGACCTATATGTGCTAATGCATGCTGACACTGTGCACGCTGCCACTAACCGTACTTGCATGCTGACCATGTGCATGTCACCCTTAATCATGTTTTTCTTATTAGTTATTGAGCATGCTACTACTCGCCATTCAATCGTGCTTCGTTTGCACGAAATGTAAAGTGCCTAGAAAGAGATTGAGTTCTCTGAGGGCGCTATTTCAAATTCATTATTATTATAGCATTTTTTTATTAACAGACCAATGAGGCTTTTCGCTTATGCCGCCTGACCATAGATTATACCATGACCGCTTCCTAGTCATAGCGAAGGACCTGCGAGTAATATCTCGGCTATCATAAACTGGCCGACGTAGTGTGCCAACATCTCACTAACGACTGCCGAGTAACTCAGGCCGAGAGGTAAAACCAAATGTCAAACTTCGCAAACGAGGTACTAACTTTGCTGATGGCCACAGCGCTGCCGCGCAAATTAGGAAATTAGGCCAGTTGTGAAGCAGCGCAAGATGAACTTGGAGACTACGTACGCACGCGCGCGACCGCGTGCGGAGACCGGAGAAGTAGCTCGTCGCTTCATCGGCTGAGCAGACTGAAAGTGCGAGGCGCTTCCGTCGCATCGCGTAGCATCACTACGTCGTCGCGTCCGCGCAAAGAGCTGTTTTCGAATGGACCGCGCGGGGGGGGGGGGCGGGGGGGGGGGGGGGGGGGGGGGGGGGGGGGGGGAATGATGGTCGTTTTGCATTTTCTCTCGCTCTCCGCCTGTTCGCAGTTCCGCTCAGATTCCCGCGGGCAGAAGCAGTTGAGGGCAAAAACAGCGCTCGCTCTTCCTTTCGCCTCCGAGGGCTCGGAGGCGGTGCGCGGCCGCGCCCCTTCCGAGTCCGCCGCGGTGGGCGGCGGCTTTCCCTCCGCGTCGCCTCTGAGCGCGCCGCGCCGACGCGAGCTGCCGCCGCCGCCGCCGCTCGGCCGCCATTAAAATCGAGCCTCGCGAGTTGAATGGAGCTTCGACCTTTGACCTCGAGCCGGACGGGACCTGCTGCAGTCGAGGCCGATGAAGTTTCAAGGCAGCAAATTCTAAGGGGGCACGCACTACCGCCGTGTCACTGTTTCGTGAGCTAGCGCTCACTCCAGTGCTAATTCAGGGTGACAATTTAGGAATTTTACGGAATTCATCGTGGGCGGTTTTCTTGCTGAATCAGCCAGGTTATTGCCAATCGCTAGAGATTTTTGCGCGTTCAAAATTTAAACTAATTAAGAACCGGATAGGTCGTTATCCGAGGCTCAGGTTGGCTACGAAAGTGTTAGAGACGCGCCTAAGAAGCTCCTCCTTTACTGCAAAGCGCAGCGAACGTTAGTGGCTCTCTCCCCCCCCCCGCCCGCAAACTAAGACCAGATACTGATGAGTACGGCACCTAAAAGCACAGCTGCATGGGTGGCGAGTCTACGTCTGCATCGCAGAGCTGTATATTTCGCAATCGCAGATGGCCGTGCGTGCACGGCATCGGCCGCAGTGTAGAACTACCTACCCCATAATCATTTTTTAACCCTTTTTTTTTAAATGTTCTTGCACGTCTCTTTGAACCCTTATATTATGTCCTGTCTCTTTCTCAGTGATTGTGCAAACCAAGAATCGTTAATAACTCTAAGCAATTCTTGGGCTCTACGCAATGCTGCAAAGGTTATATTCTGTAGGTCAGTCGCGATCTGGCTGAACTAAGATAAAAGAACTTCCGCAATTCGATGCGACCAAGTGGACCGCCTGCCGTCGCTCTGCGAAACGTGCGACCCTCTTCGACAGCGGAAAATAAAGCCTGACACTGTGCACACGAACTGATACCCAAGGTATAGGCAGCCTCGACCGATGCCGTGCTTCTGTAGTCGGCGCACTCCTGTTTCCGGCAGTTCGCTCTACGAGTACTGCGACGCCGCGGCTGTATCGAGGCGCTCGTCTCGTCAATATCGGACACTCCTTCCATCAACTCAATCGTAAGTGCAGGAGGACGAGCGTCGTTTCTTGCGCTGTGCTTGCGGTGGAGACTTTCATTCCGAAGCCACTTCGCCGTATTCGTAATGATTATTGATGATGATATGGTATACGATATTGATATAATGACTCATGTAATGAGATAGGATATATTATAACGGTATAATGACATGTGTAATTGATTGGCGATCGACGAGGTAACGCCGCAAAATCTGAACCCATCTTTAGCTAAAGCTTCGATTGATCAGCATAGCATTTAAACAAATTAAGGAATTATAAGCAGCATTATGGTAAAACTTCTTCGTTTTGGTGAGATAAGCTTCGCTTGTACGGTCGGCGATCTTTTTATCAGAATAGGATGCCTCTGAAAGTGTAACAGCATCAGAACACACAGCGGGATGCTGATCTAGCTGCTGAAATTTGACGTCAACACCATGACATACTTCAAATAAAAAAAAGAAGAAAAACTCAGTGCCGTGCCTGAGTACTGTCTGAGTGAGTCTTTGGGTTCAATCGAGGTTTCGCAATCATGGCAATCAAAGCGTCTGAAACAGCAAACCACAGCTGAGAGAGGCATATTTAGCAAACACGGTTGTTTAGATTTTGAATTTTGAGAGAAACTGAATGGACACTTCAGATAAGGACAACAAAAGTAATAATCAGGAAGTGACAGTGATCAGAAAAAGGTTGCGTGCACCGCAAAGCGTCGTGAATTGGAAATTAGGGACGATTTTAATTTTGCAGTGGAAAATGAAATATAGAAGCAGCAAAGAAGCAAAGATTAGCAAGTTGCGTTTACGCCCATTCGTTTTTGCTGAGCCCTACGTCTCTTTGAACCATTGTCTTAGTACTGGCGTCTGGTTTTGGTGTTTGGTAATCTTCTCAAGGGCAAGGACAAATGGAGAGTCAAGGGCAAGGGTCAGCATACTGACATGCTGAACTTGTGCATGTCACCCCTAATTATGTTATGCTTGTTGTCATTGAGCATGCTACCGCTGACCATGCGATCGTGCTTCTTTTGCAGCAAATGTAAATTGCCTAGAAAGAGACTGAGTTCTCAGAGGGCGCTACACAAAATGTATTATTATTGTTATTATTGGTAGTATTATCACTCAAGGGCAAGGATAAGCGGAGGCCGTAGCCGCCGCCGGCGAGGCGGGAGCCTCGCACGTACCGCTGGCAGACTGACTCGATTCCTACGATAAGTAACTCGAATTCAAAGTTGGGCGCAGCGACTACGCCGCCGCCCCGGTTTGCTGTGTGTCTCGCCGACCGACTCAGTCAGTGGGAGAGCCCATTAGGCGAAGCCGAGATCGATGTGCGCCTGTTCGCCCACTGGAGAGCCCCGCCTCCGAGCGATCGCTGACCGGTCGACACGTTTGGGGCCGCCGCTCGCCGCGCCCCCGCGCCGCCGCGCTGCCGCTCGCCTCTCTGCGTTTTAGCGAAGCCAAAGATCTTGAAAGATTTCCCTCTAACCGTGGCTGAGCGTGCTTTATTAGCTCCGCCAGCTTTCCCCCACCTCTCGCTCTCTCGCTCTCTCTCTCTCTCTCTCTCTCTCGCACAGAGGATGTGAAATTATCGCCCCTTGCTATCTATCTAATCGAGAGGCCCAATTGAGTGGCCCTGACTGAGCGTTTCGCGTCCGTATCGCGGATCTTGCTCGTTTATAAAAATGATGCTGAAAGAAAAATGAATCTCTCGCTCTGAACTTTGCGCGTGCTGTGGATGAGGTCTGTCTAATCGGCCTAGATTTAACGCGAAAGCTTTCGGCACGCGGGAACGCGAAAAAAAGGACGATCCGCGAGGGTGAAGAAAGAACGTCCTGTCACGAATAGGTGGATTCCTGCTCAGTTTTGCCACGCATCAAAAGAAAGTCAGCGAATCTCGCCATTTCAGTCTTAAGAGAATTCGACGGTTCTAGCGCGTTAGCACCACAGGCATAGTCGCAAAAATATTAAATGTCTAGAGGGGCAGCAGCGTAGGCGACCAGAGTGAGAGAAGTTGGCAAGGTGCAAGGAGAACGTGCGATGTAAAAGTGAGTGACAGAATCTTGAAGTCGATGTGATGCTCGACGGTGAAACTTGTAGCGTGTCGAGAGTCAACCGCGCGCCATGCTTCGGGGTGCTTGTCCAGGGAAGCCACCATCTTGTTTTTAGATTAAGTTAAGAAGCCAAAATGGCGCACCTTCGGCGTGGTGCACTGTCGGGATTAGTTTCCAAAAGCCGCTATCGATTTAATTTTTCATGAAATCTTAGCATGCAGTCAGAGTTACTGAAGAGTTCAGCGCTAACTTGAATGAGTAGTTAAGGGGTTCGCCTCGATCAAGGTCAAGGTGAATGCAGTTAACCACCGAGGTCATGGGCTCGAGTCTCATGGCGTAAGTGAAGCGTCTGAATGCAGATTAGGTTCTCACAGGTTGCTATTAAAATGAATTTTATATATACATATATACATGTGGAGGATAACAATGTTTAGAGGAACCATAGTGCGTTTTCAGTGGAGTTTTAAAGGAATTGCCTCCGTCGTACGCTGCGCTCGTCAAAATTGAAGCCAAGCCACACGCCGCAAGCCTGGCTACGGCTTCCGTTCGCACGAAAGACGCGATGTCCGCCATCCCCCACTCGAAAACCGGCGACGGCTGCGCCGGCGGCGCGGGAGACATGCTGGCGGAAGAGTCGTTCTCGTTAGTCTCGCACCAATAATAATAATAATAATGCACTTGATAAAGTGCCCTCAGAGAACTTAATCTCTTTCTAGGCGCTTTACATTTGCTGCAAAGTGAAATGCAATTGAATGGTAAGTAAAATCATGCTTTAAAAACAAACGAAATGAATAATATGGTCAGGGGTGACATGCACAGGGTCAGCATGCAAATGTGGTTAGTGGCAGCATGCACAGTGTCAGCACGCATAAGCACGTGAAGGACGAATAACAGGGACCCACTAAATGCTGTCATAAATAGGTGTGTTTCCAAGTTCCTTTTAAACGTGGTCAGGTCAGGGGATGTTCTGACGCAAGTCGGAAGGGAGTTCCAGGATGTGAGAGCATACGAACTAAATGCACCGTCTCCAAAGGATTTAAGGTTTGCACGAGGTATTTCTAGACTGTTGGATTCCGAAAAGCGGGTGGTACGATGCTTGGCCTGATGGGGTAGTATATCTGAAAGATAGGCTGGAGCCATAGAATGAAGAGACCTAAAAACGAGCGACAAAACCTTGAAGTCAATCCGTTGCTTGACTGGTAGCCAGAGCAGGTCGGCGAGAAGTGGAGTAATGTGGCAACTGCGACGCTCACGACAGACAAGCCTAGCTGCAGAGTTTTGCACCAGCTGCAATCGCCTGATCGCACATGCTGGTAGGCCAGTAAGCAGTGAGTTGCAGAAGTTGAGACGGGATGTCACGAATGCATGGACCAACTTAGACGTGGTAACCTTATCTAAACAAGCCCGAATTTTAGCAATGTTATGAAGCTGAAAATAGGCAGATTTGACTGTGGAGCAGATATGGTCGTCTAGCGAGAGGTCGCTTTGGAATATGACACCTAGATTTCGAGCTGATTCAACTGGAGATATGCTGGCAGAACCAATTTTTAGAGTCAGCCTTTCCAATCTCTGAATCACACTGGGTTTGCCCATAACTAGTAACTTAGTTTTATCATCGTTTAGTTTTAGAAAATTTGCTGCCATCCATGTGCGGAAATCATCAATGCATGCAGCAAGTGAGTTGAGAGAATTTGAGGTGCTCGAAGGCTGGGAGGGATCAAAGCAAAGGTACCAACTCAGTGACAGCAAGTCCGCCCTTTGAACCTAGCCCTTTGAATTGGCCCTCCACGCGGGAATGGCGCTTGAGTCCCATTGGTCGCTCTCAGTGCTGCCGGCAGTATCGACCGGCGAACGGCGGCAGGGTGCAGGCGCCTTCGCACTTCCGGTGACGGCGGAGCCGGCTCTGACCGCTCGTCCGGCGGTGGTCACCACTCGGCGCTCGAGCGCGGGCGCCACTTGAAGCGGCCGGAGAAGCACGCCGCACGCCGCGTCGATCGGCGCCGACGCTTAGCGAGCCGCGCCGCCGCCGCGGCGCTGCTGCCCCGCGACTCGGAGAGCGCCCCCGCCGCGACGCCGCATCGGCTGCTGCCGCCGCCCCAGCCGCGGGTCTCCTCATTATTCTTCTCCGCGCGAGTGGGGGCGAGCTGCGGCCGTTGCGGGCGGTCTGCCGCCACGGGCGGCGCCGCCGCCGCGTCTCCAGTAGCCGTCAAGAGCGACCCGGTTGTCCCCGTTTTCCCTGAAGCCCCGCTTTGACAAAAAGCTCCCAAAGCCAGTTTGCCCAGCTCTGCGGCGCGTCCGGAGGAGGAGAGGGCGCGCTTAGCGGGGGCGTTGCGGCGCCGCTTAGCGGGGGCGTTGCGGCGCCGCTTAGCAGAGGCAGTCGCTCGGTTCATTCGGTGCGGTGCGGCGCGGCGCTGCGCATCAGAGTCGGTTGCCTAGCGGAGGGGGCGCGGCGGAGTCGGATGCATGGGTCGCCGTGGCTGACCGGCGGCCTCGCAATGGTACCCGCGGGCCCGCCGCAGTACAGCCTGGAGTCTAAACGAGCACACGCTTACGTGGTGCCGGACTCGGGGACGGGCAGGAGGGCAACTCCCCCCCCCCCGCCTTCCTCCTATCGTGGGGGGATGCGACATAGGTGGCCCCTATATCTATATAATAATAATAATAATAATAATTCACTTGATAAAGCGTCCTCAGAGAACTTAACCTCTCTCTAGGTGCTTTACATTTGCTGCAAAGTGAAATGCAATTGAATGGTAAGTAAAATAATGGTTGAAAAACAAACAAAATGAATAATATGGTTAGGGGTGACGTGCACAGGGTCAGCATGCGAATGTGATTAGTGGCAGCATGCACAGTGTCAGCACGCATAAGCACATCAATGAAAAATCACAGGGATCCACTAAATGCTGTCCTAAATTGGTGTGTTTTTAGGTTCCTTTTAATCTAGGCCCCGACCATTGCAAAGACGGGATTGTTTAAATGATTTCCTACTTCCCGTCAATTAGAAGCCGCCGAGAACGGGTCGGGTGAATGGTTTAATAATTGTGCTATAAGTTTTCACCACTCGCGGGTCTCGCCTCGGCCTGAAAATTCCGGTTCTGCCCCAGCTTGTATATATCTAACAGATCTCTAGAACTAAATCAAGGATTCTGATTATATGTTTAAAATTGTCCGACTGTATGTATTAAATTGATTGTATGTACTGACTGTATGCAAGTACGCACATTTACCCGCTCATTTACAGGGAACTGAATACATCTATAGTTGCATATACTTATAGATATTTTAAGGCCTATCTCAGGGCGCCGACTTTTATAACGCATCGGCAATAAAATGTCGCATAAAAAATGCGAATAATAATCATCCACGATAATCCGGCTGACTTAGCTGGCACCGCCGACTCATGTGGCAGTGGCGCCGGGGGGGGGGGGGTTACAACTGCTGCTCCAGGTGGTGGGGGGATGAGTAGAGCGGTGCTGCCGATCGCTGTGCCGGGCAGCAGCACTGAGCGTGAGAGCAAACGCGGCGAGCTATACAATGCGTCCATAGCCGCAGCAGATTGCGGCTGCGATCCGATGGCGGCCGCGGCAGCCGCCACGTCACGCCCGCTTCGAGCGCCGTTCACGGCTGCCGCGGCGTCTCCGTTCGCGGCAGCCAGTGGCGCTCGCGAGCTCGCCGAGCCAGACGCAGGTCGCGGAACGAGGAATTCGGCCAGCGGATGACCCAGCGGGCGGCGGCGGCGGCGGCGGCGGCGGCGGCGGCGGCGACGGCGCTGAGTCGGGGCAGGAATGGGCATGAAGCGCTTTAGCGACGGGTGCAGCTTGGCTGATGGGCGCCAGCGCCGGCTTTCATTGTGCTAGCGTTGCCTGGGCAGCCGCTCGGTTTACGGTCGGCGTCGGTTAGATGGGCAAAACGGACGCGCCCGGTGGCGAGCGCCGCTAACCGCAGCGTAGCCGCCTAGCGGCGAACTGCCGTCGTGACCAGCTGAGCGAATTGGTCGCGTACCGCGGCAGCTGAGCTCGCTCGCTCGCTTCGCCGCGCGGCGCGGCGCGCGTGATTCAGCAATCAGCGAGAGCAAGCTCAGCTGCTGGGCCGCCGCCCGAGCTAAAAAGAAACTCGACTTAGAGCAAATGCAACGACTAACTAGATTAACTGTGCAGTCCACTCGTAGCTGCACCTTCGCACTCGCGACGTTCGGTGCTCGCTTTTCGCGCGCCGAACGTCGCGAGCTCGGCGCGCCATGAGCGGACGGAGGCCTCTGGCAGGGTGGGCTGCAGAGGCTCCGGGAAGAGAGATCGGGGTGGAGGACTCAGGAAGAGGGATTGTAGCATGGGCCTCGGGCAGAGAGATTGGGGCGGAGGCCTCTGGCAAGAAGTTTGGGGCGGAAGCCATAGAAAGAGAGATTGGGGCGGAGGCCTCTGGCAGGTAGATAGGGGCTGAGGCCTCAGGAATAGAGATCGAGGCGGAGGCACCGGGAAGAGAGATTGGGGCGGAGGCTTCTGGCAAGACGATCGGGCGGAGGCCTGTGGTAGGTAGATCGGAGCTGAGGCCTCAGGAAGATAGATCGGGGCGGAGGACTCAGGAAGAGAGATTGGGGTGGAGACCTCGGGCAGAAGGATTGGGACGGAGGCCCCGGGAAGTGAGATCGGGGCGGAGGTCTCTGGCAAGAAGATCGGGCGGAGGCCTCTGGCAGATAGATCGGGGCGGAGGACTCAGGAAGAGAGATTGTAGCAGGGGCCTCGGGCAGAGAAATTGGGGAGGAGGCCTCTGGCAAGAAGATTGGGGCGGAGGCCTCAGAATGAGAGATTGGGACAGAGGCCTCTGGCAAGAAGATCGGGCGGAGGCCTCTGGCAGGTAGATCGGGGCGGAGGCCTCTGGCAGGTAGATAGGGGCTGAGGCCTGAGGAAGAGAGATCGGGGCAGAGGCGCCGGGAAGAGAGATTGGCACTGATCTGCAGAGGTTCGGGTCCTATCTCAGTTGGAGAATCCAGAGTATTGACGTGAATGGACAAAGATCATCTGAAGTACCTCTAAAATATGGAGTACATCAGGGCTCCATGCTAGGTCCGGTTCTTTTCATGGTTTATACTCCCCCTTTTGCTGATGTGATTGCCAAGCACGATCTAGGCTTTCACTTCTATGCGGATGGCACTCATTTGTACCTTTGCTTTGATCCTTCCCAGCCTTGGAGCACCTCAAATTCTCTAAACTAACTTGCTGCATGCATTGATGACATCTGCACTTGGATGGCAGCACATTTTCTAAAACTAAACGATGACAAACTAGCTTACTAGTTACGGGTAAACCGAGTGTGATTCAGAGATTGGAAAGGCTGTCTCTCAAAATTGGCTCTGCCAGCATATCTCCTGTCGAATCAGCTCGAAGTCTAGGTGTCATATTCCAAAGTGACCTCTCGTTAGACGACCATTTCAGCTCCACAGTCAAATCTGCCTATTTTCAGCTTCATAACATTTCTAAACTTCGGGCTTGTTTAGATAAGGATACCACGTCTAAGTTGGTCCATGCATTCGTGAAATCTCGTCTCGACTTCTGTAATTCACTGCTTATTGGCCTACCAGAATGTGCGATCAGGCGATTGCAGCTGGTGCAAAACTCTGCAGCTAGGCTTATCTGTCGTGAGCGTCGCAGTTGCCACATTACTCCACTTCTCGCCGACCTGCTCTGGCTACCAGTCAAGCAACGGATTGACTTCAAGGTTTTGTCGCTCGTTTTTAGGTCTCTTCATTCAATGGCTCCAGCCTATCTCTCCGACATACTCCCCCATCAAGCCAAGCATTGTACCACCCGCTTTTTGGAATCTAACAGTTTACCAATACCTCGTACAGACCTCAAATTCTTTGGAGACCGTGCATTTAGTTCGTATACCCCCAAAGCCTGGAACTCACTCCCGACTTGCATCACATTATCTCCTGACTTGATCACATTAAAAAAGAACTTAAAAACACACCTATTTAGGACAGCATTCAGTGGGTCCCTGTGATTCGTCCTTCACGTGTTTGTGCGTGCTGACACTGTGCATGCTGCCACTAACCACATTTGCATGCTGACCCTGTGCATGTCACCCCTGACCATATTATTCATTTCGTTTGTTTTACATGCATGGTTTTACTTACCATTCAGTTGCATTTCACTTTGCAGCAAATGTAAAGCGCCTAGAACGAGATTATGTTTTCTGAGGGCGCTTTATCAAGTACATTATTATTATTATTATTAGAGATGAAGGCGGAGGCCTCTGGCAAGAAGATCGGGGCCGATGCCTCGGGCAGATAGATCGGGGCGGAGGACTCAAGAAGAGAGATTGGGGTGGAGGCCTCGGGCAGAGAGATTGGGGCGGAGGCCTCTGGCAAGAAGATCGGGGCCGAGGCCTCGGGCAGATAGATCGGGGCGGAGGACTCAAGAAGAGAGATTGGGGTGGAGGCCTCGGGCAGAGAGATTGGGGCGGAGGCCTCTGGCAAGAAGATCGGGCGGAGGCCTCTGGCAGGCAGATAGGGGCTGAGGCCTCAGGAAGAGAGATCGGGGCGGAGGCCCCCGGAAGAGTGGTCGGGGCGGAATCCTCTGGCAAGAAGATCGGGGTGGAGGCCTCTGGCAGATAGATCGGGGCGGAGGACTCAGGAAGAGAGATTGTAGCAGGGGCCTCGGGCAGAGAGATTGGGGCGGAGGCCTCTGGCAAGAAGTTTGGGGCGGAAGCCTCAGAAAGAGAGATTGGGGCGGCGGACTCAGGAAGAGAGATTGGGGCGGTGGCCTCTGGCAGGTAGATAGGGGCTGAGGCCTCAGGAAGAGAGATTGGGGCGGAGGCCCCGGGAAGAGAGATTGGGGCGGAGGCCTCTGGCAGGTAGATCGGGGCTGAGGCCTCAGAAAGAGAGATTGGGGCTGAGGCACCGGGAAGAGAAATTGGGGCGGAGGCCTCTGGCAAGAAGATCGGGCGAAGGCCTCAGGCAGATAGATCGGGGCGGCGGACTCAGGAAGAGAGATTGGGGCGGAGGTCCCGGGAAGAGAGATTGGGGCGGAGGCCTCTGGCAGGTAGATCGGGGCTGAGGCCTCAGAAAGAGAGATTGGGGCTGAGGCATCGGGAAGAGAAATTGGGGCGGAGGCCTCTGGCAGATAGATCGGGGCGGAGGACTCAGGAAGAGACATTGGGGCGGTGGCCTCTGGCAGCTAGATAGGGACTGAGGCCTCAGGAAGAGAGATTGGGGCGGAGGCCTGTGGTGGGTAGATCGGGGTGGAGGCCTCTGGCAAGTAGATCGGGCATAGGGTGCGGCGGGGTTCGAAGGGACGCAGCCCTGTGGATTATTGGCGGTTCCGGAATATCAGCCTATGCGAATCGGATACGCTACGTAGCAATTGGTCCCAGTCATTATTATTTTCATTGTTATTGCGTTAGCCGCCCTATTTTGGCGCAGGTTAAGGCGCTCGCTCGGTCGCTGGCCTTAAAGGCTGGCGGCCCTTTGGACAGCCTACGTAAAGTCAGTGGATAGAGATTAAGTTCTCCTAGCGCGAAATACCATTAAATCGCGTGTTTACATTTATTTGTGGACCTGGACTTCACGTTAAAGAAAGGTTAATTTCGTGGCCGCGAGCCCACGCGTGGCGTACGCGCCGGGGCCTGAATAACATGCTTACGCTCGGTTCAAAGTTCAGCGGCTCAGCGGCTCATTTGCTGCAAACGTCACGGACGCTAAATTACAGCACCGCTCGCCAGGCTGCACGCACTGGCTGCTGCCTATCGAGCCATCCACTGACCTTAGACGTCCTGTCACTTTTCCCAGGAGGCCTCCTTTCTCTTGCTCGGGCTTACCTACGCAAGGATATTAGTAGTAGTAAATATATATTCGTACAGCGCCCTCGCCGCCTCGGGCATCTATTCGCGCGCCGACCGCTCTTTTGGCTCTGGTCAATTACCTTTGCCCTTAGCTAATTATTTAAGATCCTTCGGAGACCGTGCCCTCAGTTACTAAGCTCTCAAGGACCTGAATCTCGACTGAAGTCACCAAGTGATGTGTCCGCTCGACGACATTGAACAAAGAAGCTCGCAACTTACTTACCTGTTTCACGCAGCCTCCTCTCTGTCCAGCTAGTTTATTTCCTTTCACGGGGTTTTGCGAAACTGGGCACATCGTGAATGAAGGTCATTAAAAACTAGAGAACGATGGCATTCCTCTGAGAGCCCTTCGGGGTGATTTCACAAAATTTCCATGTTTTTTTTTACCGATTGGACAGCTCGGGCACTTAGGCGTAGTGCAGCAAACAAGTCACAACGGTCCCAGTTCTCTGCGAGAACGAACATTGGTCGATTGGTAGCCGCTGGCAGACCCTTGGATTGCGTTGATGCCACCAGCTGCGCGCATTAGGTTAGGCCTCGTCGAGTAGTTTGTCATCGCTCTAGACAGTGAGTCAGCAGTTTTGAAGTACGTCCAACGAGTCTTTCCACAGCTGTCCGAGGCAAAGGTCACAACTGGCATCTTCGTCTGACTGCAAATAGATATCATCTACGGTGACGAATTCGCCACGCAGCTGAACGCTAGGAGAAAGCAGCTTGGAAAGGTTTCGTTAGCAGTGGCTTACGGAATTCTGGGAATTACAAGGCTGAAAAATATGGGCAGCTGCTTCATGCTCTCATAAAGAGCCGTGACGAAATGGGAATCGGTATATTAGTTGAAGTTCACATCCGCAATGCTCGCCTTGACAATAACTAAGGGAGAACACGAGGCTTTTTCACTATATTAAGGAGTTGCAAACGGGCGAAGTGGCTTCTTCGCCCGGACAGAACTAGGCGGCAAATGTAGCGCTAGTGACGGTCGTTGCTAGTCTCAGCTGACGCACGAAAAATGGCAGCGATGCCTGAACCTGGTGTCGCGGTGAGCAGCGTGTAGGTGCAGCGCCGATGCATGTAGGTAAGTATATACCAACTGCATATCCATAGCGTTATATGTCTATTAGACAGCGAGAGAGTTACAGGCATTCAAAATCGACCGCGGCGTACACCAACGTATCCGTCGCATGGCGCTCGAATCAGCTCATACTTCAATGCCTAATTCAGGAGAACAAGCCTGACTACAATGTTTGGCTTCAGCGTTTGTGCGGCCACGGCCACGGCCACGGATTCAGGCACAATCTCTTCCTAGCAGGTACAATTCAGGAACCAGGAATGATGAATATCAGTCATAATCTGACTGATTCAACTAGCTGCCGTTTCAAAGATAAGCACTTTCCCCCAGGAGATAAAGTCTTAGACTTAGACCGTCGCTAGGAAGGACGCTATAACGAAAACACAACGTCGTGGGCGACCATGTTTGAGGAGCTTCGCTTCATCGAGCGAGCGCTTTGCAGTATAGCGCCGCAAATCCACTCATTTCCAAATCCTTTAGAAAGATAATGCTTGTATGACTTGAGAGCAAATGAACTTAATCGCGATTCAGATGCTGCTTGTTTTGACTTGGATCCAAAAGACGTGAATTTGTAAGTTCGTCATCGGACATGAATAAAAATCGCTGCCCCGGTCATGAAAGTAAATTGTTTAGGAAATAATGACCATATTCTATAAACCTGAGGCATAAACTATTAAGAAATAATACTTAATACCGCGGGCTAAACTGATGTTGCGTAGTGCTTCACCATACACCATGTTCATATAATACTATCAATAACAATTAGTTTGTTCAGCAACCCCAGAAAACCAAACTTCTTTATACAGGCCTTTACAGTTTGCTACCAGTGAAGCAGCAATCAATGGTTAATGACTAGCAAGATATCGTGCAAGACAAATGCAAAAGCACTTATTCGACCATGCTTCCTTTGCGGCAACTTTAAAGTGCCTCGAAAGACATTTAGTTCTCTGATGGCGCTATATCAAGTGTATTATTTTTTATTAGTATTATGTATTAGTATTATTATTATTAAGTATCTTGCTTTTACGCTCAAGCAAAGCATGCAAAAAGACACTCAAGGCCAAGCCATTAGTAGAACCATTTCTAGCACGCGCTGAATCATTCCTGGTAAGTAGGCTAAGCTAACTGGAACAAAAAACAAGTTCACGAAGGCGTAGGGAAAGCCGAGCAAAGTCGTTAAACCAGCAACCGCTAATAAATCCATCGACAGCTGCAAGCGCTCTGCTCGATTGCTTATTTTCGCAAGCGTTAAACGTGAGCTAAGCGCTAGTTTCGAGCTAGCGCTCGCAAAGAGCTGTGTGCTAGCGCTCTGATAATGCGAAAGCTAGCGTTGAGCCAGTGCTTGCATAGAGCTCGAGCTGACGGAGCGCTCTCGCTAGCGTAGAGCCAGTGCTACAGCGGAGCGGTGCTAGATCTATCGTCGAGCCAGTGCTAGAATGGAGTTTGATCCGGCAGAGAGCTCGAGCTAGCATAGAGCTGATGCCAGATTTGAGCTGGTGCTAGCATGGAGTGAGAGTTAGCACAGAGCTGGTGCTAGCATAAAGTGAGAGCTAGCATAGAGCTAGGAAGAGCGAGAACGAGCATTTTGAGGAGAAGTAGCACATAGAAAAAGAGAGAGAGAGAGAGAGAAAGGGTCGTGGCGTAAGAAACGTGGAAGCGAGTTCCACGGACCTGCAGAGTTAAAGCTTCTGTCGCCAACGGCCTTTAAGTGGAGGAATGGAACAGCTAATTTATTGTCCAAACAGAACCTGAGGTAGAGGTCGACAACGTGGCTGGCCGCGATAGCCCAGGAGGTAAGGTGCTCGCTCTTGACGACCGAGATTGAAGCTTCGAATCCTGCAGTTGGGCGGTTCTTTATTGCCAATTGCAAGTGGTGGTGGTGATAGCCGATAAGGCTCTTCTACCGCATTACAAATGAGTCTGTTAAGCCAGCTAAGATTGTTTTAAATATCAACTTTGGCTGCAGATAAAAACTAGAACCGATGGAAAAAATAGCCGGTTGAGCGACAGGGCGCAGACTTTAGAACGGCTATGGGCAAATCTCCTGCCTACCAGGCTGACGACAAGAGATCAGATCGGATTCAGCCCGAGAGGATTCAGGCAACGCCCTAACCTATCAGCAGCCCTGTGCGCCTTCTTCTATACATTAACTTAATAGTTGAACGGCTGTGGGCTAAATAAGTCACATTACGACCAACCGATATTCGGTATTCCTGGTTCTTTAATTAGAATGACTGTGAGCCGTTCGGGCGATAGTCAATGGCCAAGACTTCATAAAAGCAGAAGCCTTGCACTATGCAGTCAGTTGTGCTCCTGGCGTTGGTGCCTTTTGGTGCCTCTTGGCAATGGAGCTGAGTTTCGAGCTAAGCCACCGAGGCATACGAGAGTTGTTGTACGTCATGGCTGCTGTTGAGGACCTGTATCAACCGCTGTCAAATAGGCTTCTCTACACTATGGATACGCATTTTTTGCCTTGAGTTGTGGACGCTATTCGGTAGGTAAGGCGGTTGCTTTCACGACCTCGGTCCCGAGGTCGTCGGCTCGATTCCTGCGGAGGGCGATCCTGTATCGCCGCTGCAAGCTGCGGTGATATCAGTACAGGCTCTTCTGTCGCTATACAAAAGAGGCCACTAAATCAGCTAGCATTTGTTTATTTATTTATATACTGCTGCGTCCAGCTGCCTGTCGGCTTGCATGCATGCGTAGGTGCTGCACCTGCAAGTCGCTGGCCGTGACTCGAATGCTACGAGCTTCGCCGCTATTCGTCGCGTGTTGGCTGAGACCAGCACTATTACGAGCTTGGGGCCTACTTCTATAAAGACGTGGGAGTCGCCGCACCCAGTTGGTGACTAAAAATCACCATTTCAAAGCTTCGCAGACATTCTTCCTTCGTGCATCGGCTGAGATTAGCACCGCTTCAAGCGATATGCTTTAGCGGCCTAGCTTTGTACGGACGTGGAAGCCGCTGCAGCCAGTTTGTAGCAAGCAAGTTTGCTTCTTTGCGTTTATTTGATTTGGTCCAGCGCAGGTCATTCGCTGTTGTCTATCGATTTTCTTGCAGCGAGTGCTAAAGCCATTCGGATAGAGATTGAGTTTTCTCGTAGTTCCATGAGAGAGAGAGAGAGAGAGAGAGAGAGAGAGAGAGAGAGAGAGAGAGAGAGAGAGAGAGAGAGAGAGAGAGAGAGAGAGAGAGAGAGCTAGTGAGATTTTTTGCCAGTGACCATGTTTGACAGTTCCCACTCTTAGGCAGTGATCGATCGTGATAGCTAGCCATAGAAGCGTTCTTAGTAAGGAAGCTTTCAAGCGCATGCAGGATGCCTATCGGATTGCATGCTAACCGGTTGAGACATTCCGCAATAGCGGCCCCCTTTCGAAGATCCTGGGAATCGTGCCCACGTGTCTGCTAGCCCGGCCTTCCGCCTCGAAATTTAGCCTACGGTGTCGCATTGCTGTTAAGGCATTTGGTAATTAAGCAGGGCCAAGTGTTTGCAGCCAAATAATACATTCCGCTACGGTCGCGTCAAAGCTCGATCAAGGTCAAGGCCAGAAACTACGCCGCCGCCTTGTCGACGTTGGAGTGTCAAAAACCAAACCCATTCTTTTTCTACTTACCACTATGGAGGCTAGAAGCAATTCCAGCGAGATGCCCGTTTCAGAGACGCCTACCTACATTACGCTGTTTTGTGTGCACTAATTACGCCCTTAAAACTTACCAATCGGTCGAAAGGTTAACGAACAAAAACATTCTGCGGCTAATTTTAGCTTCGATGCAGTGCTTTCTAAATGAGAGCCGCCCCATTCTAATGCCTGCAAAGGCCGAGCCTATTGCGACGTTGACATAGACCTACACTTAATTGGCACAAACGGGTAGCCAGGAGTTAAAAAAGAAACGCGCCGGCTACGTCATAGAAGCCGAGCTGGCGGTAGTCTCCGACGAGTCACGAAATACTTTTCACTCCGCCGTCAGCGGGGCTTCCGACGAAAGATCGGCGGTGAGAAGTGGCGCGGGCTGCTTACTAGACGGGCCTCGCCAGCAGTTGATGCCGTCAGTCGACCAAGGTGACGACCGTTCAGTTGCGTGAACGACTCCAGTCGCCGCGGCGACCATTCCTTCATTCCCCGCAGGACTCTGCGATTAGAGCAAACAACGACTAGAGTTATCTTCTCGAATCGGCGGCCGCTGGCTACTGGCAGGCAGCTGACAGCAGGCGCTTGGCAATTGTTACGTAAGGCATTGGGAGCGAGCAATAAAGGGAGCAGCAAATGCAAAGCGCCTAGAAAGAGATCGGGTTCTCCGAGGGCGCTTTATCAAGTGCATTATCATTATCATCATCATTATTATTATCATATAACTTCCGACTCGAAGCAGAAGCGCTTTGGCGGTCAATTGCAGTATCCGTCTGCCCACTGACGAAGTGAGAAGCCAGCGTGGTGGCTCGGTGCGGAGAATGAAGCGCCGCCGATCGACGTAGGTCGCGAGCTGCGATCGGCTAGGGAAGGGCGAGTCAGCGCGGGAGAAGCGAAACGCAGCTTCCGAAAACTTTTTCTATTTAATCGGTTGTAGCGGTCGGTAGTAGTGGCGGAAGTGATGCCTAGAGCCAGCAGCGAGTCTAACTTGCAAGCTCGTTCTATCGGTTGTCAGAGCTATTGCAGGAAGCATCCTCCACCTAATAATGACAATAATAGTAGTATTAATAACAATAAAAACAATAATGATAATACATTTGTATCGTACCCTCGGCGAACCTAATCTCTTCAGTGATGGCACACTAGGTAAGACGGTTGCTTTTCACGACCTCGGTCCCGAGGTCTTGGGTTCGAATCCTGTTGTAGGCGATCCTTTATTGTCGCTTGCAGCGCTGGTGATAGCCATAAAGGATCTTCTGTCGCTATCCAAAAGAGGCTGTTGAATCGTCTTGTATTTCTTCACAGGCAATCTTAATTTGCTATAAAAGAAGCATGTCAACGTGTTTAGTGATAACAAGCCCAGTGTCAGCACGCATAAGCAAACTGCGATTAATTCACCAGGACCCAGCGAATGAAACCTATTGGCTAGTCGCTTCGGCCTATGGTAGTGCAGCCCATTTCAGCGAGTTGAGCAGTTTGTGGCGGCACATCCAACGTACAATTTTATAGTTCTTCGCACTGCGCGTGTGTTCGTGTTTGATAATTAGCAATATTATTCATAAGTAAAAGATTGTATTCAATTTTTTTAAACACGAAAGCAATCAATGTGTGCCTACTTGTGTATACATAAATGCAACTACACCAGAAATTGGAAAGGCTAACTGTTTGCCCATACCTTGTACAAATCTCTAATCCTTGGGAGACCGTGCATGTAGTTCGTATTCTCCCAAAGCCTGGAACTCACTCCCGACTTACGTCACGACATCTCCAGACCTTTTCATATTTAAAAATAAATTAAAAACGCATCTATTTATTACAGCTTTTAGTGGGCCCATATAATTGTTCCTTCATGTGCTTATGTGTGCTCACACTGTGCATGCTGCCACTAGCCATACTTGCATGCTGACCCTGTGCATGCCACCTCTAACCGTGTTATTGTTTATTAGGCATGCTACCACTAACTATTCAATCGTGCTTCCTTTGCAAGAAAGTCCCTAGAGATAGGTTGATTTATTTGAGGGTGATATATCAAACTTATTATTATTATTATCATTAGTAGTGGTTCCAGAACATTAATGCACCAATATATTCCACGTATAACATGCGTTTTTAGATGGTACAATGTACACAATTTACATTTAATCAGGTGCCAAAAGGAATCTGGCTATACTTAGTGTCAGCAGCTTTTTTATCTCAGTTGTGTCTCGCGCTCTCGTTTCATAATGGACGGAAATTCTCTCAGTAACTCATAGCTATACTGAAGGTATATAACTATACAACTGATATATAACTATACATAACTATAACTATATTCTCAGTAACACAACTACATAACTGGCATCGGCCAGAGTAGCTGGAGAAGCTGGGTGCGAATTTCAGCAGCATTTCATACAGTTCTTCGAACGGCCTTCGGATTCTTATTTATACAATCAGAAACTTAACTTTGATTAGATAAGGGATATTATTCGCACGTAAACATCACACACGTTTATCAAGGCTACACCGCACGCCGGGCAAGTGGAACAGTTAATACGCCATCGTTAGCTCATGCAGCAATGTCAATTTTGCTGTGGGCACAGTGCTGACAGCAGGCTGTTCAACGTGGTCGCCGGCTTATTCTTACAATTTAAGTTAAATAAACACATTTTTAGCTATCTTTTCCATTTCGAGTTTTTTCCGATACCTAAATACTAAACCCCAAGACTATGAACCCAAAAATGTAAACGAAAAAATGCGAAATCAAACCAGTGAACAATAAGCCGTAAACCCCCAAGCATGCAGCCATTAAATAATAAACCCAAAACCCTAAAGCCAGTAGCTAAAATTTAAGTAAAGCGTGTTTATTTAACGTGTATATAAGCACATGCTGGGGACCGTGTGTGAACATCCTGCTACGAGCATTGTGTCCATAGCAGATCTGACATTGCTATATACACAAGCGACGCCGTACGAGCTGAACAGACAGCCAGACGTGAGCTGCCCAGCCTGCCCGCGAATTGGGTCAGCTGCTGAATTATTTAGGAGAAGCTAGAGACCTGCAGCCAGTTAGTTTCAGGACGCGGCTCTTGGCCAGTAGTCCAGGCCTAGCTGTTCGTTCACGCCTGGCCGCACGCGCTGCCCGGATGCTGACTAACGCACAGACGAGCCCGCCTGTTTCTGATGGGCTGGCTGCTGCTCTGCTCTTAGAAACAGCCCGTGGAACGCGGGAACAGAGGCGTAGTGAAAATTCTCGGCACCCGGAGACAGAGCTACAAATGGCGCCCCCTCCCGTTATCAGAAATTGCCGCATCATTGCTTCTCCACTGAAGAAATGTAGAAAACACACGCTGGCGGGCATGTCGAGTCGAGAAAGTTCTATGAACTGCGGTACAGGTTGGGACAAGGTAGCTATCACAGCTTTAACTTAAGTGAATTTTCTGGCCTTGAACGTGGCAAACTGGTTTATTACAATTTAAAATTCAACATGCTACAGTGTTTACTTCTCTATGCTTAAGATTTTCCTTAAGATGCTGTACCAAGGTGGCAACAGAGCCAAGAGTTTAAAGTTAAAACAACAATGTGGGAATCGATCAGCTTTCTTCGCATTTTGTTTTTTGTTTCGTTTTGTTTTGTTTCAGTATTCCGCTCGTGTCTCCAGAGAGTTCCTCCAAAAGATCCACAATGATGTTCAATCCATCATTGATAGCTTTCATCGCCTCCGCTCTTGCACTCCACCTCGTTGCAGAGTCACGTTTGACAGTGATGGCCAAGAATTTGTTCAGTTCTTCCCACCTCAGAGTTGATCTTGAAAAGAATAAGTAGGCGCTCTCTCTTATGTTAAAATGATGTAAATGTGCCTCGGAATCTTGACTTGCAGCACGAGCTCTTGCCAGTCTCAAGCTAAGGTCATCACAGTTTACAAAAATTGCCTCCTCATTTCTAGACAGTATTCTCATGTGGATACCTGACAATTGGCCAGATATGACTGCTCCGCTGTCGTATTCCAATCAGTTAAGCCTAGCTTGCGTCATCCAATAATGTGTCAATGCTAAGCCGAAGCACGCTGGCTCGCCCTTAACGAGACGCAGCCCGCCTGTGGCAGGCTAGATGGGGCGAGCGGTCGCGAAGGGCGTTTGGAATGTGGACGGAGGGGTGAACGGCCCTGGTGCCTGTTGGCGCTGAGAGTGCCAGCCGAATACACGGTGGTCGAAGCCCCCCTCAGTGTTTCCGTGTCGTCGCGCGCGTGTGTGGCGCCAGAGCGTCGAACCACTACAGCTTGGCCTAAGTCTGCAAGCACGTTAGCTCAGCCAGCAAAATTCAAGTCCATTAAATTGAGGACTCGCTTGAAATCAAGAATGATGTTCTCGCGTAAAAAAAAAAGATTATACAATCATTAAGCTTTTGGTGCAGCTCGGCCTTGGCGCCCGGGGGACATGTGCCGCGCCTCGCCACGCCTCTGCATGGGGGGTGGTGGTGGTGGAGCAGCAGTGACTGGGAGCCGTGGACCAGAGGACCAGCCCGTTATCTTCAAGTGGCGCCGAACTTGGAAGGCCAAGTTCGGCGCCACTTGAAGATAACGAAGGGCGCAGGTTGAGAGGATCCCAGATGCAGTCGCAGTCGCAGTCGCAGTCTGGATGCGATGTCGCAAGCGCGCGCGAACTCGCTCGGCTGTCGAAGCAGGCCACGTCTTCCTTTCGCCGTGCTCCGCAGCTAAAAGTAGTTCGCCTTGGCGGAGGAAGAAATGCGCTCGTCCGATGGACGGTCGCTTTGGAATAGAGCACCCGTTATAGGGGCGGCCGTCGCCGGAGTGCGGCGCACGAATCGCCTTCCTCGAGGCTGCTACGTCTCGCCACTTCGGGGTCGCACTAGGCCTACTCGGCCGAGGAGCTACTTCCGCCACTTCCGTCTCTTCGTCGTCACGTCGCGCTCTAGGCTCTCAATTGGAATCCGAGCGCGACGCGTTGCCGACGGATGATTGCCGACGAAGGCTGCGAAGTAATCGAATGAACCGCTTGCAGAGTTGTGACGGCTGAGACGGGCCCGAACCAAGTTGAACCAAGTGCTTTCGGCGTAAAACTCGTGAAACTCTTTTTTTTGTGTAGGACTGTCACCGAAGAAGCGAAACGTACGTTACTTAGGTAATCGCACTCTGGATTTGGCTTTATGATGACTGCCCTGACCAGGCGCTTTTTTTTAAAGAGAAATCGTGACTTAATCTCACCGTATTTGTTACGGTGGGCAGCAACGCGTTCGTGCACCTCGTATGGGGGGAGCTGTTGGAACGTGGTGCAGAGGACTAGTGGCTTTTTAAGCCCTCAATCACGAACTCATGGTCAACTTTGGCATCGACGCTGCCATTGCGGATGTCACTCGGTTCCGTATGATGGATGCGCCGATGCACCGTCGGCGGTGGCGGCCCAGAAGAAGGCTGACACTGGTGTCGCTCGTGCCCTTATGACCACCGGGTAACCGTCGGCAGTGGTTAAGGTCATGCCTGTGTTGTGCCGTTGGCAGCTGGTAGCCAGATAGCGAGGCCTACCGGACCAACCTACGCATCCCTCTCAGGCAGCCGGCATGTTTTTGGCTGGTTTATGCCATTAGCACCATCGCCGGGTCGGAGGCTGGGTGGTTCCTCACCCTCCTCTGAGTCCGGGGCTGGCCCCTCTGCTTCATCCGCAGAGGCATCAGTTTACTGACTGAATTATATATATCTATCAAGTTTTTCCTAATACGTTCTTATGCTAAACGAATTGCTATACGTTGGCACCTGAGCGTGTATCTCATTTGCAGACCACTGGGCAGACCGTCGACAGTCAGTATCCCGAAGGCCAGCAAGCAGTTAACGGCGATCCGGCGCTGCATGAATCAATCAAAAGTAAAGCGCCTAGAGAGAGAGAGAGAGAGAGAGAGAGAGAGAGAAAGAGAGAGAGAGAGAGAGAGAGAGAGAGAGAGAGAGAGAGAGAGAGAGAGAGAGAGAGAGAGAGAGAGAGAGAGAGAGAGGGAGAGATTGAGTTCTCTGAGGGCAATTTATCAAGTGTATTATAATGTATTATTAATCACTGTCGCTATTTTGAGATGTTAGTGGCCCCTGGGTCAATAGCATTTATTACGTTGCTATTCATCCTACGGCCAGTTTATGGCTTAGAGTGATTTATAGGCCAGCAGAGATTATGACACAGCCGTCGGTTTATGGGCTGCAGTGATTTATGGCAGTGATATTTAGGTAACCGGCGGCAAAGGCCCAGTGAGTTACTTCGAGGATGGCGGGCAGGGCGGTCGCGTATTGGTCCGCTGCAGCGTCCGTGAGAATTAACGTCTGTGAAGCCCTCTTCGCTGTTCTGCGTGGTGTCGCGTGACTGCCGCTTGGAGAATGTCAAACTGAAATCAGGAAAAGTAAAGTGGCTCCAGTATCCGGAAACGTAAGCCGTAAGCGACAGCCAACGCTCTGCTCGGCCTGAAAAGGAGCACCCAACTCCACGGCAACCTAAGTAGCGCAACATATCGACGGTATCGCTCCGTGAACGAGTCTTGAAAGATCCAGGACCTCTCGGTGGCCCACGTGTGCCAAATGCGCCAACCAAGCGACAGCAGACGATGGGAATTTTCGCCCTCAGCCACACGACCACCTTGTTCTGTGCGTACATTTCTCAAGATTTTCTCAAGAAGGCTTTCGAGAGCTTTCGAGCTTGGGCTTGGCCTAGCTTACCTTAAAGCTGCGCTGACAAACCTAAGTAAGGCATATGCATATGAATCGAACGAATCGCTTGGCCGAGCTCCACTTGTAGCCACACTCTGCATACGATTTATCGTTCTTACTCAAAGCATCCATAGCGTATTGAGTAGTAATTGAATTTTTTCAAATTGCTACGAGAAAGCAGTCGCGGCTGCTGACCGAGAATTCCATCTGCAAAGCCTCTTTGAATTTGCCCGCAACAATCTCGCGAACACGACAGTTCCTTTTAGTGACAGCAGTCATAAGGATGCAGTACTTTTTAGAAGCGTCGGATGAAGAGGCAGCACAAGAGGAGCACGCAGCTTGGAGCACCTCAGTAACCAGGATCGTGGGCCGGGCCGTAAATCACGGATCACGGATCTTGTGGACAGGTAAGTAAAAGCATAAAAATAAATAAAAATAAATAAATGTAAAAATAAATCACGGATCTTGTGGATAGGTAAATAAAAGCGTAACAATAAATAAAAATAAATAAATATAAAAATAAATAAATATACAAATTAATCACGGATCTTGTGGGCAGGTAAATTTTCCTGGAATGCGATGGGTCGGTTCGCAGTTTCGCCTGAGGCTAGTCTTCAGATCCTGGTCCGTTGATCGTGGATCGCCGTTCGTTCCAAGGCAAACTCCAGGCCGCCTGCGAGGGCGAGCTCAGGCCGTAACGTCGAGATTCGGCTGCGACCTCGAAAACGGAGCATTTATTTCGGCAAAAGCATCGCTCTGAAGGCTCGGTATTATCAAGAGCCAGCCCAGAAGGAATGGTTGGGGCAGATGTCGAACAGCGGCAATAGCTTAGAAGCAACGTAAGACGATCGCCGTTGGCCGCAGAGCCACAGCTACTACTGCAGGCGCTCGCCGCTAAGCCGCAAGGAGGGCTAGCCGAAACCTTTACCGCTCACAGTAGCTCGATATGAAGGCCGCGTGGCTAAGTGCCTCTCGCTCGTTCCTCGGCTCCGCTTCTGTTCTTAGTGTGCCCCTATTTCTGTCCGCTCTGGATGATAAGAATGCTGATCGGCACCAATTCGTCTTTGCTTCGGTTTGAGGCCAGTGCTAGAGGGCTCCGGCTGCTGGCTTTCTTATCTATCGTATGACTGTTAGATAAGACGCTGGAAGCAGGTTTTCTAGCAACCGATATGATCGCCGCACCGCAGTCAGCTGACCGCTTACGAGGGCCAGTCCAGGTAGCCGGAGAGCAAGTCAGGGTCAGTGTCTTCGCTCGCAGTAGTTTCGTGAGGTACGTTTACTAATACCGGTCCTATGACCGAGTCTTGGATTTGCAACGCACAGCTGTTCGCCATCGTCTGCATTGAACTCCATGTATTGTAGCTGCTCGCTCTCTCCGGATCCCGCCCGACCTCTTCTGCCTGACCAACTGTGAAACGCCAGCTTTGATACTGTGAAGAGGCGGGCCAATGTCGAGCTGAAACCGCGTGCACCCGTCCGTGCGCAGGCTAGCGAACTCGCTCAAACCCTGCTCGACTTCGTCTGAGAAGGCGCTTCGCAGTGGCTTCGCTTATCGGAGCTTCTGATCAAGGATCAAGTGCACGGGCGAGCGCGTGCTCTCGGCGATCGCTGCGGTGCAGCCAGCGATCGCCGTCTGAGCAGCGACTCGGCGTAGCTTCCCAAGTCGTCAGCCTCTGCCTGTGCCATCGAAACTTATAGCTCGGACCTCAGGCTCCAGTCCGGCTTCCAGGAAATGGCTTCCAGTGGCGGTCAGAACTCCAGCAACGCTTCGGCTGCATGCCCCACGGAGATTCACTTCCAGACGGAGCTTGAGTATGGTACAGTACTTCCGCTCGCCGTCACAGCTACTGCTAAGGCTGCCCTCATGAAGGCTCTCCAGTCTGCTCAGAGAGATTAATTATCGTTAGTGGTACTTAAAAGCACTCTATCGATCCCAAGAGGCAGCTGCTGCAGCGGACGCCTTAGCATCAGACCTAGTGGCATAAGTAATAATATTAGTAATAAATTCGGTAGAAGTGATGGTTGGATCAAGTAAATGCGCTAGTCAACTTTGTTTTTCTGCAACCCGTCCTTCACATTGTTACAGGTGTCGACAGCTTAAAGAAAGCCTACTTGTACGGATGTGCCGCTTGTACAATCCTAACTTACGTCATCTACGTCTACTCGGCAGTATTGATATTAGACAAATACGTGAGCTGGACTAGACGAAGTGACGCCCTCATAGTTCTCAGTGTTTATCCGGTATGTTCTTGTATTTCCATTTTTGCTTTCTCAACAAGCGCAGCGTCATGCCTGCCCTGAGTCATAGGCTTAGTCCATTACTCCGCAACGGATAGTGTGAGCGTTCGTTCTGATATCACTGTCTCTATTAACAAAGATAACTAAGATAAATAACAACTCTGATAACTAAGCATCGATAGTAAATACAAATGAAACGCGTGCTTTAGGTGCTGGGAAGTGTAGCCTAAAGTTAACGAGCATGGACTAGACCTAAAAAATAAGGTGGGTAATTTACTTAAATGCAAATGTCCGAACCTTGCAGTTCCCTATCGATTATATTGACAAGTTAAGAGACAAAGGCGTTGCATAGCACAAAACCCCCTCAGTAGCTTGTCCTTCTCTATTTCTTCATGAGCTGCTGAGATAACTCGTTCGCATTTTGGCACGGCATTGACGAACGGTATGCTATCGCCCGCATTCTCAAGCTTCTCCACTTTCGTTGGCTATTTCGTCGGTAGCGCGTCCCTCTCTAGATTGCTGTTATTTGAGATGTGCAATAAATGGGCCATTGCAAATAAAACGGTAGCTAGACTTGACAGGCAATCATTCGTTAGTTATCATATGAGCCACGGGGGGCTTTCTCTATCCTGCAACGGGCAGTGGTGACCGGCTGCTACAGAGCTCAAATCAACGAGATCCATCCTAGAACATGAAGTGCCGGTATATTAACACGTGGCTAAAGCCGCGTCTGCACGGCCGTCCTGCTCCCGTCCTGCATCGGTCCTGTTTCTGTCCAGCTTCCGTCCTGCTTCCGTCCTGCTCCCGTCCTGCATCGGTCCTCCTTCTGTCCTGCTTCTGTCCTGCTTCTGTCCTGCTTCCGTCCTGCTTCCGTCCTGCTTCTGTCCTGCTTCTGTCCTGCACCGGTCTTGTAGGAGGTTTGTAGTGTCGGGACTGTTTAGCCGCCTACTAGCTTCCTGCAGAGCGGTCATGAGAAACAGCTTTCGCTAGAGAGGTAAAAAATCGACCTCCTCGATTGACCCAATTGGCCTCTAGATGAACTTATACCTTTCTGTGATAGCCTTCCTCAACCGCCAACTCCCGACCCCATGTGTACATAGAAAGCTCCCGGTGTCCCATACACATGGACTCTCGAGCCACACATCAATGATTTCTCTGCTTGTGCCATCAAACTCGCCTTTCAAAGAAATAAAGAAGGCATGCCCATGATTAAATGTTCGCTCACCTTTGCTACGGGTGTCGGTCAAAGAATCGTGCTTAGCTTCTCCGTCTTCATCCAGTCTTCTATCTGTTTACGACAGTCCCCAGTCGTAGCGATGGCTACATCAAAGACTGAACCAGACAGAAGCAGGAATGAAACAAGATGACCACGTAAAGCTGGATATAGTAAAAGCGGCTCTATAACTGGCATCACGTGAAGTAAAATCGAAATATTAGTGCAAACGCAAAACCAATAGTGGTACTGTCTCGACGGCTCTGCTCGCTGTGCGTGATATGTGCACCCGATCAGTGTCGCAGCCTTGACAAGTGACTCCAGCGTAGTGATTCCTTGCGAGGTCGATCCTTGCGAGGCATCATGACCAAACAGACCGACAGATCGAACTAATGAAGCTTCAGAAAATCGAAGAAGAAAGATCGAATGACCCTCCCGCATGTGCCAGCTGCATCGCGCTAGAGAGCGGCCTCCGGAGTCCGGCTTTCCCCCTATCAACAGCTCTCGGCTATCGAACCCACGACCCGTACGTTTAAAGAGCAGAACGGCACTTTTTTCGGTGGTAGCTCACCTGCCGTGCCTCAGCATGCTGTGAAACGTCGACCGGCGATCGTTACTAACGTCCAATGCAAAATTCGAAGTGCCTGCTTCTGCCAGGCTTGCTACACTCAGACTTGAATGCAAGCCACTTAATCGGCGTCACGTAGTTGTGGGACAGCCTCTTAAATTCCACCTACTAAATGTCGGCTCGCTAAAAAGCAAGGGGTTACTTATCCACGATCAGGTGGTCCAGGAGAAGCTAGATGCATTTCTGCTTACCGAAACTTGGACGACGCCTTGTTCTAGTAGCTGTATATCTGTGAATTTCTATCAGTCCATACGTTCTGACAAGGTTGGTGGCAGGGTTGCAATTGTTGTTCGTGAATCGTTTGGCTATCAGATGTGTAGCTTATCGCATGGACCATCGTTTGAATCAGTTGCAATTAGGTCGTCATCACAGAAAATGCCTCTCACTGTTGTGATATACCGACCTCCTTCTGGCTGTCTAAACTTGCTTACAGACGAGTTTTCAGTTTCTCGCTAAAATATTTGTGCGTGACAGACCGTTACTGATTTCTGGAGACTTCAATATTCACGTTGACAACCTTAGCAACAGCCAGGTCCGCTCATTTCTTGGCTGTCTGGAGAGTTTTGGTTTGATCCAACACGTTAGTCACACCACCCACGTTGGTGGCCACATTCTAGATCTCGTGATCACGTAGGATGTCCTCCTCACTGACCTTGTGGTGTGCCCGCTGACTCTCTCAGTTGATTGTTCGGTCTCGTTTACTCTTCCTGCTCCATTGCACGTACAGAGTAATGTCGAACTTATCAAGTGACGTAACTTGAAAAGCATTGACATAGACAATTTTTTGAAAACTGTTTGTGGTGCAGGTCATCTTGATGTGCATTCAGACTCGACCGGCAGCCTCGATACCCTCACTGATGCAGTGAACATGACACTCAAGAGTGCTCTTGACAAGCATGCTCCCGTTCATTCTATTCGTGTACAAAGTCGTGGAGATTCCTTTAGAGTTTACATAAAAACTCCTCAAGATGCGCCGGAATTAGCTCAGGCTTGAACGTCGTTTCTATAAATCGGGATCTGATGCAGCTCTAGTCAATTTCAAAGACTTCCTTCGAGTTTACATCCGGAAGCTTAAAAGACCAGGGCTTCTTTTTTACTCGAAAGACGAATTCCTGCCAGTCTGATCCAAAACAGATTTATAAGACGGTAAACAATTTCCTAGCCAATGCTGAAAGGTCTAATTACCCAGATATTAAAGGCTCAGCCGAAACGTTTTCAGCCTTTTTTACTTAAAATAGTTTGCACATTCGTGCCTCCGTAAAGCCCCCTCTGAGTAAAGCAATTTTGAAATTTTAACCTGCGACCTTGCTTAAACGATTTTCTGAGGTTTCTGCATGCGATGAGGTCTAGTAAAAAGAGCTCGTCTCCTGAAGACCCTATACTACCATCTACGAGGTCTTCACTGGCGGACAAACTTAGCATTGCCATACCAAGATTTGCAATGCTTCTTTGAAAAGCTTTTGCACCCAAGTTCTTCAAATTGACAATCGTTAGACCCATACTTTAAAAGCCCGGATTGGATACAGAGGCCCTTGCAAACTATCACCTAATTTCCTTTCTTCGACCACTGCATCTGGAAGCTCTAGCGTAGCCCAACAATGCAACAAAAGCCTGGCAAGCACTTAAAAAATATGTCTAGACACAATAATCAGATCCATGCTTGAATAGTTGCTCAATGGAGAAACTGGGCTATGTCGGATTATACAGCAGTTCAATGGATAAAATATGTTGTGTCGGATTATATAGTAGCTCAATAGAGAAGCAAGGCTGTGTCGGATTATAAAGTATCTCATCAGAGAAACAATGCTGTGCTGAATTACATAGTAGCTCAATAGAGAAACTAGGCTGTGTCGTGTCGTCCACGGGAGATGAATACATGCCCTCCGAAACACGTGGCGAGGATACTAAAACTAAAAATTTTGATCGTACGACTGAACAGCAACCCGACTATCTGTGAATTTGTCATCTTTAAAGTGACAGCACTCTTCGACCAGGCCAAACATCGCACCACCAACCTTGTAGATTATACATGTTTATCTACACCTCGTAAAAACCAAAAACCCTTTGGAGATAATTCATTTAGTTCGTATGCTCCCAGAGCCTGGAACTCACTCACGACTTGCGTCACGACATCATCTGACTTGACCACATTTAAAAAGAACTTAAAAACGCACCTATTTACGACAGCATTTAGTGGGTCCCTGTGAGTCGTCCTTTGTGTGCTTATGCGTGCTGACACTTTGCATGCTGCCACTAAGCACACTTGCATGCTGACCCTGTGCATGCTGCCACTAGCACACTTGCATTCTGACCCTGTGCATGTCACTCATGTTATTCGTGTTGTTTATCCAGCATGATACCGCTCACCATTCGACCGTTGTTTCCTTTGCAGCAAAAGCAAAGTGTCTAGACAGAGTTCTCTGAGGGTGATTTATCAAGTGAATTATTATTATTATTATTATTAGCACAGATGTGTAAGGCACAGATATATATGCACGACGTGCTTACAATTGTCTCATTTGACCACTTTAATTCATCTATACTCGCGAGTAGTAGGCTTAATAATAATAATAATATTAATTCACTTGATAAAGCGCCCTCAGAGAGCTTGATCTCTCTCTAGGCGCTTTACATTTGCTGTAAAGTGAAATGCAATTGAAAGGCTTGAGGCTTTGATATTGACGGTATTCGTGCAAGTGCAGTCGTCATTTTCAAAATGAGTCTTCACTTCTGTTAGCACTCATTAATTGGCGAGAAATGAAATAAAACGGCCCAAAGAGAAAAATAGCTGTAAGAAGAGATAGAAAGAGCTCGTACAAACCTTAAATCCTTTGGAGACCGTGCATTTAGCTCGTATGCTCCCACAGCCTGGAACTCCCTCCCGACCTGCATCAGAACATCCCCTGACCTGACCACATTTAAAAGAAACTTAAAAACATACCTATTTAGGACAGCATTTAGTGGGTCCTTGTGATTCGTCCTCGATGTGCTTATGCGTGCTGACACTGTTCGTGCTGCCACTAACCACATTTGCATGCTGACCCAGTGCATGTAACCCCTAACCATGTTATTCATTGTGTTTGTTTTTCAAGCATGATTTTACTTACTATTCTATTGCGTATCACTTTGCAGCAAATGTAAAGCGCCTAGAAAGAGATTAAGTTCTCTGAGGGTGCTTTATCAAGTGCAATATTATTATTATTATTATTATTAAAGAGACAGCAGGCATATTGCCACAAAATGTCGCGTGATGCACCCATGCTGTTGATGATCATGACGGTGCTGCTAAAATGCTAGTGCATAGAAGCCGATCGCAAGACTCTACAGGATGCTGATAGCTATCAGTATTTGTTATTTCATTAGTGCAGTAGCTGCGCAGTTCTACTCTGCTGCAGCTACTTACAGCTCGAGCCACTCTGCTCCTGATTGTCATGCCGGACAAGTTGCATTCTCGCACAGCAAGTTGAATCAAGGATCGAGACAGCTGCAGAGGCTGGCCGAGGCTCAATATTGGACTGCGAGCTTCTTTCATCGCATTCCGTTTTTGTTATAGGTGATGTCAACGGTATCGCTTCTGGCCATATTTCTACCGCGGTCGGCCGTATTGTGCGATGCAATCAATTCCGTGTAAGTACATGACGCCATTGGCAGACACTCGATGAAGCGGAGCTCGGCGAACGTGTGAGATGCGATCCTGCGGATCAATCCACTCTGAGCGAAACGCTGCAGCAGGCTAAACTGTCAGAATCCTGCAGCGTCCGCTTCCATCTAGCTTCCGTCTCGATAAGGCTTCGCTGTACTCTGTACACGCCCAGCCGCCAATGACGTCGGCTGATTCTAATCCTTCCTCGATAGCCTTGGGCAGCCTTGGATTTTCCCGGCGGGCTGGTGTCCGGAAATGCCCAAGAAGGCTTCATGATGGCGTTGGCCATCATCGGCAACGAAGTCACCAATGTAAAATGCCCCGCGAATGTGGACGATGAGCTGAGCAGCTGAACCTGGATTACGAACTACGAGCTTCGCCACTAAGCTTGACAAGCTGAGACTCAATTACGAACTATGAGCTGTGCCGCTGAATTAGAACTGAGCCGCACGAGAAATAGCCACGATAAGCCGAGGCTTGTGAGCGGTGCGATGCATTCATTATGTATGGACTCGATTATGACGTGAAGTATGACCTGGCCATTATATAAGGCATCGTCCTGACCACAGTCGCTCTCTTGGAGCAAAGCGGTCTGCTGGTCGGTGGGTCCTAGCGCATAGCGTGAGCTACTGTAAGCCTGTTAGCGAGTCCACTAGAAGTCACCTATCGTGTCGGGCGTAAAATGCAGGCTAGTGCTGTACTTTTTCTCTTACGGCGTTGTTAGAGCTGCATGCAGAATATCGAGCACTGAGTTGGTATCGACGGCTTATTAGATCTGTTTGCCGAAACCCGAACTAGAAATGGTTTCGAGGTCATGACATTGGTTTCAGAAGTGGAAATAATTTTGCATTTTTTGCTCGTGCTTTATATGCTGCCCTGTCATTTGCAATGGCTGATCGTGCGACGACAACCGATATGATTACTTTTATTCAAAAACTGGAAGTTATCTGACGCCTATATGCAAATTCAAAGGACGGAAGACCCGGTACCAGGGGGGAACCTGATAAGTCTGAGCGGACCATTGTGGAAGGTAGAGCAATGATGCTGCCCTCCGGCGCCACGACGTTCGATAGAAGATGCTGTCGCTCAGTATGTGCCGTCTAGAATAAAGGCCTTAGAAGAAATTCTGGCTTGGCAGCTCAAAATTTTCTACGCGTTCGCTCAACAGCGGCAAAGCTTGGAGATCGGAACTCAGGCTCAGCTGATAAGCTCAGCGGCAAAGCTCATAGTTCGTAATCCAAGTTCAGCTGTCAAGTCCATCGTCCATAATCGCCGGGCATTACGTGAGGGTTGCCCGGTCATAGCAACCGTCTCCCGACGCCATCGTCCTTTGCAGCAAATATAAAGCGCCCAGAAAGAGCTTGAGTTCTCTGAGGGCGCTTTATCGAGTGTTCTGTTATTATCATTATCGTACCTGCCTGGAATCGACTCACTTTCGATGGAGATGGCAGTGTGCTTGCCCCAGGAGCTCTTCCAGGTCACCTAGGGCTGAGACATGGGCTTTATAGGGTTATCGGCTCCATGAGTCAAAGTGCCTTATTTATTGCCGACCCTTTTGACAAGCGAAGCCACTTTTTCCTAACTCGACTCGGCGTGATTTCCACAGCCTACGGCCATCGATCCATCGCCGGCTGCAATTGCTGCCGTTGCCGTGCATCGGGCCGTCACTGCTTTGATTCGTTGACCCAGTTGACTTTGTGCCGACTCCTCCGCCAAGGTCGTAAAATGGACCTCGCTCGCGTGGCCACTGCCGTCCGGTGATGTCGGCGCTAATGGGACAGTTATGCCCTCGTGAATAGGCCGTCGGGTTTCGGGCATGCCGAATCGTTCGACAGCACGAGACCTATGACAGCTGCGCTGAGGCTATCCGCAGGCCTGCTAGGGCCGGTCCTCGTCGACGGCGGGACAGCGACTCTCAAGCCTGAGGGCGCGGCCATCCCGTTTGTAAACAACGAGAGTGCCCTCAAGAAAGCCGTAGACGGAAAGATTAATAAGCACGCCAGCGTGTCGGATGACCTTGTCAACGGCAAGGGCAGAGAACGCAAGGCAGCCGTGCTGCCTTGCGTTGTGGGTGGGTTCGGGTCCCATACCCAGGAAATGCACGGGGCTTCCTTACGGTTTGCGTGTCGCGGAGCGACTGGAGGCTATTCTGGAATCTTCTGGAATCCGAGTCAGCTATGTGCCAACGGAGTGCGCGGAGGTGGGGCAGAAATTTCATGCTGGTGAAGGAGACTGTGCCCTATTGGGACGAGCCAACGCCCAGCCTGGAGGGTAGAACCTCCCAACACTCACGATTTCGTAAATATTAAGGAAACTCACGGTAAGAATACATGGCTACGAGTTTTTGAGTTTTCTTTTTAGCGGCTGTTCACACACGCACGCACTCATATGAAATAACCCAATTATTTATTTCCCTCAGATCTTATAAAGAGGCGATCCTAAGGGATTATTACTACGCAGTTTTAATTCATGCATCATTCACCCAGGTCAGACGTGGCCCTCTTCGGCTGTGGAATTCAGAGTTATACGCTAAGAACGTAAAACGTAATAAACGTAACCACGTAATATAACGTAATAAATAACGTAATACACGTAATAAACGTAGACTTTCAATTAAGGTATGATTCTTAATTACAGTCAAGTTCGGATAGGATCGCCATACTTGTTTGAAACATGATGGCTTGTATAAGGAGTTGTCAGCTTTGCTTCGAGATCCTAGTTAAACACATTTTCACCTTGCATTTACGTGGTTTAGCAATAGTTAGGAACGCTCTGTTGGATGATGCAAAGCTACTCATGATAGCAATAATAATAATACATTTGTATAGCGCCATCGGAGAACTGAATCTCTCTCGGTACATTAAAGATGATACACCTCGTTTGAAGCGATTATCCCGTATTCTTTTAGCGGACTGCAGGAAATGAATTTTGGCACGTCAAAAAAGCTGAAAGGAAATGTATCAACAGATAAGGAGCATGTAAAAATTATGCACTTAATAAAGCGTCCTCAGAGAACTCAATCTCCTTCTAGGTGCTTTACATTTGCTGCAAAGGGAAGCATGTACATGCTGTATAAGTCAATCATATTGCTGTAAATGAAGCTGGCAGCCGACATCAATGCATTAATGCCTGCGATAGAGAGGTTATTGCCATTCAACCTCCCGTCAAATCTGCAAGTGAATTTCTTTTGTAATTCCGTGAGTGTCCTACTTTCAGATACCTTTCGATTGTCGTCTGGAGGTTCGGCGATTCAATACCAAGATATTTTGGCGGTAGCGAGAAGATGGTGACAGAACTGTCTAACCATGACATGTCGTTCCGGAAACCTCCGTGCTGCTGTTGCTGCTTTTGTCTTCCGACGAAGAAATTCTCCAGGTGAATTTTCAGCAAACTCTTAGCGAAAAAAACATCCAATTATTAGGCTTACAACTGAGGCTACGCTCTGCAGCATCCGACAGTGACTCGATGTCAATCTCAAATGGCTCTAACCAAGGACGTGGCGACGATGATTTTTGCAGTAGGCTATACCTCAGGTTGAAACTTGAGGTGCGCAGCGCATAAATAACTAATAAATAACAATAAATTAATAAACAATAATAATAATAAATAATAACAATACCAATACTAATAAATAATAATAATAATAATAATGTCATAAGCAACTTATTTTCAAAAAAACTCAGCAGGGTTTCTTCGGCTCTTCTAAATATTGCGACTCCACTTCGATGAGAATTCGAAGATCCAAGTTAAGGGTTGATATTCATCTAGAAAGAGTCGATCTTTACTGGATCGTACCTGAAGGAGCGAAGCACGATGGCTTCGACGCTCGGGAGATCCTCTGGTGCCAGGTGCAAGCAATTCATGATCTTATCCATTAATCAATTACTCTAAAATAAGTATCGCCTGTTGTGCAAGATGATTGCTTCCTTTGAAGAGGATTGCTTCCTTAAGAGTTTTTTCTTAATTGCTGATGTCTCGAAAATAGAAATGGCACAAATCCCCAAAAACTTTGCTATTGGGACCATTAAAATGATACAGTTGAAAGTTAGTTATCTTACAGAAAATTGAAGATGGAAAAAGTTAGGTTGTACTTTAATAATAATAATAATAATAATGCATTTGATATAGTGCATTCAGAGAACCCAATATCTTTCTAGGCGCTTTACATTTGCTGTAAAGGAAGCACGATTGAATGGCTAGTGATAGCATGCTCAATACACAAAAAGAATAACGTGGTTAGGGGTGGCATACACAGGGTCAGCATGCAAGTTTGGTTACTGGCAGCATGCGCAGTGTCAGCACGCATAAGCACAGAAAGGACGAATCACAAGGACCCACTAAGAGCTGTGATAAATAGATGCGTTTTTAGTTTCTTTTTAAGTCTGGAAAATTCAGTAGATGTTGTGACAGAATTCGGGAGTGAGTTCTAAGCTTTGGGAGCATACGAACTAAAGGCACGGTCTTCAACGGATTTGAGATTTTTACGAGGTATGGGTAAACGGTTAGATTCCAACAATAGGGTGGCAGACGCTTGGCCTGGTGGGGGGAATAGATCTAATAGGTAAGCTGGAGCCAATGAATGAAGGGGCCTAAAAGTGAGTGACAAAACCTTAAAGTGGATGAGTTGCTTGACTGGGAGCAAAAATAGGTCGGCGACAAGTGCTGTGATTTGGCAACTGTGAGCCGTGATGGCACATTAGGTAAGGAGGTTGCCTTTCACGACCTCGGTCCTGAGGTCGTGGCTTCGAATCCTGCAGTTGGCAATCCTTTATTGCCACTGCAGGCGGTGGTGATAGCCGTCAAGGCTCTTCTATCGCTATACAAAAGAGGCTGTTTAATAAGCTAGTATTTATTAATTTATTTACCTGCAGCGCTCACGGCAGACAAGCCAAGCTGCAAAGTTTTGCATTCGTTGTAACCGCCTGAGTGCGCAGGCTGGCAGACCAGCAAGCAATGAGTTACAGAAGTCAAGACGGGATTTCACAAATGCATGGACAAATTTACATGTGGTATCACTGTCTGAACAAGCCCGAATTTGAGCAATGTTATTTAGCTGAAGTAGGCAGGCTTGACTGTGGAGCTGATGTGGTCGTCTAATGAAAGATCGCTTTTGAACAAGACACATAGGTTTTATGCAGATTCAACTGGACGTATGCTGGCAGAGTCAATTTTGACCGTTAACTTTTTTAATTTCTGAATCATACATGGTTAGCCCATAACTAGGTGGTTGGTTTGATCATAATTCAATTTAAGAAAGATTGCTTCCATTCATGTGCTGATGTCACGAATACATGCAGCAAGGGCGTTGAGTAAATTCGACGTGTTGGAGGGCTCGAAGGGATCAAAGGCAAAGGTAAAACTGAGTGTCATCTGCATAGACGTGAAAGCCTAGATTGTTCCTGGCACTCACATTGGCAAGAGAGAGGGAGAGAGAGAGAGAGAGAGAGAGAGAGAGAGAGAGAGAGAGCATGGACGGTGAAAAGAACTGAACCAAGCACATATTCTGACTGTAAATACGTTAAAGTTGTTAACATTGAGTTACTGGCTTCATTCTAGTACACTGCAAGTTTTTAGTTACTCATCAATAAAACAATGGTTATACAGTAAATTAATAAAACTTAAATAAATCCTCTCCCCTTTGTATCCACGGGTGCTTAACTGTGGCAGCTCGGATTGAGACCAGCTAACCACACTGCTTCGTCTAGATTCGTGCAGGATTGAGCCCCCTTCCTTCAGAGCCTCCCTTCCCGTTCTACTGCTTACTATTACAATGCCTATCTAAGAATGCCGCTAAGACGTCTAAATGATGGGTGACAAAGAATTGATCGAGATTCGTTGCTGACCGCCAATAGGTGCGTAGGTGCAGACAGAGGATATGATTTACGGAACGACAACTACTCTCCTACTGCCGACTATGGCTCATCCTTTTCAGCGGTTCTGAGCTGCTACTTCCATGCTACTCACTACCTCAACTGCTATCCTGACTCTGCTATGCTTCCCACTTTCTCTCGTGTGTGTGTGTGTGTGTGTGTGTGTGTGTGTGTGTGTGTGTGTGTGTGTGTGACAGACAGACTGACTGAGGGAGAAGAGAGAGAGAGAGAGAGAGAGAGAGAGAGAGAGAGAGAGGAGAGAGAGAGAGAGAGAGAGAGAGAGAGAGAGAGAGAGAGAGGGAGAGAGAGAGAGAGAGAGAGAGAGAGAGAGAGAGAGAGAGAGAGAGAGAGGCAGACAGAGAGACCGACAGACAGAGAGCAAGAGAGAGGGGGAGAGAGAGAGAGAGAGAAACAGAGAGCAATTGAGAGCCATACAGAGACAAAGAGCAGGAGAGAGACACATAGAGATACAGACAGATAGACTGACAGAGGGAGAGACAGAGACAGAGACAGAGATAAACAGAGACATTCAAAAAGACAGACAGAGGGAGAGAGAACGGCAATATTTGCCACCCGGTGCCATTCGGCCAGGTTTATTGGTGCATAGGCAGCATAACTCTTACTCGAACCGACATGACCCGCTGCTGAAAGCTTAACAACTACTCTCCTACGGCCGACTATGGCACATCCTTTTCAGCGGTCCTGAGCTGCTACTTCTATGCTACTCACTACCTCAACTGCTCTCAGGACTCTGCTATGCTTCCCAATTTCTCTATGTTGCGTGAGACGAAGTCTGTTGGCTACCAAATGCGTACCGAAAGCCGCTTAGGCTGTGAGTGCGCTATAAAAAACTCTCCTGCGTAACACCTACATGGTCTTTATGACTTAGTGGAGTTACAGACGGAGATACATTACATTACATTTGATTAGTGCCATTGCAGTGCGACGTTTACCTCAGTTCGCAGCCTACTTTTTCGCTACGGTTGACATTGCCTTTTCTATCCCGCAAGTTATGAGGCATTCTTCTTATTCTAGAACAACGCTTTGCGGATTTTAGCGAGTGATAAGAGAGTGACAAAACTAGGCAGGCTTAAAAATGCCCGCAACTGTATTATTCTTTAAGGTCTATACGTCGAAGTCTATTTAAAATGGCACTAATTTGTTTGCAGAATAAGTTTTAAGAAATGCATTACAATTTTTTATCTCTCTAGGAAAGCTGTTGCATAATTTAGACAAGAATAGCAAAGATATGTGCACAGTCTGTTTTGTCTCAGCTTATTCAAAGCTTCACCCGCTATATATCTTAAATGTTTGTTTTTATCGTGCCTATGCGAAGCTGTACACGTTACATATCGTGCTTGGTTATATCGCAACTTAGCTACTGTTGTACAAAATGAACATCACAAATACTTCGAGGTTTCTCGAGCTAAAGCAGTGTACAATGAAAGATTGTCAAAGTTATGTTTCCCAAACTCGAGCTTACTTTTTAAAAAAGCGTTTTGACTCAGAAGATCGCATCTAATAGTTAATAAGCAGCTCAATGCCTGTTGACTCGCTCCTCTGAGTCATACATCCGGTTCAATCACGGAGGACAACGCTGCACAATCTTTTGCCGCTTGACGGAAGTGCACCATCTTGCGCGCGACGAACTTTCTCGCTTTAATTAGTAGAGATTTAGTAGCCATCTGGTTTTACTATTCAGGTCAATTTTATTCTGGAGCAGAGCGGCTATTACGCAGTTTATTATTGTCCGACCTATTGTGATGTCTCTCGCAGCAATATTGTGGGCCGACGATCTCTACGATACGGGAGCGGTAAGTTCTTGCTGCGGAAAGACGCTGGCGCAGAACAACGTAGATGGACGACGAGGGAAAAACGTCTTTGGTCTTTGGCTTAGTAGATATAGTCGCGTGCGAGCAGGCATTCATGGGGCGTATGCTGGCAATGAATTGCAGCTGACCCTTAGTCTGTGTATCCTTCACACACTGGAGGATGCAGACTATGTATTCGAGCCTGACCGATTGCTCTTTTGTGGAGAAGATAAAGGAGTGTGCTAAATATGTGTGGACTACGCAGTGCATGCATATACAAAGCCTGCGCTCTTGCAAATAAGTAAAATTTCGGCACTGGCCCAAACCTAGCATCTGCATACGCGCAAGTTCTTGTGCGAATGCAACTCGTTTACTTGAATCCTTAATTTAGACTAGTGCATGGATAAGACATTGTTATAACTTTAACGTAGTTTTGGTATTTAGGTATTAGTGCTATGTACATTATCAGGAAAATTAGTTATAGCCTACTTAAGAACATGTATTGCTATTTCGGCTTAAAGAAATTCCAAGAGTCAACCCGTATACATTAAAATGCGCATGTCCCCACGTCCCCAAGCATTACGAATGTCCGCATACCAATAAAAAGAGCTCATAACTCCATTTGCATTCAAATTGACCCAGTTTCTTTAAATTCCTATTCGGTTAAATAGTGTATAATATGAAAATGCTGCATCCGGGTCTGCTCGAAGAATATAGTGGCTAAGACCTCAGTTTTTGTTTTATAGAGACGTTTTAGAAGTTCCCAGGAAGATTCCATCAGTAAATTGTGAAGGCAACAAAGCGTTAGCAGTAGTTGAAATTCTGCTATCATTATCTATATCTATCCATACATCAGTATTTTAGAAGAAGATAGATATTTTTGATCGAAACTACTAATCTCAACATTTCAAGTTTGGTTTGAACTTCAATTGTCTTACTAGTTTGAAATATCAAGTAAATGCGTAGCAGAGCCATCAAGCTGATTTATACAGGAATTTACAGCTCACAGTTACAGTTTTTTATGGGGAAGAACGCTTTTAAGGATTTTTTAATACCGGGTCGCTGGGGACTCTCTGCCGGGATAAATACCGAAATATCACAAAGAATTTGGCCTGGAGCGGGAAATCCTGCCAGTTCTGCGTTGGGTCTAGAGCTCCACCGGTTGAGCTATAGAGCTACAGCAGTTCCCCCCCCCCCGTCAACACACAGATCTGTACAGCCACGGCTTCAAATACTACTTACAAACGCATCCCGGTGTGCAGCGTTCATGAATGTCAACGTTTATAGTTGCAAATTACCAGTCGCAATTGCAACGTTTGCTGTAGTTGGTGACAGGAAAGCTTATAAATATAAGTCATGTCATCAGCATAGGGTGAACCTTCGACTACCAAAATTAGAGCTGAGAGTCGCACTAGATCAGTCAGTTCGAGCGAAATCTAGCCGCGCCAGGATTTTGTATGGTTAAAGTATTTCGTAGCATCTAAAAGACTTAACAATCACGCCGACCAAAGCACATTAAAAAAATCTCTATTAGAAATTTTAGCTGATTTAACAGCCTCTTTGTATAGCGACTGAAACAGCTACCACCGCCGCTTGCAGCGCCAATAAAATAGCGCCCGCCGCAGGATTTGAACCCACGACTTTGGACCCAGGTGGTGAAGAGCAACCACTTTACTGAATGTGCCATCACGGCTCACAATTTAAATCTGGCTGCTTAATTAATTCTTGCCAGGCGACCAGGGAATACTTGTGGTTGGCCATAGTCTATTCCACAAGCAGACAGTGCAAAAATGGCTACGTTAATTAATTAAAATGGTTCAGCGGTTATGTAAAATGTCGCCGAAAATGTAGTGAACTAAGAAGAACGACGTTAAAACAATATTGCCACCATCGAAAGTTCTGCTACCTTTAAATTTATTGTCCACACAGGACGTGAGGGCACGAAGAGGCTGAAACTGGTGCAGCAGTTCAGCCTCGGTATGAAGGAGCCAAGCCGTGGCCTGCCTTGAGGGCCTTGAACGTCAGCGTTGCAACTAGTCTATAAAAGTGATAACTTGGCGATAGAAGGTGAACCTGAGCGACCTCGCGTAGCTGCATAGATCTTCAAATTGGTTAACTCTCATTTCGTTCTTAATTTGTAAAATATTAAAGAGGAAAAAATTGAAAACACTATTCAGATCCCTGCTCATTAGCTAGCTGATGTTAACAAACGGGTAGACAGCCAGAGAGAAAATAAATGTAAATAGCATGATTCGTCGTTATAATTGAAAATTACATTGTATCCATACTAAAAATAGATAGTCCTTTTAAAGTCTTTATGTTCAATTTTTAAATTTTAACTTTTAATTTAATTTCAAAAATAAGAACGCACTTTGATGCAAATATATAAATGTAAATGTCGGTGGCTTTTGTATATTACTCAGCGCCGGCTGCGGAATCAGCAATTACTTCCGTTTGAGAGACGTACTCACGTGCGTCTCGTAAATTTAAAAGCATGTAGGCAGGTTTTAAAAATGCTTACAACAAATTACCTCTGCAGTCCTATGGAAAGCAGTCTTATGTAAATCTGTATTTAAAAGGAAAAACTAAAAATACGATACCGAAGTAATATGAAGTTTAAGCTGCGGCAGCCTTCGGTACTCATCTTTCGAGGGTATACATTATTAATTTATTATTAAATACTAATAACTTAATCATTGTATGTATATAAATTTATACATCATGAATATTTATATACATATTTTTAATATTTAAGGAATATTTAGGGAATAAATATAAATATTTACAGAATGCACGGCAGAAATTAGTTGCTATTTCATGAACTCTTATTCCAATCACATTTAAGAATTTTAATACCGGAACTTTTTTTGCACACCAGTAATTTCAAGCAGCTCACTGAACGCTTAGTAGTTACAAATATTGAGTATTCAGTGTATAGCTTGGAGCTGACGCTGTGCTTCAATGACTTGCAGGTAAGTCCGAGAGGGTCCTACCTTTACATCAACATCGTCAACGTCACTTCTACGCTGCTCGCAATGTACGGGCTATCTTTGATCCTCAGTTCATCTAGAAAGTACCTTGCAACAACGCTCGTCACCGGGAAATTTCTGGTGCTTCAATTAGCCATAATCGTAACTAGCTTACAAAATCTAGTCTTCACGGCTCTATCGACGGCGGGCGTCATCAAGTGCACAGCATACCTACCAGCTAACGCTCGCTCCAATGGTAAGTCATCCGCTACACCGACGGCCGATGTGAGCTTTCTTAGACAACAAGTGTACACAGCGAACTCATCCAGCCACTGCTTGCTCTAATAGTGAAGCATTATCAGCTGTATTCGCATAGGCAGCCGACCAGTCGCTAATCGCGCCAATTGTTTTGCTGTATTTGGGTGGTCGATTTTTAGAACGAACGATTCGTCCAACTTGCTCGAATCCTTACGATGCTCTTTGTTACATCTTGGTCAAATTCTTTTGTTGATCTTCTAGCGGGGAAGGCTGTCTTTGACATTCGGATCAGTCGCTAAGGCTTAAGTCACCGCCAGCATACCTTTTGGCCCGCACCCTCACTCTCCAAGGTTGACTCCAACGTGCTAGAAAGCCGCGGGAAATCTACTTCCGACGCACCAGCACCGTTCCTTAGAAAATCGCCGAGCTTAAAGCAATAGTAGCTCGGAGAACTTCAAAAGCCTACTTCTTTCAATGCGACCGAAGAACTTACAAAAAGGAGCATGTCTGTGCAGTTTCGGAAGTATCCTGAGGAATCTGTACCTCACAGCAGGCAAATCTCTAAATGCAAAGCAAACGTAACAAAAGAGACCGGAAGCTGGCAGAATACGCATGCGCAATGATCGCAGGCAAAAACTAGAAAAAACGCCGGAGGATGCGGCCTTTCAGCATCGCACTTCCGTAACTCAACAGCAGGAAGATGCTGAAGGTGAGTTTCGAGCACTTTTTAAGACCAGGGTCGTTTGCGGGATCGAGTCTTTACCCGACAGTAGGCTACACTCACCAGTTGAAGCCGCGCTCAGCACTAGGCTAGCGGACACTGGGGCCCGCATTGCAGTGAAGCACCACTTGAATTTCCCTCCGAAACTCTTCACGCTCGCGGGCTAATTTGAGAAGTAAGAATGGCTCAGGAAACGCAGAACTTCTTGCAGTGACTCGTTGTCATGCAGCAAGACGCCTGAGTGTAGTAATAATAGTGACAAAAATAATGCATGTATAACATTGCTAGAGCTCACTGCCCGCGGACTCCATTCTCCGAGTCATATTATTGTATCCTCTATTGCACGTATATTACACGCTACTCCCTGAAGTACAGGTAGCCATCTTGCCGCGTGACATAGGATGGAGTTTCTTGCTTTAATTAATAGGGATATATAATAATAATAACATAAACACATTTGATATGGCACCCTTGGAAAACTCAATCTCTTTCTAGGCACTTTAAATATGCTGATATTACAATTATATATATATATATATATATAAGAATAAAAATAATAGTACAAATAATACAATAATACATTACCAACCTCGGAGAGCTCGCTCTCTGTCTAGGCATTTCGCATTTGCAGTGACACACTGAGTGCAGAATACAAGCTAACTTAGCCTGCGGCCTAATCCTCTCGGATGGAACGACTTAAGCAGGTCGAATGAAAGGTGGGCAGGCTACGTGGTTGAGAGAGGACTCACGGATAGTATTAGGGGCGGCGGCGGCGGCGGCGGCGGCGGCGGCGGCGGCGGCGGCGGCGGCGGCGGCGGCGGCGGCGGCGGCGGCGGCGGCGGCGGTGGCTCTCAATCTCTCTATTACCTCGCCTCGCCACAGAGTACCAGCACGTGACCGTCATCGTCGAGCTGCTCTCACTCAGCGCCGCCGCCGCCGCCGTGTACGGCCGGGCGTTCGAGCGCGAGCGCCAGTTTTTCACCTTGACCTCGGCCAATAGCCTCGCCAGAGAGCTGAGCGGTACGACGAGCCAGAGGCCTCGGACGCTCAGTGACGAGTCCAACGACAGCCTGCCGTCGCAGGGCGTCGTTCTCGCCATAAACTCGCTCGCCTAAAAAGGAGTTCGCGTTCGACCCGGAAGCCGCCGCGGGTGGAGGCCTCGATCTCGCGCGTGTCGCCGCCGCTGGGACGAAGTCGGCGACGGCGCGGCGAGCCAAGGGAGATGAACTTGAAGAGGACGAGCAGGGCGCCGAGCCGGCGGCGAGCGCCCTGCTCGGCGCCGACTGTCCGACTGCGGCTCGCGCCGAGCGGTCTCGCTATAGCGACTCATTTCGCTCTCTTGCGGCACTACCACCGGCTCTGTTAGCCGGCACGCGACGCAATGCAATGCTTGCGGTTCATTCGTTCGACGCGCCGCGTGCAAGCTCTCGTTGCAGTGGGTCCGACCCGCGCGGACTAGAGCGCTGCAGGTCTAAAACGGCCGTCGCGCTACTGAATCGACGAAGTTCTTTGCGGAATTATTGTTCGCATACGGCTGACTGGGCGGCCACTCCGCCGCGGCACATGGACGACGCTGGCGATCGGCGGGCAAGCCGCTGGCATGGAATGAGTAGAGAAAAACTAAATGGTTATTTGAAACATGCGAAATTTTGTTGCGTCCGTCCCAATGACTGAACTAGTGTCGCCAGCGTGCTCGATTCGTTGCAATGTGCACGAACGCAAGAACACGCTCTGCAACCCTCTCGTAGACGGGAATGAAGCTCGTCGCAGTGTACGTTCTTCTTCTGTCTACCGTCATCGCGGGGCGCCTCAAAAAACGCGACATCTGCAATTCACCCACGCTCAACGACTATCACTTCGCGTCGGCGAAATCCAGATTATCCATACTTACCATTGCAAGCCTCGCTGTTAATGTGCTCTCGGCCTAGAGACGATGGACACAGGATCTCGGTCAACTTATTCTGACTGCTTTCGTTGCCGTTGGCGACAGAAGCTTTAGCTCGCTTCCACATTTCTTACGCCATGACAGCTACTCTCCTGCTGCCGACGACGGCTAATCCGATCCAGTGGTCCTGAGTAGCTACTCCTATGCTACTCACTACCTCAACTGCTCTCCTGACTCTGCTATGCTTCCCACTTTTCCTTTGTTGTGTGAGATGAAGTCTGATGGCTACCGAATGCGTACCGACAGCCGCTTAGGTTGTGAGTGGGCTATATACAAAGATCTCCTGCGTAACACCCACACTGTCTTTGTGGCTTTGTGGAGTTACAGGCAGAGATGCACTCAGACAGGTGCTAGGTGCTAGTCGCAGTCATTGAAGTTGAGGTCTACACTGTAAGACCTCCGTCGACCGCTCGCGTTTCTTTTTCCTCTATGGCAGACGCAAGGTGTTTAAAACATTTTTTGAAGATCGCCTTTACAGCTAACGGTTGAATAGGAGCCCCGTCAGCCAGGATGTCACGCAGCAGTGGACCTACAATTATTCGACTAATTTCCAGGTTCTTGCTCGCTTGATGCTAAGCCACTGTGATTCATTGTTGATGCAGTTGCTTTAGTCTTTGAAAGTTTTGCGCTTTCGCCGTGTCGGAGTGCCCCAAAAGTTGCCGGTACTCACTCGCTATCTCTTCAATTCTATTGCAGCGAGTATCCATTAAGTATTGAGCAGCCAATTTTGCTTACTGAGAAAAATATAGGGCCCATAAGCTACACGAGCGAGATGTGCTGTTTTTTCATTAAATACCGTCGCCGTTGAATAATTGTCATATGACAGTGGCAGATTAGTGCAAAAGCAAAAGGATGATGAAGAGCGAAAGGGGAAATTCTTGCACTACAATTTCCTTAATTGGCTCCGACTTGGCGCGCCTGCGTTTCATTGTGCACTATTCGTCACTTTTCGGTTTCATGGTTCCATGGTTAAGTCAAAGCTTGGGTCGACATTGTATGCAGCTCAAAAAGTTTTGTGTGTGCAGTCAAATAGCCTCGAGGGCCGAGAGTCAAATCATTTCTAGGAATGATTTATTATTTAATAACATTCCCGATTTAATATTTATTGCTATTTGAGAAAATGGTTCAATATATGATTTCTGTTCATTCCCGGGGCGTGAAATACAGCACTAACGCTACCAAAAAAGTGAAGCGCATCATTTCCGGAGCACTGAGCACCAAAGGAGATTGAACGCAAGATCCGTCCGCATGTTCCTTCGCCGCACATCCGGCTCAATTACCGAATATACGAGCGAACTCGAATAGAGGCACCGTCGTGTCCTTAATAATAATAACAATAATAATAATAATAATAATAATACACTTGATAAAGTACCCCTCAAAGAACTTAATCTCTTTCTAGGCGCTTTACATTTGCTGCAAAGTGAAATGCAATTGAATGGTAAGTAAAATCATGCTTGAAAAACTAACAAAATGAATAATATGGTTAAGGGTGACATGCACAGGGTCAGCATACAAATGTGGTTAGTGGCAGCATGCACAGTGTCAGCACGCATAAGCACGTGAAGGACTAATCACAGGGACCCACTAAATGCTGTCCTAAATAGGTATGTTTTTAAGTTACTTTTAAATGTGGTCAGGTCAGGGGATGTTCTGACGCAGGTCGGGAGGAAGTTCCAGGCTGTGGGAGCATACGAACTAAATGCACGGTCTCCAGAGGATTTAAGGTTTGCACGAGGTATTTGTAGACTGCTGGATTCCGAAAAGCGGGTGGTACGATGCTCGGCCTGATGGGGTAGTAGATCCACTTAAGCCGTAAGGAGGGCCTGAGCGAAGCCCAGGGAGCTCAATTATCAGCAACGAAAACGCGGCGCAGCTCAGCTGATAGCGCGTGCGACAATATATATATATATATATATATATATACACATATATATATATACATACATATATATATATACATACATATATATATATACATACATATATACATATACACACATATATACATATATATATATATATTTATTTATACATGCGGAAACAGCCGGAAGCAGAAAGACCTGCGAAGGCTGCCGGAGCTCCGTATTCGATGAGCTACCGGCTCGCTGCAAAGCTGCGGCACAGCGAGCTGAGCGTTCGCGAATCGGAGCTCCGGTGCCGCTCGCTCAGCACAAAGTACGAAGGGAACCGCAGCACTCATGCGCTCAGCTGGTTTGGACTGAGTTGTGCTTCCATCTAAGGCGTCAGACTCTGGGCGTCTGGGCGTCGATGCGATAGGGGACTTGGCGCTGGTGTTCTACCGCATAAATCCGTAAGCCGAAAGGCTATTCTTGTTCGCATCGATGCACGTCACCTCATCCGGCAAAAACCTGTCCGCGATCTGGTGCGGTTGGTCTGTCTCTGACGACGTCACATCACTTTTTCAGAGCTTTACTGGCTCATAATCAGTCACTGAATTGAATTCAAGATTAGTTCCACTAAAAAGGAGTCTACCTACTTTCAGCTACTTAACATGACGATCGTGTGAGTATACTTACCTCCTGTGAATGCTTTCACTAGCCATATTGACTTGGTCCGCTTCACATAATATAGGGCACATATGAAGTATCTACAAAGAAATTCGGTTTTCTGACGGTGCTGTTCTATTGAAATATTCTGAAAATTATTTTCACTCCAATTTTCCCGGTCTAAAGTTCGCTTCTCTCGCGTGCACTAATCTACATGTCAATCTCACTCATCCCCGGGAGGGCGTGGCAGGGTCCAGCATACAGGATCTACTGGATAGCTCACTCGATTAGACTCAACTAAACCCACCTTCGTTTTTCTCTCTCATCGTTTTACCTTCGGATTTCCCTGCACCAATCTTATATATAGTTCGTTTTTATAGCACCCTAGGAGAACTCAATCTCTATTCACGTGCTTCACATACGCCACGGGGCTCGAGCCCACGACCTCGGCCAGACCGTTGTCTGGGGCAAGCACTCTAATCACTGGGCCAAACTAGCTCGGTAGTCTTATCTTTTCACGCTCGGCTCGCGCTAATCTCCTACGCTAATCTAACCTCCGATACTCACTTTCCTCCGTTGAGATGAAGTGAGCCAGCTGGAGCGTGCGGAGCTGTCATTGGCCTGCTCCGTCGTCAGGAAAAGCGGCCTACGTAATTTAATGAGTCAGCAACTGCGATTTAACTAGAACATTTTTCTGACTCGCTCAAAATGATAGTGTATTCGCTGCCTATCTGAATGCGCTTGCGACCCAATGCAATTGCAAAGTGATGAGGCTCAATTGATCTCTCTTAAGAATTTACAAACGTGCGACAACAATTTGCCGAGATCCGTAACTCACGATGCACAGTTAGCACTTTAGAGTTATTATGCAAGAGTATTATTGACAAACAGATAAGCCTCCAATAAATCAAGCTGACAGTGCGTCGACTCATCGGCCCGTTCTTCATTTACTCTCTGCATCCCAAGCATATTACGTCGCATTAGTCCATTAGCGTCGACTGCGATCGATTAACTCCGAGTGCGTTCGGGCTGATTGCAGTGTGGCCGAGTCTCAGGAATCGGCTGGCCAATACGAAATTGGATCGGACGTCCTAATCAACGGCAGCACCATCCTAGCTGCTGCTGGTCTACATCCGCTCTCTGTCGCATCGCGCGTGTAGAGCTGTGACTCGCCGCTGCGACATGGCGACACCTTCGACTCTCTTCGCTTCGCCATCATGATCGGAACTCGATCGGTACACCATAGCGCGAATGCAGCTTGCCCCTTTCAACTGAAGAACCTTTTCGCTGACAACGGCAGCCGACGAGGCAGCCGACGAGGCAGCCGATTATCGGCTAGGGCTCAGCTGAGACTTCGAGCTAGAGTTCGCCGGCGGCGTCTGCGGCGGCGGCGGCGGCTGCACGTCTCGCAGCACGGCGCCCGCGGCGGCCGAGCGGCGGTCGAGCGACGCGGGGCCGTCGTACGAATGCTGAAGCTCGCGCTCGTCGTCGCTTCGCTCGTCGTCGCGTCGCAGCTCTCGCTCGTTGACGCACGCTTTAATGTAGATGACCGCGGCCGCGACGGAGAGGACGAAAAGCTCGCAGCTCAGAGTCACGTGGTACAACTCTACAACGCACACTGCTCGTTTCTCGTGGCGCCCTGCGAGAGTGTGATCACTTTTTTTTTCAGGCACTTCGCACATGCTCGAGCCCATGACCTCGGCAAGACTTCAGTCGCGGCGGCGAACCTCAACCACTGGGCCAAAACAGCTTGAGGGCGACAGTTTTTGCCAGCCAGGCCGTTCTCTCGCCGCCGCATGGGCAGACAGACGGCGATCGCGACAACAGCAGTGGCCGTTTGCTAATTTTCCTAAAGCGTGCGCGACTCTCGAAAACCTCATATTTTGGGCTAACAGTAGCCCGAAAAGCAGATAGCGTCGCGCTCCGCGTCGACACTGCGTAAAACCGTCATCTTCGTTCAATGCGTGCTATGAAATAATATGCAAGTCTATACACTATCTGTACACTTGACAAGTCTCGGACAGCAAAAAATCGCTTCGGAAGGTTAAGCCCGTGTGCCTTTTTTACGTGTAGCTGGGGATTTTGACATAGACGCAGTCTTAGCCCGAGCCGAACAGGCAATCTTGTAGTTTTCTTTCTTACTGCAGTAAGATAGTTTAAGGAGAAAAAAATTAAAAGCATTCAAAATTAGGCTAAGCTTAGTTTGACAATAAGCTTTGTATTTTCAAAGCGTGAGTGCATTTTCAATAAAAACTAGGAAACTATAAGTTCTAGCTACACGTGCAAATAATAAATTATCTCGTCTGACCTTTTTTGAAATGCAACTCATCATAGCTTTACCATCATAGTAGCTGTGCAAATATCACAATTGGCATAAATTACGGGATTCAATTAGCAGATCAATTTACTTCGCTTAAAGATCGTTGATGATATAAGCTTCTGGTGTGCAGGTTCTAGACTTCGGAGGTCACTTCCACGATTCGTAGGCAACGCCGTGTTTTATCGCTCTGTTGACTGTAGTGCAACCTTTTCTGCTGTCCTGAGTTCCATGCTATTCTTTTTGGCGACTGCCCTCATGACTCAGCCATGCTTCTCACTTTCTCTTTGTTGCGGGGATGGAGTCCGTTGGCTACCACATGTGGGTGCATTTGTTCACAGTACGTTTCTAAGAAACAGGACGCTTAATTAAACGTGCTTCAAAATTTTACCCTAAAAAAATTGCTTATTGAATTTAATCCGACACTTTGAAGTCAATAATCAGTCGACGTTTCTATAAATTTAAAGTAGGTGCTGTGAAATGTATTGAGCACATTCGGAGACACGCGAATAATAATAATAATAATAATAATAATTCACTTGATAAAGCGCCCCCAGAGAACTCAATCTCTCTCTAGGCGCTTTACATTTGCTGTAAAGTGAAATGCAATTAAATGGTAAGTAAAATCATGCTTGAAAAACAAACGAAATGAATCATATGGTTAGGGGTGACATGCACAGGGTCAGCATGCAAATGTGGTTAGTGGCAGCATGCACAGTGTCAGCACGCATAAGCACATCAATGAAAAATCACAGGGATCCACTAAATGCTGTCCTAAATAGGTGTGTTTTTAGGTTCGTTTTAAATGTGGTCAGGTCAGGGGATGTTCTGACACAGGTCGGGAGGGAGTTCCGGGCTTTGGGAGCATATGAACTAAATGCACGGTCTCCAAAGGATTTAAGGTTTGTATGAGGTATTTCTAGACTGTTGGATTCCGAAAAGCAGGTGGTACGATGCTTGGCCTGATGGGGTAGCATATCTGACAGATAGGCTGGAGCCATAGAATGAAGGGACCTAAAAGTGAGCGACAAAACCTTGAAGTCAAGCAACGGATATCCGTTGCTTGACTGGTAGCCAGTGCAGGTCGGCGAGAAGTGGAGTAATGTGGCAACTTCGACGCTCACGACAGACAAGCCTAGCTGCAGAGTTTTGCACCAGCTGCAATCGCCTGATCGCACATGCTGGTAGGCCAGTAAGCAGTGAGTTGCAGAAGTCGAGACGGGATGTAACGAATGCATGGACAAACTTAGATGTGGTATCTTTATCTAAACAAGCCCGAATTTTAGCAATATTATGAAGCTGAAAATAGGCGGATTTGACTGTGGAGCAGATATGGTCGTCTAACAAGAGGTCGCTCGTAGAGAGCTTTAATATTTAAGAGAAGGAGAAAAAATATATGCGGAAGTCCAAGGGTCTCGTAAAGAAGCAGTAAAGAAGTAAAACAAAATTAAAGAGTATCTTACTCAACGGATTTATTTGCCTGGCGGTAGACGAGCCTTTAGCTGCTGTACCCCCACCCCCATCCCCACCCCCCTGATGACAATAAAGAATTGCTTGGTACATGGTTCAAACCCACGATCTGCGTCATGAGGCGAGTATGCAAAGCAATGAACTAAGACTCAGGTAGAAACGCTTGATTTTGCGTGGAAGTCAGCCCCTGTCACCTTCATTTTCGAACATGTCCTAATCGACCGTGCTGCAGTTTGGCATGCCATAATGCAACTGTTCAAGGCAGGTTTGCTTTGCCCAATAGGAATTGTGCATTTTATAAACATCCTTCGCAGTGAGAGGTGCCTAGATAAAGCCATAGGAAGTCTGAATGGTCAGTTGGCACCTCGCGTGCCTAACGTAGCCGACCGATGCAGCTGTGCATTCTACGATTTTATAAACCACGCGGCATGCAATTGCCTTAGCCTTACTGTCGACATTCCAAAGCACACAACACCAACAGTGCGTCTTATTCGGTAATTATGTCACCCAAATGGCATCTCTTTATGTCCACTAATTAAAGCGAGAAATTCCGTCCGTCCTTCGGTCACATGACAAGATGGCGCAGCTTTGTCTGTCGTGACAATACTATGACTGCTTCTGTAATGACTCAGCGATGCGAGTCTACAGCCAGTGAGCTCTCGTCTTTTCAGATAGCGCTTTTGTTGGAGCTGGGCAGGGCGCACACAGTCATTGCTTACCGTTAGCTCGAGCCTTCGCCTGTAGGCATGGCGAGCCTCCGATGACGCCCAGCGCGGCCAAGGCTGTGAATATTATGCTCTGAATATTGGTGAGCACGAGGACGGCTTGAAGGAGGCGAAACTTGAAGGCGGCCAGCGTGAGCGACAGGTGCTCGCTGGCTGCGTTCCTCAGGAGGCCGAAGCCGAACATTGCCGTCAAGGTCGACGCGATGCCCACGACGTTAATGTAGATGAACGAGCCCGCTACGCTGACCTGCGGTTGACGAGACATTGATATTGGCCGAGATCGAGATCAGCAATTACGCCAAGCCACGGGAACCATAGCGACCGACTGGTGTTCTCGCTAGGCCTCCTCGCGAGCACTAGCGAGAGAGGTAGAGCGATTTGAAGCTAACGCGGCTGATGCCACCGCTACAGCGATTTCTTTTTCTACAGTTTTTCGCCGTCGAGGGCACACGGTATTTCGGGCACGCGCTGCTCAGCAGCTAAGACGCGGGTGCCCTACATTCAGTGCCCCAAACGGCGAAAAACTTTGGAAAATAAAACTATGGGATTTTATGTTGATGTACTAATATATATTAATATACAAATCAATACATTATTATTTTTCTGTATTCCCAAATACTAGTAATCGTCAGAATGTGGTAATAAAGCAAAATAATAATGGAATTATTCCAGCAATACGGCACGGTTTACAGCATCTTAAACGATCTGTGCTTTAACTCTTTCTAGGGACTGCACACAGGCTGACAAAAAAAAAGATGTACAACATATGTAGCAAAACCGTCAGCCGAATTTTTCAAAGCACCAAGCACTCCTACGGTTAGCAGCATAACGCTACACAGAATGAAGGACATTTTAAAGACTCAGCGAAGCAAGTCCACTGGCAGCGAGTGCTTGTAACTGAATGTAATATTAATAGCCTCATTTCCTCGCAAAATTTGACGATCAGGACAATCAATTTACACGTTATATTGTGTGCAACATGTGTGCATGCAGGTGCGAATGCACGCATATGCGCTTGTATGCGAATACCTTGCCGTAAGAAAGCAGACAGAAGTGTCGGTATCGATTCGCTGCGTCTAACAAAAAGCACGATAGTTAAAAGTGATCTTGAAACTGGGATGCCAACTTCTACTCTTTTCCGTACCTGAAAGGTGACCGGACGGGATTTTTTCTCTGGAGAGGCTTACAGACAGGTTCGGACGCAAGCGGTGGCCACGTAAACATGGCAGCTTAGGCATTGTCAAGCCATGGCCTACCGTGCCTGTGTCGTATAGGTTGTCAGCATACAGAATAGAAGACAAGGCTCCCAGCGTTGGTCTCACGACGAAAAACTGCACAATCGCTACTCGTATCCAAGTGAACAGTTTCCTTCAACAAAAATAATAGTTGTAGTTGTTATTGTAAGACATTTGCATAGCGCCCTCAGAGAAATGAATCTCTTTCTAGGCACTTTACAGATGCTGCACTGAGAGCATTACCAAATGACAATTCGAAGCGCTTGTGCGAACTGCCGCCAAAGCTTCTACGTAGCTTCTACGTACGCAGACAGCGGGTTCTCTCGAATAAGCCAAGCGAAAGCAAACTACTGCTACGTCCTCTTCGTAACTAGACTACGGTGCTTTTAGGTAACCGGCATGATGTCGCATGAGAAATCGTCAGCTTAGGTAGGGAACCGAGTCATTCTCAAGGATTCGGCGTTACAAATGCAGGCGAATGGTCGTAATGCTGCGGCACTAACTTGCTCGAACAGCATTGGCAAGCATGACTCTTGCTTCTGCCTTTTGAAATCGTGGAGGTTCAAACATCAAGGCGAAGCCGCAAAATATTGTTTCTTTGCCAATAATGTTAGAAAAACCCGATGCATTTTAAGGAGCTTTATATTATTTATTATTTGGTAAATCCCGCGAATTTTTCATACTGCTTTGAGACAGGTAGATTGTCTTTCTGCGTAAGCTAAGCAAGGCTGATTATTTCTCTCGGTGTGACATCCGTTCAAGTCAAGCTAGAGCTCAATATTATGTAAATTGACAGTGACTCTGAGCTCCGGCCCACGTGAGAAGGATCGGATCAATGTTACTAAAAGAAAAGCCCCATTGAAGTAATGAAAGAGCGATCCAAACGTTAAGATGCTATTTTTAAAGTTCGCCGCTTTAATCCTTGAAGTTAGTCCAAAGTCCACTTACGAAGCCATCAACTTTTTTTTAAGGAGGAAGGCTAAGCTGATGTAATGGCCACGCGGACCAGTAATCGGTTATGCTGAGGGAACATTTCATCCAGTTGACGGGGATGAAATTCAATTTATATACTTATTTACATATAGATGTGAATATATATATATATATATATTTAGATATAGATGTGAATATATATATATATATATATATATTTAGATATAGATGTGAATATATATATATATATATATATATATATATATATATGTGTGTGTGTGTGTGTGTGTGTGTGTATCTGTAGCATATGTCGAGATAAATCCTCATTTCTCTAGCTACTGATAACGCGCTATGCAACAATCTGTAACTGAATAATAAATAATTGATTAATAATAACACTCTTGATAAAGTGCCCTCAGAGAACTCAATCTCTTTCTAGGCACTTTACATTTGCTGCAACGGAAGCATGATTGAATTGTTAGTCTTAGCATGTTCAATAAACATCCAGAATAATATGGTTATGGGTGACATACACAGGTTCAGCATGCAAGCGTCGTTAGTGGCAGCATGCAACAGTATAAACACTAACAAGCAAAAAATGACGAATCACGGGGACTCACTAAATGCTGTTATAAATTTGTGCGGTTTTAATTTCTCTTTAAATGTGGTCACGTCAGGGGATGTCGTAACGGAAGTCGAGAGTGAGTTCTACACTTTGGGAGCGTACGAACTAAAGGCATGGTCTGCCAAAGTATTGAGGTTTGTACGAGGTATAGGTAAACAGTTAGAGTCCGAAAGAGAGTAGTACGATGTTTAGTCTTGTGCGGCAGTAGATCCTATCGGTAGGCTGGAGTCAAAGAATAAAGGAACCTGAAGTGAGTGACAAAACCTTGAAGTCGATGTTTGCTTGACTGGTAGCCAGTCCAGGTTGGCGAGAAGTGACTTGATGTAGCAGCTGCGACGTTCACGACAGACAAGCCTAGCTGCAGAGTTTTGCACCAACTGTAAGTGCCTGATTGCACATATCGGTATACCAGCAAGCAGTGAGATAAAGAAGCCAAGACAAAGAACTATCACCGCTTTGAAATGTGGTTGCTAGCCTAGATACTTTATTATGGGCCACCAGGTCCCCTTCGGGTCGCCAGGGAGCTTTCAATCATAATGCCAACGTTTGTGGAGATGAAAGAGCAGCAGATGAGGTCTCAAGTTGCATCGTAAGGTAACGGAGCTAGCAAGTATTCTAAACAAAACTGAGCCAGCCAGGAATAACTAGCAGAAGCGCACCTTTAATGGCGAGGTTCGTGAGCTTGAGCCCTGTGATATTCGCAAAGCGCCGGAATAGAGATGAAGGACAGCAATGGTGCTTTGAAAATTAGTTATCATATTTTATAAATGTTAGATAAAGACAAGAAGTCTAGTAGTCCACTGATATAGGCCACTGAAACTGAAATTAACCTACACTTTTATATAAACTTTCACATCTAACGCATAGACATTTAAGCCTCGAAGACCTCAGAAGTCAAATAAAGTCGGAGCTGGAGAATGGAGAAATGGCGAGCGAAGCCGTTTCACACTAATAGGAAATCGCCCAACGCGTGCTAAGGACACGAGGCACGTATGCCAAAGGTATCCATACATAAAAGACGGTCGCACTTTTTTGCTTCGTTTTTTCCGGCTTTAAGCTGTTCTCTTCATCTCCTCTCTCTCCTCTCTCTCTCTCCTCTCTCTCTCTTTCTCTCTCCTCTCTCTCTCTCTCTTTCTCTCTCTCTCTCTCTCTCTCTCTCTTTCTCTCTGTCTCTCTCTCTCACTCCCCCTCGCTCTCTCTCTCTCCCTCTCTCTCCTCTTTCCTCGCTTTCTATCTCCCTCCCTCCCTCCCTTTCTTTCTTTCTCTCTCCCTCACCCTCTCTCTTTTTCTTTCTCCCTCTCTCTCTCCCTCCCTATCTCTCTCTCCCTCTCACTCTCCCACTCTCGCTCTCTCCCCCTCCCTCCCTCCCTCTCTCTCTCTTTCTCTCACTCCCCCCTCTCTCTCTCTCTCTCTCTCTCACTCCCTATTTCTCTCTCTCTCTCTCTCTCTCTCTCACGAAATATCTTTTTGCCGTGCTTCAGTAGTGACGTGGACTATCGCAAAGTTCATATAGTAGATCAAATTTCACACTAAAGTCTGGTAAAATCTGGCGCTTTGTCACGAATAGGTAGCGAAATCAGACAGAATCTGTTATAAAAAAAAACGTTGAATTGATTGTGATGCCACTTTACATGGCCACACCCTACTGAGAGCTTCTGCAAAATTTTGCTATAGGTCGAGGCGCTCAGATCGTAAGTCGGCTATCGGGGCCATTTTAGAAGTTACAGTGAATTAAATCTTTAAGTTTAGGAGGCTACTTTTGGAGAACCAATCAGAATTGATCGCTGTTAAAGCGCCGATAAGCTGTCTAACGTTTCCAGTTAGGTTGCACTGTAACGGACTTCAAAGAGAGCAGAGCGTATTCGTTGGCCTGTCGTAAAGCATCTGTAGAATGCAAAGATCCAGTGACGCACTTGACCTTTCCTCTAGGAGCTGATGACAGTAAGACGATAAAGAAGTAGGCTTTGCCCCTTCGCAGTTGTATCGGAAACTAATCAAATTCATGGATCACCCGGTTATGTTTAGGGGAAAATGTATAGTAGCTAAATTATAGAACAATCGCAACGAAAGCCTTTTGTATTTTAGGTTTGGTGCATGATTTCTAAAGCGAGAAAAAGTCTCATTAAGCCTGGCTCAGCCACAACATAGGTGTTGACTGTTATAATAGCGGAATACAATGCGAAGCCTGGTCATTTGTGTGAAATGGCTATGCTCATGTAAACTTGCTACTTCCTTTGCAGCAAATGTAAAGTGATTAGAAATAAATTAAGTTCTCTGAGAGCGCTATAACAAATATATTTTTTATTATTAAATTTGCAATGTTAATGGCTAGTCTGGTAAATAAATTACTTACGAAATTTAGTTTTGTAAGTCAAATAATAATAATGATAATAGTAATGCACTTAATAAAGCGCCCTCAGAGAACATAGTCTCTTTCTAGGCGCTTTACATTTGCTGCAAAGTGAAATGCAATTGAATTGTAAGTAAAATCATGCTTGAAAAACAAACAAAATGAATAATATGGTTAGGGGTGACATGCACAGGGTCAGCATGCAAATGTGGTTAGTGGCAGCATGCACAGTGTCAGCACGCATAAGCACATAAAAGACGAATCGCAGGGACCCACTAAATGCTGTCCTAAATAGGTGTGTTTTTAAGTTCCTTTTAAATGTGGTCAGGTCAGGGGATGTTCTGACGCAGGTCGGGAGGGAGTTCCAGGCTTTGGGAGCATATGAACTAAATGCACGGTCTCCAAAGGATTTAAGGTTTGTACGAGGTATTTCTAGACTGTTGGATTCCGAAAAGCAGGTGGTACGATGCTTGGCCTGATGGGGTAGCATATCTGACAGATAGGCTGGAGCCATAGAATGAAGGGACCTAAAAGTGAGCGACAAAACCTTGAAGTCAAGCAACGGATATCCGTTGCTTGACTGGTAGCCAGTGCAGGTCGGCGAGAAGTGGAGTAATGTGGCAACTGCAACGCTCACGACAGACAAGCCTAGCTGCAGAGTTTTGCACCAGCTGCAATCGCCTGATCGCACATGCTGGTAGGCCAGTAAGCAGTGAGTTGCAGAAGTCGAAACGAGATGTCACGAATGCATGGACCAACTTGGACATGGTATCCTTATCTAGACAAGCCCGAATTTTAGCAATGTTATGAAGCTGAAAATTGGCGGATTTGACTGTGGAGCTGATATGGTCGTCCAAAGAGAGGTCAATTTCCAATATGACACTTAGATTTCGAGCTGATTCAACTGTAGATATGCTGGCAGAGCCAATTTTGAAAGTCAGCCTTTCCAATCTCTGGATCACACTGGGTTTGCCCATAACTAGTAAGTTAGTTTTATCATCGTTAAGTTTTAGAAAATTTGCTGCCATCCATGTGCGGACGTCATCAATGCATGCAGCAAGTGAGTTGAGAGAATTTGAGGTGCTCGAAGGCTGAGAGGGATCAAAGCAAATAAGTCTATTTTGGTGAAGCCAGCATCTCAACAAATTACACAAACACGTCCGTCACTATAGTTAGCTGCATTTGACAACTTTTTATCCCATATGCATAAGAATTTTGATGTAGTCACGCTGAGCACCCAATAAAGGCAACATTTTCCCTTCCTAGTATGGCGTAACGAGTTGCCCTATTCTTATATTATGGGCCAGTGTTTTCATTTTTGTCTCTGACTTTCTCGTGAGCTATCGCTTCTCTGGCTGAAAAACCTGGCTGCATATAATGTTTTTGGAGGTCATCTGTAGCCCGTTTTGGGGGTCAATGATTGCAACACGAAGCCACTCCACCTTTGAAGCCTTTGGCAAGCCAGGCAGCGACGCAACAAGCTAAGCGCATTGTATCAGCAATTCTGTCCAGATGCAATACAGTGCAGTTCAAGGTCAGCTGATCGGCATCTCAAAAAGCAGATTTAGACGACAAAGTACGCTAGCTATCTCGATTCCTTTCTTTAGTCGAGCTACTCCGTCCGCTCTATACTCTTCACCGTCCACATGATCGTCGTCTGCTCCGTCTCCCTCACTCGCTCATAAGCTCCGGTAAATGGCAACCTTTTACTTTCAATCGGCAGATAATAGTACGGAACAAAATTCAATGAGAGAACTCTCTTAGAGAAAACATTACCTCTAAAAATCTCTCTCGTGCTTATGGAGAAAACGCATTGAAAAAAATCGACTAAACTGGCTACACACGTAAGCCTCGTCGCTACATACGTCTCATACCGTTCTTCCTGAGAGGGCAGCAGCTGCAGTTATCCTGACTTCCGCTCTGCACAAGATGGAGGAGGAGGACGACGTCATTCTGCCAGTGCGAGTCATTACTTACGTTGAAATCGGTCGAGGCCGAAGGCAGAGGCAGCAGCAAGTGAATGGCAGTGTAGTCATGGATACTTCTTGACTCGCCAGCTCTTTCATCATCTTTCGCTTGCCACCGAAGGATTTTATGACTGATTGCTTGAAATTCCACAAGACGACACACAAGTACCTAGGTAAGTCACGAAACAACTTATTTTGGTGGCATGTTTTTTAATGGCGGCTGATTGCATCTATTTATTCGTATAGTTACGACAACGGTGTCATGAAACCGTTACAAGCGAAAGCTCCATCTCATCGATATTTGCCTCCGGCTGCAGAGCACGCTTAGAAAATATTTGCAATGCAATAAATGCAATCTCTCTCGATATCAACGACAGCTCCTGATGACTTCAAAAACTTACGCTATTACGATGGCGTCGCAGATCACTGCTGAAGCTGGTAAAAGGACAGCGAGCATGGAGACGAGCGATAACACCTACAATGCAAGATACAGTCATTAGAGGCCATCTCTGCGTGCCAGCAATGCCGAAGGAGAGCAGCGTGTCAGAGTGGCATCCACTTGCAGCTCAAACGCAGTAATCGTGTTTCTAAATGTATGAGTACTTTCCTTATTGTAACCTTTAGTTGAAAGGAAATTGCCAGGAGGACTTGAAGGAATTCTAAGAATGCCTGTTTACGGGTCCTTTCGCTTCAAGCTCAATGACTCACAATGAGAAAGATATTTATCAACTGCAGCGAGACGCACAATATTGTGCGAGCACCATTTTCGGTCGCGACTTGCAGCCACGAACTCCATTGCGTAGACTGTCACCGTGGAAGCCACGACGTTGCTAGGGGAGCTCGGCCTCATGGAAGGCATGACGTTGCTAGGGGAGCTCGGCGTCAAGGAACCCATGACGTTGCTAGGGGAGCTAAAAATCGAGGATTTCATACGTCGGCGACTTTTCAGCCTAGCTAGCTGTCATTAACTACACTGCACGACCAAGTTTGACGCAAGCTCAACTTAAATTTTTCTTCAGACTTCAGATAACGTACCAGACCCCTAGATGATGCAGTACCCCTAGATGATGCAGTAGTAATAAATAGGCGAGCTTTTAATGAAATGGATTCCCTATGGGGGTCAAATCATAGAATTTGGAATTATTCTGTTTTGCCTCCATTAGATAGCTTGAATTAGGGTGTGACGTGTGCTGGTATATTTCATATTTATATATTTGAGAAAGAGAGTATGCGTATGCATCTGCCGCTCCTATAAAACACCAAGACTAAACAGGTGCCACGCTCTAGAGCTTTCAACAGTTCAATCAAAACGCACTTGGTGGTTTTGGATGCGCATACGGTAGCCAACTGATTTCGTTTCACGAAGCGACGAAATACGAGAAAGCGTAGCCGAGCCAGAAGAGCTGTTCAGAAAGTGAGCATTGAGGAGTTTCAGCTGCTCAGGTCAGCCGGAGAGGATGTAACTAAAAGTCTTAGCCGCCGCCATCAGTCTTTAGGTAAAAAGAAGGGACTGGCTAATTACTTTGCCCTGAGATTTGACCTGAGCGGCGCAAGGAGGCTGCAACTGATGTGATATTACAGCTAGGTCGGCATCACGAGCCGGGGATGATGAGGCGACGAGGCCGGACCGTCAAAACTGAAGTCTGCTTTGCATTTGTTTATCTGAACGATTGTCCTTTTGCTTTCACGGAAGCAGTCGGCAGATTTAAGAATGCTGAGACCAGAATGCGACCGAATTGGAGTGATTTCGCCAACGATGTTATCCGCGCGCTACAAAAATCTCCCCGGCCTGACCCATGCTGTCCGCTAGGCAATCGCTTGAAACGACACTGGCCCAGTAGTACTCGCATAACTTATTGTATCGTGGAATCCGCACGCTAGACACTCTGGTAGCTCTATCTAACGCTGCCTTAGTAAGCGAAGCACGGGCGCAGACTTTCTTGTAGTCAGCAAACGTCGGCCTATCTCCATTCAGCCGAGAGCTGGTGGCGTTCGGTCTGCCGCAACTGCGGGTCTCCGCCATTTGCTTTTGCCGTCGGCTGCAGCTCGGTCTACCTCTTTTTTCCCGCCCAGTCTCCCGACGCTCGCAAAATCGGCGTGGCATGCCTCTGTATCGTGCAAGCTAGCCGCCATCTTGCTGGCCGCTCACATCGGCCTCGGCGAGCGTTGCTGCGGTTGATCTGGCCGACGCTTTGCTTGTGGCCTCGGTTTGATGACGCCGTTTGCTTTCTTAACGGCCAGCCACCCGCTTCCGGCGAAAGGTCGCTGCACGTCCACCACGCTTTCATCTAGTTTACGTCTGCGGCAACTGCTGTGTACTGCGGCAACTGCTGCGTACTGCGGCAACTGCTGTGTACAACGGCAACTGCTGTGTGCTGCGGCAACTGCTGTGTACCACGGCAACTGCTGTGTGCTGCGGCAACTGTGCACAGCAGCAACTGGTGCGTACTGCGTAGCTTTATTTCGGAAGTGGAAGCCGGTTCTGACAAGGCCTCGACGGTGACTACTTGTAAAGCTACGCTAGATCGCCAGAACCTTTGGAAAGCGCTGAAACAGCTGGTTACTTCAATGCGCCTCTGCGACTGCGTTATCTAGTCTTCAAGTCTCCGAGGTTTGAGCACGTGTCTCCTTTGCTACAAGAGCTAGGATGGATGCCGGATGAGCAACGGATACAGAGCAAGGTTCTTACGCTAACCCACAAGGTCCACCACGTCTTATATAACATAATAATATAATAATGCACTTGATAAAGCGCCCTCAGAGAACTCAATCTCTCTCTAGGTGCTTTACATTTGCTGCAAAGGGAAATGCAAATGAATGGTGAGTAATATCATGCATGATAAACAAACAACATGAATACCATGGTTAAGGGTGACATGCACAGGGTCAGCATGCAAATGTGGTTAGTGGCAGCATGCACAGTTTCAGCACGCATAAGCACATCAAAGACGAATCACAGGAATCCACTAAATTCTGTCCTAAAAAGGTGTTTTCCAATTCTTTTTAAATGTGGTACGGTCAAGGGATGTTCTGACGCAGGTCGGGAGGAAGTTCCAGGCTTTGGCAGCATACCCACTAAATGCACGGTCTCCAAAGGATTTGAGGTTTGTACGAGGTATTGGTAAATTGTAGGATTCCGAAAAGCGGCTGGTACTATGCTTGGCCTGATGGGAGAGTATATCTGAGAGATAGGCTGGAACCAAATAATGAAGTGACCTAAGAGTGAGCTACAAAACCTTGAAGTCCATCCGTTGCTTGACTGGTAGCCAGTGCAGGTCGGCGAGAAGTGGAGTAATGTGGCAACTGCGACGCTCACGACAGACTAGCCTAGCTGTGGAGTTTTGCACCAGCTGCAATCGCCTGATCGCACATGCTGGTAAGCCAGCGAGCAGTGAGTTGCAGCAGTCGAGACGGGATGTCACGAATGCGTGGACCAACTTAAATGTGGCATCCTTATCTAAGCAATCGCGAATTTTAGCAATGTTATGGAGCTAAAAATAGGCAGATTTGACTGTGGAGCTGACGTGGTGGTCTAACGAGAAGTCGCTTTGGAATATGACACCTAGATTTCGAGCTAATACAGCAGGAGATATGCTGGCAGAGCCGATTTTGAGATTCAGCCTTTCCAATCTCTGAATCGCAATGGGTTTGTCCATGACTAGTAAGTTAGTTTTATTATCGTTTAGTTTTAGAAAATTTGCTGCCATCCATGTGCGAATGTCATCAATACATGCAGCAAGTGAGTTGAGAGAATTTGAGGTGCTCGAAGGCTGGGAGGGATCAAAGCAAAGGTACAACTGAGTGTCATCCGCATAGAAGTGAAAGCCTAGATTGTGCTTGGATATCACATCAGCAAGAGGGAGAGCATAAACTTTCTCTTTGTTGCGTGAGACGAAGTCTGTTGGCAACCGAATGCGTACCGAAAGCCGCTTAGGCTGTGAGTGGGCTATACAAAACTCTCCTGCGTAACACCCACATGGTCTTTATGAGTTTGTTGAGTTACAGACAGAGATACATTGCATTAAATTTCTTGGGTTTTACTATTTATCCGTACTCCTGCAAAGCTGCGGCGAGCGATTTCCTTACTGCCGGTCATTCCCGGTCATGCTCGCGGCTGGTGAACGCACGGAGCCAGCCAAGCCGACGGGATGAGAGATGGCAATCAGCTGACAATGGGCTTAATCGAAGGCCGAGGAGGCAGTAATCTTGGGGCAAATATGTGCATGCTAAGCTAGGTTATATTTGCATAGGGATTACAGCGTTCCAGCATGATTGGCGGAAATGATGTCGGCCATCGGCAGAATAAGTATTGCCGCTCCCCTAGCTATTGTGGCTGTGCGGCTGTTCGTGCAACGCCGGCCAGGTATGCAATCCATCGGGAATTCTTGCCGATGTTTAGTGTTTTTTGGCTACGATATATGTGTTGAGTGACACCAAGCTGCACTTGTATATACTACTAAATCCCTCGGAACCTAAAAAGCTGCGGCTCCTGAAAAACTAAAATCCGGTCTCGTGTTTACACCTGAGTCCGTGCCTCGTGCACACATGCGAGATGGCACTGTGCATGTTGCTGCTGAACATATTGACATGTCGACAATGTGCCTGCTATCTCTAACCGCTATGTGCTTGTTGAAATTGTCCACGTTATCACTGACCATTCGACCTCGCTTTCTTTGCAGAATCTGCAGTGAGCTTAGAAAGAGATTAAGTTCTCTGAGGGCACTATATAAATGTGTAGTTACTATTCCTGCTATTCCTGCTATCGGTATGGGCATGGCCTTTGCAAAACATCCGAAGATAGAGCCGTATAAAAAAATAATCCGGATAAAAAAAGGTTTCAAAAAATCCCTGCGGAATTCGGAAACCCGCGGTATGGATAGACGGCTGAACTCACGACTTGGACACATTGAGCAATGGCGGAGCAACTGTGAGTGGCAGAGCGGGCCTAATTATTATACCACTCTCTACTGTTTGCAATCTCATCGGTCATCATCAACGATTCCCTATGATTTATTCCATCGCCTCATCCACTACCGGTCTATCCGGCCTCCGCTCATCCTCGATTTGAGCAGGCTTGAATGGAGCTTCCTGACCAGACCTCAGCCTCCCCCCACCCGGTGCTACTTTGGATGTTTAGCGATCGTGGGTGCAGAGAGAGAAAGAGAGAGCGAGCGAGCGAGAGAGGGAATGATAGACAGAGAGCGACACAGAGAGAGAGAGAGAGAGAGAGAGAGAGAGAGAGAGAGAGAGAGAGAGAGAGAGAGAGAGAGAGAGAGAGAGAGAGAGAGAGAGAGAGAGAGAGAGAGAGAGAGAGAGAGAGAGAGAGAGAGAGAGAGAGAGTGATCGAACGAGAGAGAGAGAGAGAGAGAGAGAGAGAGAGAGAGAGAGAGAGAGAGAGAGAGAGAGAGTTGGAGAGGGAGATAAAAGAAGGCACCTGACTCCACATGAAAGGAGTCGGCAAGCACAGCCGATGTTCTTACTGGCGCATAATAATTTTGATCCTGCTACTCTTGAACTGGCATCCCTGTGCTAAGTCGTGCATTTGGCTCTAATTAAAAAGGTCCACCCCTATATTTACATTGCAACATTAGGTGGGCTTCTACAGACGAGCATTAAAAAATGTCTAAGAAAATTAGCATGGAGGAAGGCAATGATGAAACCAAGCACAGTGGGAGAGACAATATGGAAAGTGAGAGAGATAGCGAGCGAGCGAGTGAGCGAGGAAGAAAGAGAATGAGAGATCAATGCAGTGTAAAGAAAGTGAGCGGAGAGAGACGGTGAGAAATACTGCAGCCAGAACGGTAGCAAAACCTGAATAGAGCGAACTGGGATTCGTTCAATCAGACTGCACTGTGCTGGAAAGAAATATGCGGCCAAGCTGCCACGATTGTAACTTTAAGCTACGTGAAGTCAATATTTTTGCAAAATAATACTTGCCAATACTTTGAACTAAACATTTTTTTAAGTGTTTTTATAAACTAATTGGTAAGAAATTGAGAGTTATCACTCCGCACAACCGACGACTCGGCTAGGTGACGAGCGCAGCGCGCTGGCAGCAGTCGCAGCGGCGGCGGCCGTCCCGCTCGGGGAGCGCTGCCGTAGAGCTGCTCTTACCGGGTACACGCTGAGCGTCATGAGTGAATCGCCGCGCTTCGTCCAGTGGCCGCCACGCCTCGCAATGAAGACGGCACTGCCGGCATAAGCGACGAAGGTGAGGGCCGCGCACACAGCCGTAACCAGCTGCAGTGCTAATCTCTGGTCTTCCGTTCCTGTAAAAAGGCGACCGCGGTGAGGCTGCTGGCGGCTCGAATCACGCGTCGCAGTATGCTTCTCTTTTTCCTTAATTTTCCGAGGCTCGCAGTCAGTGGGCGCCGCGTCGTCGTGTCGCCGCGCTTGAATCGGCGTCGCGGAGCGTCGCGGATCGCTCGCGCGCCGGGAGCGGGGGCGGCGCCGGGAGCGGGGCTCGAGTCGCAGGCTGCAACTTTCCAGCTCCCGGAGCTTTTCGTCTCCGCCACCGCCGCCGGAGCAGCAGTTCGGGCGTCGACGATGACTAAGGGGGCCGTAACTCCTGCAACTTCCGGTCACTCTCGCCTATCGACGCACTTTCGGGGTAGGATTGGGGCGGCCGCCTGTCGCTGCTTTTCGGACGCTATTTCGCGACGGCGGTCCGCCGCGCGCGCGCGGGCGCGCGTCCGTGGCAATGCTCGACTGCATTAGCTCGTCGCTCGATGCGCGCCTTGAATTTTTCTCGCGCTTTTATTTCGGACCCGCGACGAGCCGCTCGACCCGTGAGCCTGACCCGTGCGAGCGCTGCCAACTTTTAGGAATAGCCTCTCCCCGCTCGCAGGACGGCGATCGATTCGGCGTGAAACGGTGGGCGCAAGCGAAATCGGCCAGATTATGACAGCTATTTATTATTGACGGGTCCTGAATTGTAAGGTTTGGGAACTGACTGTGCGATAATCCACGGCTGAGGCCGCGCAAACGCCGAGCATATTAGATGCACAGCGAGACGTTTTTACGAAGTTGTCAATGGCATTTGAGCGCCGCTGGACCACGAAGAAGCCATCGGCGTAGGTCGTGGCCGCCGCTTCTGAATGCCTGTGACTCATCGTTGCTGCTAAATAGACTTTTCTACGCTATGTGGATGCGGACTTGCCATATTAAGGTACGCCTGCCTGCCCTTCGTCTCCGCCGCGTTCCGCTGCTGTCGGTGACCCTGCGTACAACTCGTGACGCTGCATCTTCAAGTCGCTTGCCGCTTTACAAGGTTCCGTCGTCGTAAGTATTAGCCGCGAGTCGGCTGAGAGACTAAGGCCACTTCGAGAGCCTCGTTTGCGGCGGCCTCCCTCCATCCATCCGGACGTGGAAGCCACTGCAACCTAGTAGTAGCAGCCGCCAGCCCGCCCCCGGGCTCCGCCCCCTCGGGTCCGCCGTCACGGAGCGGTGCGCCGACCGCGGCTGGTCGCTCTCCGAGACCGCTCGACTCGCCCGCGTGCCCGCTCATCGCACCTCGGTCGAAGCCTGGGCGCGCCAGGCAATGGCGGCGGCGGTGCTGCGGCAGTGGCGAGCGCGCGGCGACACGCGTCTTCCCCGCAGCGCCGATCCACCGAGCGTCCCCCCCCCACCGCCGCCGCCGCCGTCGCCGCCGCAGCGCGGTGGCTCACCCTCGTAATCGAGCGTCGCGGAACACAAGGCGGTGGCGGCGGCAGGTGGTTGCGACGACGCATTTGCCGACGTAGCGCCAGCCTCGACGGAAGGCGTCGCGACGGTGGCCATAGCGGCTGCCGGGGTGGCCGGCTCCCGAGACGCGCTGCGACGGCCGTACGGCTGGCGTTAGCGTTAGCGTGCGTTCGCGAGCGGACGCAGCCGAAGAGCGAGCGAGGACCCTTAATTCAACACGGGCGCCCGCCCCTCCCTTCCGCCGTATCACCAGAACAAAGAACTGGAGCGATAGCGCCCAGCAACGGCATCCGTCGCGCAGGGGCGCTGACAGTTGCGGACTAGTCACTTCGTAGCTACCGCCCAGCCGATCCCCGCCCGGCCCGGCTCGCGGGCCAGTTCGCGACCTGTCGGAGCGGCGTCACATCGCGCTGGCTGCTGTGCTGGACCGAACGCTCACCGCGCGGCCATCTATCTGCATGTTCGATCGGCCTGGCGCACACGTACTCAAAGGCACCGCCGCCGCCTGCTCGCTACACTAGCCTCACTCTGACGCGACGCCCCGCACGCGGAGTGGATGCTTTGCAGCGGAATCTGTCGGCCAGCGAGGTGCGAGGCACGGGTCAAAAGTCAAAATCGGCTCAAAAGTGGTCACATATGGCGGTCAAGAGGCAAGAGGCTCTTTCAGTCGCTTCTTCTCCGACCTTCACCCTTGCGTAAGCGGGACTAGCACGAACGATAAGCACGAACTCGCCGCGGACCCGGCGTGTTCGTGCTCAGTTCTTAGATTGACCAGTATGCAGCAATCGCCGCAAGACCAATGAATTCTCTGTGACGTAGGGCTGGTCCTTTAGGTTGATGACGCTTATGGACGTTCTTGGCGACTCGAAAGTTTCTTGAAAAATTGAATTTGCGTATATAGACCGCGCGAAAGTGTGACTTACAGCTGGTGCCAAAATATGCAGCTAGGATGTCTGTAGTTAGCGTTGCGGTCGCCACATCACACCAATTCTCGCCAACCTGCACTGGCTCCCAGTCAAGCAAAGCATCGACTTCAAAGTTGTATCACTAATAATAATAATAATAATAATTCACTTGATAAAGCGCCCTCAGAGAACTCAATCTCTCTAGGCGCTTTACATTTGCTGTAAAGTGAAATGCAATTGAATGGTAAGTAAAATCATGCTTGAAAAACAAACGAATTGAATATCACTCACTTTAAGGTCCCTGCATTTTTTGGCCCCAGCCTACCTACCAGATCAACTCCCCCAGCAGGCATATCATCCGCTTTCCTGAATCTAGTCGCTTAACTAATAATAATAATAGTAATGCACTTGATAAAGTGCCGTCAGATAACTTTCTTTCTAGGCGTTTTACATTTGCTGCAAAGGGAAACGCGATTGAATGGTGAGTAATATCTTGCTTGATAAACACGAATAATATGGTTAGGGGTGACATACACAGGGTCAACATGCAAATGTGCCACTAACCACATTTTCATGCTGACCCTGTGCATATCACCCCTAACCATGTTATTAATTTTGCTTGTTTTTCAAGCATGATTTTACTTACCATTGAATGACATTTCCCTTTGCAGCAAATGTAAAGCGCCTAGAAAGAGATTAAGTTCTCTGAGGGCGCTTTATCAAGTACATTATTATAATGGCAGCATGCACAGTGTCATCACGCATAAGCACATCAAGGACGAATCACAGTGACCCACCAAATGCTGTCCTAAGTAGGTGTGTTTTAAAATTCTTTTTAAACCTACACGCCGTATATACCTCAAATCCTTTGGAGATCGGGCCTTTAAGTTCGCATGCTTTCATAGCCTGGAACTCAGCTCCGGTTGGGGTCACGACATTCACAGACTTGTTGACATCTAAGAAGAAATTAAAATGCCTCTTTTCATCACAGCATTTAGTGGGTCCACGTGATTCGTCTTTTGTGTGCTTATGCATTCTGACACTGTGCATGCTGCCACTAACCATATTTGCATGCTGACCCCGTGCATGTCACCTCTAACCCTATTATGCTTGTCGCCAGTGAGCATGCTACCACTAGCCATTCGATCACGCTTCCTTTGCAGCAAATATAAAGTGTCTGGAAAAAGATTAAGTTCTCTGAGGGTGCTATGCAAATGTAAGAATATTTCTTCAAAAGAGATGCTGATAAGATGCTTAGACCAGGTATTGCTGAACACTTTGGTGCAGCAGATCTTTTCGCAGGGCACTTCGCAGTGGATTGAGTCAGACTGAGTGAATGGAGTCAGGCACTGCTCGAGAACATTAAGGATTCGCCGATCGTTTGTTGATATCCAATGGCGAGTTCTGATTCATTCCACAACGAGATCGGCATGCGTAATAGGCAGATTCCTCTAGTCGAGAACAATTTTTTTCCGTTGCTTAAATACAAAAACCAAGAAAACCTAATCCAATCCAGCCAAGCTCACGGGAAAGAGCAACGCGGCGTCCGGTTGGGGCTCAAGCTTGCACGAAAACGACTCGCATCGGAAGCGAGAGAGTAGCAAGCGACTAGTGGCTTCCTCTAATATCGGCACAGTGGCCTTCTGCTTCCTTCTCGCTATTGGCAACTAGAAGGTAATGCTGGCGACGACAGAATCCGGAAGCAGTTCAACACTTTTAGTCAAAGGTAAAGGTAAAAGTTCGGCTTTTTCAACAGTCTCGTTGATAGGGCAGCAGAAGAGCTTTAGCCACCATTAAAGTGCCTATAGAGAGAGAGAGAGAGAGAGAGAGAGAGAGAGAGAGAGAGAGAGAGAGAGAGAGAGAGAGAGAGAGAGAGAGAGAGAGAGAGAGAGAGAGAGAGAGAGAGAGAGAGAGAGAAAGATATATATATATATATATATATATATATATATATATATATATATAAAGAGAGACAGAGACAGACACACAGAGAGAAAGACAGAGAGGGGGAAGAGAGAGACATTGAGTTATCTGAGGGCGCTTTAAAATATGCATTATTATTATTACTGCAGCGCGAACAAGATTGGATTGTCCGCTGTTGGACAGGAACCCACAAGTTGGCTTTCGAAGTGGAAGCACATGATCTCTGATGTATCGTCAACGGGAAAATAAAGAATGGGCTAATGGGACGGATGGGATGGGATGGCTAATATGGAACTCGCATGTGCAGTTGCAGAAACAGCCTTCTAGGAAACCAGCTGACTTACGATTAGGCCGCCGCCGCCACCGCGGTTTCCGTCGATTTTTCCATAGGCGATCCGCAAAGCCCTTCACACAAGAATAGTCGTGGGCTCGCTGTAATCAGAGAGGTAGAAAGGGGCGGGAAAACCTGCAACGCAGCTTTGTGTCGCTTCCCGGTAGCAGTTGCCACGCGTGATCTGTTTGAAGAACCGCCAAAGAATAAGTAGAAAGGGACGATACAATATAGGCAAACTGAGGCTGGTGCTCAGAGTGAGGCGGATGCAAGATGTTTGGTGAGCTAATGATGACCACTTGTATGCTCTGCTACAAAATGAGCTGTTCCAGAGGAGTGGGTAAAACAGGAGCTGCTATGTCGCTCTAATAAGTGAGGATACGCAGTGCAGACTTGGCGTTTGACGAGCTCACGACACATTTCACGATAGTGGGTTGACCTTTAAGTTATTTTTAATTTTAATTTATCTAATTTATAAAATAATTTATCTATTATTTAATATTTAACTATCGATGAAGCTCTCTTCGATCCTCTGTATCAGACAAGAGCGAGCAGAGAGCTGTCTCCTGCAAGTGAGAGCTCTCTCTCTCTCTCTCTCTCGCCTGCATGGCCGGCTGGACTGTCGCACAGGCGAAGTCCATCCTCCACATCTTCCGCTGTCTCTTTTTTTGGCCGTCAAGAACAAGTGTCAACAAATAGCTGGCGATCTTTGAAGTTAATTTCACTCACTCATGAGCGCTTTTGACAGATTCCCGGCACGTGGATGACGAGTATGATTATTTATGTCCTCCTGTAACGCCAGAAAGCCAAAACGGCCAAGGAAGTACGACGCTGCAGAGTTTTCTGTAGGTAGCCCATTTAGGTCCAAGTGGCTTTCGGTGCCGGCACCACGGCAGCCCACCAACTTCATCTCGCGCGAAAAAAAAAAGAAAAAACGAGAAGCATGCTGAGCGAGAGAGGCCGTCTATGAAGTGAAGATTAGCGAGACATTAGCAGCTCAGTACTGCTAGGAAGAGCGTGCCGAAGATGGCAGCCGGAGAGTAGATTTCGTTGCTTCTGAGTTGCTGACTTCCGGAGCTGTGGAATTGGGAGTAGACTGTGGAAGTTCACAGTTTAGGACCTGCTGTTATAAGCTTCTGCTGTCTGTAAGCGAAGAAATCGATTAGCTGTTGGGCTGTAAGTGGAAGACCTTAGGGAGCGGCAAGCTGGTGAGGACACACTGGTGAGAACAGTATAGCTGGATTCGAAGGAGCCAAGCCAACATGGCGGGACTTGTAGGCCAGTACACGAATTTCACTATGGATTCGTTGGTGGACCGGGAACCGTCATAGCTCCTTCAGTAAAGAAGACACGTTGCTGAACCTCTGGAATTTCTTTCAATCTTTGCATCACAACTCATGACCAACTTAATAATAAGAATAACAATAATAATTTACTTGATAAAGCGCCCTCAGAGAACTTAATCTCTTTCTAGGCGCTTTACATTTGCTGCAAAGTGAAATGCAATTAAATGGTAAGTAAAATCATGCTTGAAAAACAAACAAAATGAATAATATGGTTAGCGGTGACATGCACAGGGTCAGCATGCAAATGTGGTTAGTGGCAGCATGCACAGTGTCAGCACGCATAAGCACATCAAGGACGAATCACAGGGACCCACTAAATGCTGTCCTAAATAGGTGTGTTTTTAAGTTCTTTTTAAATGTGGTCAGGTCAGGGGATGTTCTGACGCAGGTCGGGAGGGAGTTCCAGGCTTTGGGAGCATACGAACTAAATGCAAGGTCTCCAAAGGATTTGAGGTTTGTACGAGGTATTTCTAGACTGTTGGATTCCGAAAAGCGGGTGATACGATGCTTGGCCTGATGGGGGAGTATGTCGGAGAGATAGGCTGAAGCCATAGAATGAAGAGACCTAAAAGTGAGCGACAAAACCTTAAAGTCAATCCGTTGCTTGACTGGCAGCCGGTGCAGGTCGGCGAGAAGTGGAGTAATGTGGCAACTGCAACGCTCACGACAGACAAGCCTAGCTGCAGAGTTTTGCACCAGCTGCAATCGCCTGATCGCACATGCTGGTAGGCCAGTCAGCAGTGAGTTGCAGAAGTCGAGACGAGATGTCACGAATGCATGGACCAACTTATACGTGGTATCCTTATCTAGACAAGCCCGAATTTTAGCAATATTATGAAGCTGGAAATAGGCAGATTTGACTGTAGAGCTGATATGGTCGTCTAACGAGAGGTCGCTTTGGAATATGACACCTAGATTTTGAGCTGATTCGACAGGAGATTAGCAGGCAGAGCCAATTTTGAGCGTCAGCCTTTCCAATTTCTGAATCACACTGGGTTTGCCCATAACTAGTAAGTTAGTTTTGTCATCGTTTAGTTTCAGAAAATTTGCTGCCATCCATGTGCGGATGTCATCAATGCATGCAGCAAGTGAGTTTAGAGAATTTGAGGTGCTCGAAGGCTGGGAGGGATCAAAGCAAAGGTACAACTGAGTGTCATCCGCATAGAAGTGAAAGCCTAGATTGTGCTTGGCAATCACATCAGCAAGAGGCAGAGTATAAACTATGAAAAGAACCGGACCTAGCACGGAGCCCTGAGGTACTCCATATTTCAGAGGTACTTCAGATGATATTTGTCTATTCACGTCAATACTCTATAGTCTCCCACTGAGATAGGACCTGGACCACTGCAGAGCAGTGCCAGTGATGCCCAGGCGAGATGAGAGGCGCTCTAGAAGAACTTTGTGATCGATGGTGTCACAAATTTAAGAGGTTTAGCGAGTTTTTTGGTATCTCAGCCACAACTGAATCACAGTAGTCCAACCTAGACAGACCCGTGGAACTAGTAAAATTTTTATCAAGCTACCGTAGTTGATATATCCTAATCGTTGATAGATTTGAACGTAATAACTGGCTGTGGAAGCGGTCTTTCTAATGTAAATTTCAAACTCGATGCAGTTATTAAATAGGAATCCTACATTTTGAGCACAGGACGGAATGAATGTCACATTATAGCATGATTGATCAGTAGAGCAAAGTATCCGAGAACAGCTAGTGCAGCTGTGCGTCTTAGATAGCATCTGAGTAGGAGTTCAGTTTTATTATAGTTTATTTTTTCAAAATTTACAAAAACCTTGGATCGAATTCCTGCCAGGCAACCATTCACTGTATCAGTCGCTGCAGCAAACTCGGACGGTTTAATGACAAATACTGCTGGGTATCCTCGTCAGCCTAAACGTGACAGCTGATCCAATGGGCTCGAATCATTCATACGAAAAGCTCGTTATAACAAAGCTATATCGGAGACTGGTCTGCAGGATGAGGAACAATCACTGACATACGAAACTGATTGATCACGATCGGACAAGTAGGTTTACGAACCAAGCCAGTTTTTCTTCTACAAGACCAATCGTAGCTCTCAATCATTGAAATAGTGTATCGTGATCAATGGGGTTAAATGCAGCTCACTAATTGAGCTGGACTAGGGCAGTTACCTTATTACCATCGTTACAGCTTAGGATTTCGCTGGTCACACGGAAGAGAAGAGACGTTGCAGTGAAGTGGTTTCACTTTGTTCTAGATGTCTGCTTAGAAATTTTTTTTTAGAGAATCCTAGAAAAAAATGACGAAAAGGCGATAGTTCCTGAGAATCACTGAATCTAATCCAGAATTGTTTACCAGTGGTCGAACTATGGACAATTTGAAAGACTTTTGAACATCCCCGTTATTCGGAGAAGCATGCAAAGCTTGATTCATTGTCGAACTTATTTTATCCGTTGGTAAAGACCAGAAAGAGTATGGTATGGGATCATCAGTTGACGAGTTCATTTTACTGGACTTAATTTTGGTAAGCACTTCGTTTAAGTAAACCTTGGAAAATTTCCAAAGGATTACCTTGTAGCCTGTCTGATGTCACTGGTTTCGGCTCTTGCTTTTTCGATTGTGACTTCATGGACGCACAAATATGCGCAGTTTTGTTAAGCGAAGAGGAAGGAAACGTAATCGGCCAATCGTAGCAGTGAGTCCACCCAGAGCTTTAAGGCAAATGATTTACTTTCTTTTAAATTTCCTTTTGGGTCTGAATAGCCGAACTTCATTATTTCGAGAGAGAGAAAACGAAGCACAAGCGTTTTCAGCTTTTTGATGGTGACTCGGATGCTTTGAACCTGGTGTATCTGATTAGAGTTACACTCAGACTTATTTAAGCTCCGTTCAAGCCCGTGCCTTGCATTACCCCATCTTTTGAAATTGTTCGGTGAATTAGATGGAAATTCCTACGACTCAAGACCTAATATTGGGGAGTGACCTCATCGATAGCATTCATAATTTTTGAGTTAATTACATCAACGAGGGTATCGAGGGTTTTGAATTCCGCCTCTCCTTCACTATGCACTACTTCAGATCATCGGTTTGATTCCGTACCAGCTTCCTGTTAAGCCTCTCTCCTTCTCTCACTCCCTCTCTCCCTCTCTCTCTCTCTCTCCCTCTCTCCCTCTCTCTCTCTCTCTCTCTCTCTCTCTCTCCCTCTCCCCTCTCTCTCTCTCTCTCCCTCTCTCTCTCCCTCTCTCTCTCCCTCTCTCTCTCCCCCTCTCTCCCCCCTCTCCCTCTCTCTCTTCCTCTCTCTCTCCCCTCTCTCCCTCTCTCTCCATCTTTCTCTCTCCCTCTCTCTCTCCCTCTCTCTCCATCTCCCTCTCTCTCTATGTCTCTGCCTCTGTCCCACTCTATTGCTCTCGGCCAATAGTTGCCTCTCAGCGTTAACTTATTTTGCACTAATTTAACCTATTTAAATCTTTGCCATTTCTACTCGCAGCTTACTTGGTTGACAAACCAACTCAAGCTCTACCGATATTGCTTCCGTCATAGGTGCGTGCAGCATCGTCTCACATCAGAAAGTAGCCAATAATTACTCTGGCACAGCGTGTACAATCGTTGTCTGGAGCGACGTGAAAATCACTCTTTAGAGGAACTGCTACCCGCGAGCCCTCCTCTACTCAGCGGCGTAGTGAGAAACTTCGGCACCCGGGAACAAAGCAACAAATGACGCCCCTTCCCTTGTCAAAAATTACTGTAAAATAGCTCCACCGAACAAGAAATGTAAAACCAAATCGTAATAACACACTTGATAAAGCGCCCTCAGAGACGTCAAACTCTTTCTATGCGCTTTACGTTTGCTGCAAAAGAAACACGATCAAATAGTTGAAAAACATGGGCTAGATTGCGTAACGAGTAGAGAGTGTATTTTTCAACTGCAGTAAAGGTATAAGGCAGCTATCGCAGCTTTAACTCAGGTGAATCTGTCTGGCCTTGAACGTGGCAAACTGATCTATTACAATTTGAAAGTCAATATTTTCAAGTGTTTCTTTCTCTATGCTTAAGAAGGCCTGATGAGAGAGTCGATCTTGCTCCATTGCCACTCTCAAATAAGACAGGATTATCTTTATCTTGCCAAAGAAATTCGCAAGTCACTCTCAAATTAGAAAGCACATCTTCCCCATAACTGACAATGAAAGACATGAGTCACAGTTCTGTCTTTATTGCCGAGTAGTGGCGTGTGGCAAGAAGCATTTTACAGTCACACATTTCTTCGTACAGCCCTGCTCCATCAACTCCTGAAAAGTAGAAGCCTCCAAGATCTAGACGTTTCTGGCGGACTTTGGCCTGGTCTAGTGCCTTCAACTGCTTCGTAACTCCCAATAAAAAAAACAAATTTGGCATCAAGGTCTGTGAGCAGGGAAAACCTAATTGTAATAGCATGTTGGAGAGAGTCTGTGCTGTCCTTTATTATTCTTAAAATTTCATAGTCTGCAATGAGACCAACATATTTTTACTGTTCTTCGGGAATCTGTGTCCTTCGGCAAATTCTTCGTTTAGCTGCAACTCCAAACAGTTCCCTTTTCGTTTTGGTATCTAGTAGTGATTCCTTGCGCAGGTCTTCTGGAAGTCTTGACCACTCAATCTCAAAAGAGTGGAAGTCACAAGAGGCATCTTGGAAGCTCATATCTTGAACCTGAAGTCTTCTCTGAGCGCAGTCAATATTCCTTAAACGCTGTACCGAAATAGCAACCGAACGAAAAACCTAAATTTTAAACTACAATGTTGCTGAATGCCAGCTTCACTTCTTTTTTTCAAGTGTTTCACTTGTATCCTCTGACAGTTTCTCCAAAAGGCTTATAGTGCTGCTCAGTCCATCATTAACAGCTTTCACTGCCTCCACTCTTGCAATCCACCTTGTTGCAGAGTTACGTTTGACTTTGATGGCTAAGACTTGCTCCAGTTCTTCCAGCATCAGAGTTTATCTTGAAAATATTAAGAAGAAGCTCTCTGCTGTTCCAGGAAATGGAATTGCGACGGAGTTTTGACTTGCAGCATTAACTGCCAGGTTCAAGCTGTGGTTATAACAAATTATGAACATTGTCTCTTATTTCTGAATAGTATTCTCTTTTGGACACCTGATAAGTGGCTAAACATGACTACTGTATTTTTGCATCCCAGCCAGGTCAAAGTCAGTCTAGCTTGTGTGGTCTATTAGCGTGTCGGTGTTCAGCCACTGCACGATGGCTCGCCCTTGACGCGACGCAGCCCACCTGTGGCAGGCAGAGTGGGGCGAGCTGACGGGTAGGGCTGTTGCAAGGCAGACGGAGAGGTGAACGGCCGTGTGCTTGTTTTGCTTCGAGCTCCAACCGAACGCTCGGTGGTTAAAGCCCCTCGGCGTTTCCGTGTCGTTGCGTGTATACACTCAGAGCGCCAAGCTACAGCTTTGTCTAAGTCTATAAACATGCTCAACTAGGTCAGCCAGCAATTGTCGAATCCATTGACTTGCTTGAAATCAGATTGGAATTTTCACGTGAAAAAGTTTAAAAATATGCACAAATCATTTTGATTTTGGCGCCCTCTTGGCCTTGGTGCCTGTGGACATCTTTATTGGAGCATCATGACATCTGTTGAGTAGACTAGACACAAAAAGAGGTCAAAAACTCGTCCGATCGTCACAGAGAGTTCTCCATTCATGTAAATTGTCAATATGTGTGTAAGGTATAGCGCTGCAGTCCTGATAGTTGGTCTTTTGTTACATCAGTGGTCTTACGTGGGCGTGTTGAAACCTAAAACAGACGTATAAAGCAAGACACTAAAGCAACAAAGCGGCGTGTAACACTTACGCTGCTATGACACTCTGGCTGTATGAACTCGTCCTGCACCACTCGTCCTGCCATCTCTGATGGCATTAAGCAATGGAAACGGTGGAATGCTGGATTAGAAGATTGCTGCTGCCGAAATAGCATTAGCGTTAGCTAAACTTGGTGAAGACCAGGAGCCGTTTGTGTTACAGTCCATGGCTAGTCGGTACTAAACCCAACGTCGTATAGTACTGAGTCAGCTGTGTGCCCACACCGTCGAAGCTTAAACACAATCGCTGTGCCCGAGCATTCGAACCTCCGATGAGCGAGCCGCATCCGAGGCTGCGCCGCCGGGAGGCCGTGCGCTGCGTTCGCCGCCGCCGCCGGCGGCGGCGCTGGTGTGTGGCGAATAGAGAAAGTCGGCGTCGGCGAAAGGGCCGAGCGAGCGCGCCGACCAAGTGCTCGGCGCGCTGCACGTGCCGTCGCATGCGCCCGTGCCGTCGAGTCGCTGCCGGTTTGCGGTCGGACGAGCGAGCCTCTCTACCTCCCGAGAAAAAGACGGGGCACTGCCATTGGCACGCTATAGCAGGTGGCTGTTCTTTTCAGACTACGACCACTAATTTCGGCGCATCGACGCTCCCTCGAAGGCTGCTGCCTCGAAACATTTGACAGGGCACCGTCGGTTCGCGTTTCGCCCCAGTGCCATTGGCCACGAGAATAAAAGAAATGAATAAATAAATGCTAGCTGTTTGAACAGCCTCTTTTGTATACAGCGAAAGAAGAGCCGTTACGGCTATAAGAAGCGCACTAGACTGAAATAAAAATAAATATAATTCATTTGTATAGCTCCCCAAGAGAACTTAATCTCTATTCAGGCGCTTCACATATGCCTCGGGGCTCGAGCCCATGACCTCAGTCAGTCCTTAGTCGGGGTGAGCACCTTAACCACTAGACCAAACCACTACGGCCACAAGAAAGTACTGGCTGAAAGACGCTTGCATTTGCATTAGCAACGTAGCGCTTTCGTCGTAGAAATCGATGAGGCAGTTCCGTTGTTCATCAGCTATTCGTGTATCCGTTACCAGCAGGCTAAACAAGCTGCCGCCATGGATAACGCCTTGTCAGCGTAGGTACGCGATGTCTCAGACCGTGCAGTGCTATATGTATACTATATATATATATATATATATATATATATATATATATATATATATACTATATATATATATATATATATATATATATATATATATATATATATATATATACGTTGCATATGTATATATTTGTGTGTGTGTGTGTGTGTGCGCGCGCGCGCGTGTGTATATACATGCGTCCAATCCAGAGAACTGAGTAAGTCAATGATCAGCTAGTAGCTTACTTGTGTGGGGTACGCTATCTTTAGCGCTTGAAACCAGCCTGCACTTTCTTTAGTAGTTTTCCAATGGCTGGCACGAGAAAGCTGACAACTTTCTTGCCCAGGAACGCCTATTGGTAAGACGATGCCAAGTGACTGTTGTTTGTGACCGAGATAATCACTAGAAGATGGTAGCACCTTGAATGAATGCTGCGCCAAGCGAAGCAGCTTGGTCCTCTGAATATGTGTTATATCCTCAGATGAAGCTTCTGCTTTGCGTCGTGGCGCACTCTCCGTTATAAAATTATGCGTAAGTAGGTTCAGCTACCTATCAGTGGTAAGACTAAATGTCATCAAGTCTGAGTAGTCAGCTTTAACAATGTCTGCATTCTGAGTTTGTTTGGATTATTTCTTCCTTAAACGAACTAACTTGAATTTTCGCGAGCTGCAAACGCAGTTCAATAGGCTTCTTTTACATCTAGAGTTGATCGGAGCCGATAGTTGCAGTGTTAGAAATTTGACAGTCAGCACTCGCAGCAGGTCGATCAGAGCAAGTGATGAGATACAAGACGGGTCAAATTGCACATGCGTCCGACGGAATTGCATGGAGCAGTGGAATACGCGAATGAATTGGCTACAGGTTTTATTTTGGGACAAACGATGAATACGATATATAGTAAACGGCAAATACGAGTTAAGATATCGTACCAGTTATTTTGGCAAACTTTTCGTCTGAACCTCGGACTCGCCTAGATGGTGCAATATTCGGGACAGGTGTGTAGAAGCGCTTGAGTTGAAAGATGAGTGACGGAATTCACACCTAGGATATAGTAAGACTGCTATATAGTGCACAGCTCACCTGGCAGTAGAAGAATCCTAGGGAACTGTGAGGTTTCTCGTGAGTTAAGCGTACGCTTTTTGACTGCTGACCAAGACTTAGTACGCTCGAATTTATTTGAGCTTACAATTAATGCAGGCAACCATGTAACGATTAAGCAGTGGCATGGACGCGTATTACCGAAACACTGAAGGGGCCTTCATAAATTCGTGGATTATTATTATGTGAAATAGGGGGCTATTAAAAAAATTTCCACACCTTGGTCCTCTTCCGCTTTGCATGTTAAAAAAAGGTTTTACTGCGAGAGATTTCGCCGACATTGAGGCTGACATTACTACAAAAGAGAAAGATCTGTTACGCTTGCCGATAATTGAAAATACCTCGGACATTGGCTGTCAGGTGCTAAATATTTCTTTACGCTTGATCTTAAATCTGGCTTTCAGTGCGTGAAAATGGTGTCGGAAAGAAGACAATTTAAGAGCCTCTTTCTTGTAGGGGCCAAGGCTACCACTAGTTACTAGCACGACGGTGACGCTTGAGAACGTAAGAACTAGCGACAACGCCTTCAGAGCACGCCCGCGGCTTTGTTTTTCCTAAGTGTTAGATATTGCTTGGATTAAATAATTGCCTGGATTAAATTAATAAATTTATATATTTAAATTATTAAATTAAATAAAGTACTCAACTATTAAATTATTAAATAAATCAATTGCTTGGATTAAATCAAGCACTAAGTTGGATCACTGGTTGAACCCGGCAGTCATCTTTTGAAACTCTTGTTGTTGCGTAAGTATGGATATTACTCAGCCTTCCGTCAAAATGCCTTCCGACTTTTGATGCGATCAGGTATTGCGCATTCAATCTTCAAAAATGTAATGCCTAAATGTTGATTTGGCTGCCTTCTCTACCAACATGAGACATTAAATAAGTCTCCTGCTAAACCACTGTTAACATAAATGGCAGTTCTTAATTGAGCTGAAGTTAATTATGTACCGGTGTTCTGCTGAACTGCATCGACCTGTGGTAACTTTTTTATCCCCAATGACTCCGGGCATATGAAAATACATACATACATACTCAGTGCATACAGCTACTGAGAAGCTCATTGAATTTGTGGTTTATAATAATAAAAATAATAATAATAACACACTTGATACAGTACCCTCAGAGAACTCATTCTCTTTCTAGGCGCTTTACATTTTCTGCGAAGCAAACCTGATTGAATGGTTAGTAGTAGCATGCTCAATAACAACAGGAATAACAAGGTTACACGTGACGTGCACAGTGACACACAATACACGTGACGTGATACACGTGACGTGCACGCAGATACACGTGACGTGCACAGGGTCAGCATTCAGGTTTACTTAAATTAAAGATGTCGCCGCCGCTCTGTATGTACGTTATGCTGCAATTACTAGGAGCTTGCTTGCTTGTGCAAACTACGTTAACAGAACTGAACCTACTTTAGTTCCTATTGGTCAAAAGTATGGAACTCTCTTCGAGCTCGTGTAAGCACCTTCGATAAACTTTCTCAAAACGCGCTAGTTTCGCTTAGCTTTCTCGGCTCGCGAGTGAACCAGTCTGTTTTCTTTTCGTGAGCCTTTTGACCTCGCCAGTGCAAAATTCAGTATATGCTAGTAACCAGGCTCGTAGTTACAGGTTTCCCTGGAGGTCATCTTGCGTTGCTTTATTTGTCGGTCTAAGCCTGATAATTTAGCAATTTCGAATAATATTAATAATAATGCATTTGTTACAGTGCCGTATGAGAACCACTAAATTATGTGGTTAATCGATGCGATTTAGCTTCTTTTTAAATGTGGTTAAGTCAGGAATGTCGTGTTGCCAGTCGGAAGTGAGTTCCAATCTTTGGGAGAATAATAATAATGATAATAATAATACATAGTTAAAAAAGCACGATGCCATGCCTGTCCGAATCCAAGGTTATTGCTTTTCTTGTAGCGACGAATTTTTTGTAATTACCAAGGTAATGTAATAGATTTCGAGGGCGATAAGAGGACTAATGTAGCACTGGTGCATGCCGTGGTTGAAGCTTCGTGCAGTGAAATCGGGAAACTCGATACACCTCTTGGGACCGCCAGAGTTTAAGATTTTACAGGCACTAGAAATTTAAAAACGATTAGTAGGTAATCACAGCAGTATAAGATCCTACACAATCTAGATCCTGAGTGCAAACTATGTGAATAGTTCTTAATTATTTGGGAATTATTTAACTCACTGTGTCTATTTCAATAAGCTTGCTAAGACCTGCCTATTGGAGATATTTCCTCGTCAGGATATGCATCGTAACACTCGCTCTCCTGACCCAAATCTCTTGCCGGGCCTCGAACCAACCTCTACCCTTTGGAGACCATGCCAGCAATTCGAATGCTCTGTCACAGTCTGGAACTTCACCGCCAAGTAGCATCATGACATCTGTTGAGTAGACTAGACACAAAAAGAAGTCACAAACTCGTCCGATCGTCACAGAGAGTTCTCCATTCATGTAAATTGTCACTACATGCTTACACGTGCTAGATTTTCCGCGTTATTGCTTATCTGTTGACATGCTTCCTTAAGGACAGCCTAGAAAGCCATTTGATTCTTTTGAAGCACCATTCAGACCAACAATTTTACTAATATTAATATTTTGTTTCATGGCACATGCAAAGCCTAAGAGGCAGCTTTTCTAAAACATGTCAGTTGAGTTCATCAGTCGGAATAAGGAATCAGAAACCTCTGCTCCATTTAGACAACAGCAGAGGAAGTAAATGTTAAATGAAATCGGAAGGGAAGAACGCTTTGAAAAGTGTAAACAAGTTGCAAAAGGCTGAATATTAGTATGAAATTATGGAAGCAATTTTATGGAAATTAGAACCCATGTAGCAGAAGATTTCACCCAATAATTTGCGAATTAAAGAAAGAGACGGCTTATAAATGTTCGTGGTTTTACCAGAGGGCACAAGCTTGTTAATATAACTTCAGAAATGTATCTTGGCTAGAAGGAGCCAACAGTTGCAGGCAGCAGTACATCTGTGTCCGCTCGACTATTTTTATTACTGTTTTCACTATTTTAACCAGTGGCAACTTAGCAATAATTATTAAAATAGGATCTGTCTGTAATTTTTTTAAATGTTAAGAATTTAATTACTATACGGAACCAAAAGGCAGCGATCAGTGTGGCTTTGGGCTCGGGAATATTGGCAGACAAGTAATAATAATAATAATAATAATAATAATGCACTTGATAAAGTGCCCTCGGAGAACTCAATCTTTTTCTAGGCGCTTTGCATTTGCTGCAAATTGAAATGCAATTGAATGGTGAGTAATATCATGCTTGATAAACAACATGGATAACATGGTTAGGGGTGATATGCACAGGGTCAGCATGCAAACGCGGTTAGTGGCAGCATGCGTAGGTCACAATCAAGTAGCTGCACCAACTCGCTGCATCGACTGAATTACACTTGCTGCCATCACAGGGAGCAACAGCCACGGATGCAATCATTGGCCCAAACGACGAGTGTTTGCTTTAACTTGTTCGTAAATAATTCGTTGTAGCCCATCAAGTGACGCGAATTTTAAAAGGGAAAGCTTACTGCAGATCCACCTGAACAATAGCTCGTGCCTCTGAAAGATTGTGACAGTGCTATTTGAATTAACAAACTCTGACAGGCACGAAGCGCAGCAGCGAAATTTAAAACCTCACACGAATCCGTTTCTGGATGGTAAACGTTATATTGGCGCTCTTAAGATGACGCGAAGCAGGAAAAACCCGACCAAAGCCGCCGCTTTTCGCAGTCGCACGAGCAATCGCTAGCTGCAGAGGAGGGGGCAGAAAGTAGTCTTTCTGCTGCCGATGAAAAGAAAGCAAAGCCATTTAACCGAAGCTGCGCGCGCACAATCGAACGACACTTGTTTTCCTTCCGTTTTATGGCAATGCAAAACCTGTTAGTCCATTCGCTGATAAACATCCGTCTCCGGAGTCAGACGATGTGAAACGAAGGAGGAAAGATAGCGTGCTTAGAAAAGAGATTTGCCCCTCGGTAATTTAGGCAGGCTCGTGTAAGCGCATTGTCTTGCCTGAGGAGCTCCGTCTGAATGATGACTATGACTCTTGCTAGCCCTCTACAGGCACTGCTATGCTCCTTGATGACATCGAAGCAGCATAGTTACGTTTAATTGAGAATGATCAATGCGAACTGCTAATAGGCCTTCTCAATCAGGCTACTGTCAAGATGTCTGCCATCCGTGACGGCGGCTGCTGGACTGTCGATTTGCGTGCATTTGAAGTCTTGTTTCCATCGAGACTATCGACTACTCCGTCCCCGCTTAGCTGCGCTTTACCGGACGCCGCAGAAAAGCCGCATTAATTAAGCGAAGCGGCAGCGTGTTTCATCCGTTAGCCAATCGGAGATGCTTGAAGACACGCCCAACGAGGCTGGTCGGAACCTGGACTATTAGGCTTCAGCAAACGACTCATAACTCATCGTAGCGTGGTAGCTCTGGCTGCCAATGAATGCAAACTGCCAGCGTCTTTGTACTTCAGCAATGATTAATGCATTCTCACTACCATCGGCTGCTCATCGGTCAGGTGTGCTTTGCAATGTACTGTGCATAATTCCGGCAGCAGGCCGCTGGAGCCAGTGCCCGAGGTATCCTCGATACTCGCATGATTTTCTTATCTTCTGCAAACAAAATCTCTCATGAGCATAGAATAGGATTTATATCATCTCAAGCAGCATGGTTCAACGCCCGAGCTAAGCAAAACATAGGCGAACCGTTTCGAAGTTCGGATGACAGCGATGACAGCTGCAAGCGACGGCTCTGCACGCAACGCAGCACCGTACGAGTGCACCTATCGTCTCTGTTTACCATTTTGCTGTGGTAACACCTTCCTGACTATGCTGTCTAGAATTTAAAGCCGTAGATGCCTCATTCTGGCTGTTTTAATCGCAAAATAAAGAGTGACTGAAGAATGAATCATCCCACGCGATGTACTCTCCCACGTGCTTTTCCCACGACTATGAGGAAGAGAAAATTGCATTCAGGAGATGGCGCTCCGAGCTGCCTAGCTTTACTCTGCATTGCTCGTGTCTCGCACACGGTACCAAAATCCAGCCAGACGTCTGAGCTCAGCATCTTGGGAAAGTATGCTTTAGATTCTGTCGGATTTATCTATACAATTGGGGCCTACGATTTTTGATTGCCAACTCCAGGTCAATTAAAGGCTTTCGTCCTGAGGCGTTTCAACTACTGTTTGGGAGACCAACCTGCGCGCCAGTGCCTATTGCTGTGTATGTAGTCATTCACAGCCACCGCCTAAGCTTGTGCTGAGAGCTGGCAAAGTATTTTTTGGGGAATGTAATACAATTTAAACTAATATATATATATTATATTTGTATAATGCCCAAAGAAAACTTAAGATTAAAATAAAATAAAAACATTAGCTAATTTAAAAACTCCTTTGTATAGCGGTAGAAGAGCCGTAATGGCTATGACCACTGCTTAAAGTTGGCAATAAAGGATCCCCCACTGCAGGATAGATTCGAACTCAAAAGATAGGTCATGAACAGCGAGCACATTACCTCATGTGTTATCAAGACCCTTAATCTCTGTTCAGGCGCTCCGTATATGCCATGGGGCTCGATCCCATGACCTCGGTCAGTATACATTCACATTGACTTGGATCGGGGCGAGCACCTTAACCATTGGGGTTAATCAGTTCAGGTCAAAGGTTTTCTGTACTCTGTATGTAGTATATAGTCGCTCGGCTTTATATCTGAAAGAACTGAAGTGGCGTGCAGCTATTTTAGTAATGCATTCAAGATTGCAGCTTTTGGCTGCTCTTGATTTCCGTGAAAAGGTCATTGGCATGTCTCATTCGATCTGCTAAGCTAATCTTTAAGCATTCTTTGGAGCTCATCACTTTCATTTACGTCATGCTTAATCGTGCACCACCGATTCCCTAGATGGAGACCTACTGGGTGCTCTCGGTTGTATTCATGTCATCATAGTGTATGTCATCCTTTAACATAGAAGCGTCTTAGGCTCGCCTCCTGTACTTATTGAATATAGCGTGTTCTGCAGCTTGCCTGCATTGTGATGTGAAAACTTTTGCGCATCTAATTTTAAGATCAAGATCTGAAATATTAATACTGAAATGCAGTCGTTTATAATAATAAATTGTTAATTCTTGCTGTGTTACTTTAGCAATCAGTCTAATATCGCTCAAAAAAATAAATACTAGCTGATTTAACAGCCTCTTTTCGTATAGCGAGAGAAGAACCTTTACGGCTATCACCACCGCTTGCACTTGCAGTGGTGTTAAAGGATCGCCCACCACAGGATTCGAACCCACGATCTCGGGGCCGAGGTCGTGAAAAGCGACCGCATTACCTAGTGAGCCATTACGGCTCACCGCAAGACTAGCACTGGGTGAAACTCTTCGGCCAATCGTGTTGTAGAAAGACCTTGGCTGCAGACCGGGTGGCCAAAATAGATGCTGATCACTTAAATGGGGCCCGACGGAATCCTCGCTCGTGAAGGATCCACGTTCTTTATGTGTATATCCAAGGAGAATTGCTAGTACTCTTGGAGTGCAGAATATCGATTTTCGGCTGACGGAGGTTTGACAGAGCTTATACTGTTACAGCTGCTAGCGTCCGTAATCGGCCAGACGACATACAGCTGAATTGAGACCGGTTTGAAGAAACAATCTCAATAGAGTAAATATAATGGTGATAACTAAAATAAGAAGAAATGTGAATAGAACCCTCGGAGAGCTTAATCTCTGTCAGGGCACTTTGATTATGCTATAAAGAAAGCACGATCTGAAGGATACATAGGTGCACAGCATGTTAGTGTTACAAATCTGCACAATGGCTGAAATCTCGCTTATTTAGAAGTCGCCCAAAGAGAAGGACGTGCCCACAGTTATAATAGCAGCAGATAAAGTGCCAAGGTTTGATAATACATTTGCTAATAAATACATTTGTTATAGCGTCCTCAGAGAACTCGATCTCTTTCTAGTCACTTTACATTTGCCGCAAAGAAAGCACGATCGAATGGTTAGCGGTAGCATGCTCGATGAACAAGGATAACATGGTTGGTGGTGACATGCACAGGCTCAGCATGTAAATATGGTTAGAGGCTGCATGCACAGTGTCAGCACTCATAAGCACGTATATAAAGAATCCTGCGAATCCACTAACCGCTGTCATAAATAGATGCATTTTTAGTTTCTTTTTAAATTTGGTCAAGTCAGGGACGTCGTGACTCAAATCGGAAGTAAATTCCGGGCTCTGGAACCGTACAAACAAACGCACGGTCTCCAAAGGATTTGAAGCTCGGACGAGGTACAGGTGAACGATTAGAGTCCGAAAAGCTGTTGTACGATTCTCAGCCTGGTAAGGGAGTGGGTCTGATAGGTAAGCAAGAGCAAAGAAATTAAGGGACTTAAAAGTGAGTGACAAAACCTTTGAGTCGATGCGTTGCTTTACTGGCAGCCAGTGAAGGTTGGCGAGACGTGGTATGTTAAGTTCCCACGTATTTTAAGCATTAAAAATCAATGCGTCCTCAAGAGCGCACTGCACTAAAAGATTTCTAATAAGATCTTGAAGGTTTTAAAAGTAAAGTATATTACCACGCGCTTAAAAGTCTTGGAAGGCACGATTTTAGAAGCTCGCATGAAAGATGTTCAGCAGTTGAATGCCCGAGTTAATCAGCTTGCGTTCCTTTGCAAAAAACTATTTTTAAAATGCTCCAAAAAGTCCACAGTCACTTAAGGAAAGGCATGCGTAACCCGCAATACTCCGTCTCCATTTTAGAACGCGCCGGCTGTATTGAGTATCGGCTGTAGATTAATTTACGGCCCAACGCAATTAAAAAAACTTGAAAGATTTTGAGATGAATTTTGAATGCGCACAAGACTGTAATGTGGAAGACGCCGAGTCACTGAAACGTTTGAAAATTTCGTTGAGCGACATCACACACGTCCGTCGCGCTGCTGAAGTATATTTTTTTTCATGTAACCACAGAATACTCTGTGAGGCATTGACGACAATGAACTAATGATAGTTAGCTCCGATGCCTCAAGTTAGAGGCCAACTGCGTGTGTAACAGTTTAGTGTTGTGGCAATGCTAAAACCCGTGTGAATTGGCTCGATCAGCTGTCGGTCAGAGGTCAGAAGTGCAAGGTCAGAAGCGGGATATACCCTACTGGCTGAGGTGCATTCGATGTGGGTTTATTGTAATTTATGCAACAAGCAAGTTGGAATAAACTTGAAGAGCCACTTATAATTCATGCGACCATGCCGGATTTTGGGGCTGTTGGCGCTCTTCTTAGCTAAGGCAATTCCTGTGCTTTCCAATTTAAAAAGAGAACATGAAAACAAAAGCCTTAAGCAAGTACTCTGGCTTTAAGATTTTCACAAGTGTCAAATGGATAAAGCTCCATTAAACTCCACCGGCAACATGAAATCTTTTAGTGTCCACGAGAGAGAGAGAGAGAGGGAGAGAGAGAGAGAGAGAGGAGAGAGAGAGAGAGAGAGAGAGAGAGAGAGAGAGAGAGAGAGAGAGAGAGAGAGAGAGAGAGAGAGATAGAGAGAGGGAGAGAGAGAGAGAGAGAGAGAGGGAGAGAGAGAGAGAGAGAGGGGGGAGGCTGCTACAGCTGTCCCAGACGGCCATTGGTTGCGTCTTCGTGCGTCTTGTGGCGGCGCCTGATTTTAAGCAGTTTAATGCGCTACGAGATCCTGCCCGATAACGACGCATTTTATGCTAAAGGCTTTATGACTATTTGTGGTATGAATGTGTTATCTCTTTACAGCAGATCTCGCCTCGCCCTCCTCGCGGTGATGATTTCGCCTCGCGGAGTCCTCGCTGGGGCCTCGCTTTGACACGCTTTGATGATTTCGATCGGATGGCTGCGTCTGTTTCTTGAGCGACGTTTGTTCGACGTGAACGTGTCGCTGATTACCTAATCGGCCCCCCAGCTGCTTTTTGTGGGAGCGAACAGCTTCCGAATGTAAATACGGCTTCCTCCTTGTCGTCGGCTATCAGCGTTTTGGAAGCTCGACGCAACTCTTTCCGCTAAACAGAGAAACTTTGGCGTTAATTTGCTGGCCGTGGATTCTGTGCAATTGGAACGTTGACTTCTTACGTCGGCTACGTTATGACAGCCAAGATACTATTCATCGCTTCTGAATTCCAATGGATAGAAACCGCCTACTTAATAAACTTTGGTTTTGCAGCATAAAGCCGAGTTCGTGTACTAGGCAGTAAGCTAAACCTGTACGTTCGAGGCTACTATGCGCTCAGTTGTGCATTAACTTTCGATCCGGAAGGAGTTTTACCCGGCACTTAGCAAGTATTGGCAACTGGGTGCTACAATTATATCTTGCTTAGACAGGGATACCAAGTCTAAATTGATTCCTGCATTTTCGACATCCTATCTCGACTTCTTTTAACTCACTGCTTTCTGGTCTACCGGCCTGTGCAATCAGGTGCTTAGAGTAAGTAAAAAACTCTGCAGCTGGAATGTCTGTCGTGAGCGTTACAGTTTCCACGACGCAATACTTCTTGCCGACCTGCACTGGCTCTCAGTCAGACAAAACCTAGGCTTCAAGGTTAGTTTTAGTATGCTCATCGAACAAGCATAACATGGTTGTAGGTGACATGCACAGACTCAGCATTCAAATATGGTTAGTGGCAGCATGCACAGTGTCAGTACGCATAAGCATATGAATGACGACTCACGGGGATCCACTCAATCCTGCAATAAATATATGTGTTTTTAATTTCTTTTTAAGTGTGGTCAAGTCAGGAGATGTTCTCACGCATGTCGGTAGTGAGTTCCAGCTTTGGGAGCATACGAACTAAATGCGCGGTCTCCAAAGGATTTGAGCTTCGTACGAGGTATTGGTATACTGCTGGATTCCGAAAAGCGGGTGGTACGATGCTTGGCAAAGTGGGGGAGTAGACCTGAGAGATAGACTGAAGCCAAAGAATGAAGTGACCCAAAAGTGAGCGACAAAACCTTGAAGTCAATCCGTTGCTTGACTGGGAGCCAGAGCAGGTTGGCGAGAAGTGGTGTGATGTGGCAACTGCGACGCTCACGACAGACAAGCCTAGCTGCGGAGTTTTGCAATAGCTGTAATCGTCTGATCGCACAAGCCAGTAGGCCAGTAAGCAGTGAGTTGCAGAAGTCGAGGCGGGATGTCACGAATGCATGGACCAACTTAGACGTGGTATCCTTATTTAAAGAAGCCCGAATTTCAGCAATGTTATGTAGCTGAAAGTAGGCAGGCTTGACTGTGGAGCTGATGCGGTCGTCTAACGAGAGGTCGCTTTGGAATATGACACCTAGATTTTGAGCTGATTCAACAGGGGATATGCTGGCAGGGCCAATTTTGAGCTTCAGCCTTTCCAATTTCTGAATCACGCTGGGTTTTCCCATAACTTGTCAGTTAGTTTTTTCATCGTTTAGTCTTAGAAAATTTGCTGCAATCCATGTGAGAATATGATGAATGCATGCAGAAAGTGAGTTGAGAGAATTTGTTTTTGTCCTGCTACTTTGGAAAGAAAAATAAGTAGCTTGAAACAATTGATTTTACTTTATTTATTATTTATTATTTATTTTACTTTATTTGAGACGGACGCATGCTCACTTAAACAATTTCACCAGAGCTCTTTTCTCATATTTTGGTGCCGGAAGCCACGAATCGCACGCGACTAAGATTTAAGTGATATCGAACATTGCTCACCTGCAGCACCTTTTATCCAAAGTTTATTACTGCACACCAGTAACTTCAAATTATTAGTGATTGATGTAGATAAATGTATCGAGGCCTCGGGCGACTCCTAGCGTGGTGTGGACCTTTACCTGATTTCTCCGCGATACCTTCGGGTATTCCGCTGCTATCTCGCTGTGACTATTTATGAGCTGTCCTTGTATATGCTACACAAAACAGGACCTGCTTAGCATAAGGTGCGATGTTGCCATTAGTGGATACTTACCGGCGGGCCTTCTCCGGCGGGTCAGTGAGAACCTTCCTGCATCCTGCGTTCGCCCTATCAGCAGCTCGGCTATCAAACCTACAACCGTAAGTTTAAAGCGCTGAATAGTACTCTTTGCGGTAGTAGCCCACCCACCGTAGCCCAGTACGTTGCGAAACGTCGACCGGAGGCCGTTACTAAGGTGGAATTCAAATTCAAAGGGCCCGCATCCGCCGGGCCGGATAACGCCGATGCGAATACCAGCCATTTCATCACCGTCGCCTAGTTGTTGGAAAGCCGCCTAAATTCCGCCTACTAAATGTAGGCTCGCTAAAAACCAAGGGGTTTCTTATCCGTGATCAGGTGATCCAGCAGAAGCTATATGCATTTCTGCTTACCGAAACTTGAATGACGCCGTGTACCAGTAGCTGTATTTCTGAGACCACTCCACCCGGGTTCTCATTCTATCAGTCCATGCGTTCTGACGAGGTTGCTGGCCGGCTTGCAATTGTTGTTCGCGAATTGTTTGGCTATAAGATATGCAGTTTTTCGCATGGGCCATCGTTTGAATCGGGTGCAATCGGGTCTTCGTCGAAGACAATGCATCTCACTGTTGTGATATACCGGCCTCATTCTGGCTGACAAAACTTGTTTATTGAGGAGTTTTCAGAGTTCCTCGCTAAATTATTTGCCTGTGACAGTCCGTTGCTGATTGTAGGATACTTCACTGTTCACGTTGACAACCCTAGCAACAGCCAGGTCCGCTCATTTGTTGACTGTCTTGAGAATTTTGGTTTGGTCTAACTCGCTAATCATACCACCCACGTCGGTGGCCACATTCTAGATCTCGTGATCACTAAGGATGTCCTCCCCACGGACCTTGTGGTGTGCCCCCTGACCCTCTCAGATTTTTGTTCGGTCTCGTTTACTGTTCCTGCACCCTTGTACGTATAGGGTAATGTCGAACTTGTCAAACGACGTAACTTACAAAGCATTGACATGGACAAGTTTTTTTAAATCCGTTTTTGATGCATGTCTTCTTCATCTGCATTCAGACTCGACCGGCAGCCTCGATACCCTCACTAATGCAGTGAACATGACACTCGGGAGTGCTCGTGATAAGAATGCCCCCCTTCATTCTACCCGTGTTCAAAGCCGTGGAGATTCATTTCAATTTACAAAGAAAACTCCTAAAGATGCGCCGGGTTAAGCGCAGGCTTGAACGTCGTTTCAAGAAATCGGGGTCTGATACAGGTCTAGTCGATTTCAAAGACCTCCTTCAAGTTTACACCCGAAAGCTTAAAAAAAACCAGGGCTTCTTTTTTCATCCGAAAGCTGAATTCCTACCAGTCGGACCCTAAACAGATGTATAAGACAGTAAACCATTTACTGGCCAATGCTGTGAGGTCTGACTGCCCAGATATTAAGGGCTCAGCCGAAAAGTTTTCAGCCTTCTTTACTGAAAAAATTGTGCACATTCATGCCTCCATTAAGTCCCCTCCGACTAAAGCAATCGCGGTTCCACAACCTGTGACTTTCCTTAAAAGGTTCTCTGAGGTTTCTGCATGAGAGGTGGCTACCTTAATAAGGTCTAGCAAAAAGAGCTCGTCCCCTGAAGACCCTACACCTTCATCTCTGTGGTCTTCACTGGCAAACCATCTTAGCCCTGCCATAACCAAGATTTGTAATGCTTCTCTGGGAAAAAGGGTCGTCCCCAAGTCCTTCAAATCGGCAATCGTTAGAACCATACTTAAAAAGCCTGGATTAGATACAGAGGTCCTTGTAAACTATCACCCAGTTTCACTTCTTCTTTTCTTGTCAAAGATTCTTGAAAGAATTGTTGCTAAGCAGCTGTTTGAACATATTGAAAATAATGAAATGTCAGAAACATTGACCCTCAAAAAAAATCCTAGATGATTAAACAGCCTCTTTTGTATAGCGACAGAAGAGCCTTCACGGCTATCACCACCGCTTGCAGTGGCGATAAAGGATCGCCCACCGCAGGAATCGAACCCACGACCTCGGGACCGAGGTCGTGAAAGCAACCGCCTTACCTAGTGTGCCATCACGGCTCACCAAGGCCCTCCACGGCTTGGCTCCTTCGTATCTAGCTGAAATGCTGCATCAGTTTCAGCCTGTTCGCACCCTCAGGTCCTGTGTAGACAATAAATTAGCTGTTCCATTCCTCCTCTTAAAGACCGTTGGGCGACAGAAGCTTTAGCTCTGCAGGTCCTAGACTGCGGAACTCGCTTCCACAATTCTTACGCAACGACAACTACTCTCCTACTGCCAACTATGGCACATCCTTTTCAGTGGTCCTGAGCTGCTACTTCCATGCTACTCACTACCTCAACTGCTCTCCTGACTCTGCTATGCTTCCCACTTTCTCTTTGCTGAGTGAGACGAAGTCGCTTGGCTACCGAATTCGTACCGAAAGCCGCTTAAGCTGTGAGTCCGCTATACAAAACTCTCCTGCGTAACACCCACATGGCCTTTATGACTTTATGGAGTTACAGAAGGAGATACATTACATAGGTAATGAATTATAGGAATATATGAATGTTAATTTATTAAATAGCTCGTTTCTATTTATATTTGTACTCATAATGCCTATACTCTTGCTTATATATATATATATATATATATATATATATATATATATATATATATATATATATATATATATATATATATATATATATATATATATATACGCATGTGTGTTTGAGTGTGTGCGTGTGTATGTGTCGGTGTGTGTGTGTGTATGTGTTGGTGTGCGTGTGCGTGTGAGCACGTGCATGAGCGTGTGTATGTGTACGTGTGTGTGCGCGCGTGCGTCTGCGTATATGGGCATATCTTCAGCAGACTCAAAGGCTTGACGCGATATACTTAGGCGCTATACATAACCAAAGCTTCTATAGCATAACGATGAACACGCCTGTCGTTGGCTTAAAGGTAATGTCCAACAGTATTGGGAGTTACCTGGGAATAAATAGCATTCTACCGGTAAATATCCGAGCATGCTTTCTTTGCAGCAAATTTAAAGTGTCTAAAAAGAGATTGAGTTCTCTGAGAGTGCTATATCAAATTTATTATTATTATTATTGGCTGCCTGATACGAGAGCGGCTATCTTCATAGCTCACACACGGCCATTTTTTTAAATTATTATGTCTCAGGCTATAATCAAAAAAGCTTTTGGAGGAAAGTACTCGCCAATCAATGTGCGATATACGCATGAGCTCGAACACCTGCACCGTTCTCACAATATTTACTTGGTTTATCTTTGAACCCAGCGTCTCCTTGTGGCTGCGTTTGCACATCAAATGTATATAATCTCTCGCGATCGAAGCAGAACGAGAGGTCTGCGACTGCGGCGCCACGCCAGAAGCCGCACGACGCCGCCATGCAGGCGCTTGCAGTGCTTGCGCTGGCAGTCGCCTCGCTGAGCTCGGCCGAGGTGCTGCTCAACGCAGACTTTGAAGCGTCGCTCACCGGAAATTGGTACTGCAAAGGATGCACGCCTGTGAAAGCTCAAAGCGTCTACAAGGGCTCGGGAGCTTACCAAACATCCAAGAGGTAAGTAAGCCCGGTCACCCTCCGATTCACGCCGTCCGATCCGCCTTATGGCCCCACACCCGATCGATGCCGCATTCCAATCCACCGGGAAGCGCTCCGATTCTCTCCCTTTCCTTGGACGGGTGTGACTGTGGACGTTCCAGAGCTCCCATAGCAGAAAAAAGCCGAGGAATTTGACCACATTAAGCCTGCATCATGTTGCAAATAACCCTGGTTTTAAATTTAATTTCTTTGAGTTAATTCATTAAAATTCATTTTTTTTCAATTAATTTGTAGTGTTGTTCCGAAGAATCGCAGCAACGCGTTTCGCTATATCGGCCATCAATGTGTAAAAGCGATTACGCCAGTTCTTGCAGCATCATCGCGAGAAACCAAGTGCTTGACGGAAGAGAGCACGTGATTGAAGGACGGAATTTTCGCTGACTGCATCGACGATACTGTCGGCGAACGTCCGGTCTTTCAATCACGTCCTCCAATCACATCCTTCAATTACGTTCTTCAATCACGTGCAAACTTCTAGTGACGTCGATATCGCACTACTCGATTTGTGGGGCAGCAATAATAAATTCTTGCGCGGGCACTGACGCGAAACTTCTGGCGCTTCGTTCCTTGCCTTCTACTATCGTTTCTACCGAGCAAGTAGTATTTGCAACCTTCCATGATCCTGTTCGTTCGTGCGCGACCATCTTGAATAAATAAATATGATTCATTTGTATAGCACCATAAGAGAACTTAATCTATTTTTCAGACGCTTCACATTTGCCACAGGGCTCAAGCCCACGACCTCGGCAAACCTTGGTCGGGGCGAGCCCCTTAACCACTGGGCCAAACCCGCTCGGCTGTAACTCACTGCTTACTGGCCTACCAGCATGTGCGATCAGGCGATTGCAGCTGGTGCAAAACTCTGCAGCTAGGCTCGTCTGTCGTGAGCGTCGCAGTTGCCACATTACTCCACTTCTCGCCGACCTGCACTGGCTATCAGTGAGGCAACGGATTGACTTCAAGGTTTTGTCGCTCACTTTTAGGTCTCTTCATTCTATGGCTCCAGCCTATCTTTCAGATATACTACCCCATCAGGCCAAGCATCGTACCACCCACTTTTCGGAATCCAACAGTCTGGAAATACCTCGTACAAACCTCAAATCCTTTGGAGACCGTGCACTCAGCTCGTATGCTGCCAAAGCCTGGAACTCCCTCCCGACCTGCGTCAGAACATGCCCTGACCTGACCACATTTAAAAGAAACTTAAAAACACACCTATTTAGGACAGCATTTAGTGGGTCCCTGTGATTCGTCCTTGATGTGCTTATGCGTGCTGACACTGTGCATGCAGCCACTAACCACATTTGCATGCTGACCCTGTGCATGTCACCTCTAACCATCTCGTTTGTTTTTCAAGCATGATTTTACTTACTATTCAATTGCATATCACTTTGCAGCAAATGTAAAGCGCCTAGAAAGAGATTAAGTTCTCTGAGGGCGCTTTATCAAGTGCAATATTATTATTATTATTATTATTCACCTTCAAGAAACCTTGACTGACGAAGATAACAGTTTCTTAATCCTTTTCCAATTGAGAGCACTAGCGCGTCGACACGGTCGGCCGCTGCGTACCCATTCGAGACTACAAAAAAGTTGCTACTATTTCACTCTTGACATGTTCACGTTTGTCTCTTGTTCCACAAATCCTTCAGTTCGTCTGACTTCCGGTTTGACATTCTCATATAGAACCTAGCAATTCAGAAGACGAGGCACCCTCTTAGGCTCATTTTTTAGTGTTTGGAGTGACGAGGTTGACAAATTTAACTACAAGTCAAGGCAAATCGTAAATCAGGCAAAGTAAAGTAAGTCAGGCACAACCAGGGTAAGCTTCTTGCTATGAAAGAGCAACTCCGCTTAAGATTTGCCTGCATGGTAACAATAATAATTTGTCGGAAAAATCTATATAGTTAAATTCGGGATAACGTTCGTATAGCGATTACTAAATTAGCTGATTTTCTTATTGGTTCACACTGATTAGGATCTTTAAACGGCTGCTACAAATTTGCACGAATCAATCTCGACATTGCATTACAAAAATATATTTAAAAAACTGTCACAATTATATAATTTTTATAAATATTTTTGGAAGCCAAATTAGAACTGAACCCTTTTCCAGCCACTTCGCACAGTTTCGAAAATGAAAACTTTTTAACCGAATAGTAATAGCTTGTAAAGCATGGACCAATCGCAATTGAAAGTGTGGTCGCTAAAGAGGATTATAGGTTGGTCAGATTCGAAAATAAAACATTGTGTCAGAGGAGCAGGTGTTGTAACGGGAGGATTACAATCTAATTGGCGCTAACATTTCTTCATACACAAGGTGTATGCCTCTGCCAAGAAGTTCGCCTTTGTCAAGTGCATTATTTAGATGTAGCCTGTATACTGTGGCTAACCCCTAGGTCAGGCGCTCTAGGGCATATAGCCGCAGCAGCTACTAATAACTGTGCGAAAATACCTTGATGCTTTAAGCGATATTATTAATCAATCTGCTCCTGCTTAAACTTTATAATTAAACCTACTTATTCAGTATTAGAATTATTAAATTTTATCTCTTCATATTTTCCAGCTTCGTACACAAAGTGTTGGGCTCAATTCATTAATACAAAAACTTCCTGTTTAATTACAAATTCTTCCTAATTTTTTTCATTTCTGCAAGAACTTAGTAATATTAATAATGATAATAATACACTTGATAAAGCGCCCTCTGAGAATTCAATCTCTTTCTAGGCGCTTTACATTTGCTGCAAAGGGAAATGCGATGGAATGGTAAGTAAAATCATGCTTGAAAAACAAACACAATGAATAATATGGTTAGGGGTGACATGCACAGGGTCAGCATGCAAATGTGGTTAGTGGCAGCATGCACAGTGTCAGCACGCATAAGCACATCAAGAACTAATCACAGGAACCCACTAAATGCTGTCCTAAATAAGTGTGTTTTTAAGTTACTTTTAAATGTGGTCAGGTCAGGGGATGTTCTGACGCAGGTCGGGAGGGAGTTTCAGGCTTTGGGAGCATACGAACTACATGCACGATCTCCAAAGGATTTAAGGTTTGTACGAGGTATTTCTAGACTGTTGGATTCCGGAAAGCGGGTGGTACTATGCTTGGCCTGATGGGGCAGTATATCTGGGAGATAGGCTGGAGCCATAGAATGAAGAGACCTAAAAGTGAGCGACAAAATCTTGAAGTCAATCCGTTGCTTGACTGGTAGCCAGTGCAGGTCGGCGAGAAGTGGTGTGATGTGGCAACTGCGACACTCACGACAGACAAGCCTAGCTGCAGAGTTTTGCACCAGCTGCAATCGCCTGATTGCACATGCTGGTAGGCCAGTAAGCAGTGAGTTGCAGAAGTCGAGACGGGATGTCACGAATGCTTGGACCAACGTGGACATGGTATCCTTATTTAAACAATCCCGAATTTTAGCAATGTTATGAAGCTGAAAATAGGCAGATTTGACTGTGGAGCTGATATGGTCGTCTAACGAGAGGTCGCTTTGGAGTATAACACCTAGACTTAGCAGGATTAATTGTTTTGCCTTTTTACCCCGGTCTTTCTTCTTAGGTTTCTGGCATACTGCATTTACATTCCTGCCGTCACACTGAGTCGCAATTATTTTTCAGAAGTGGAGAGTGGTCTGGACCTGCGCAGAAGCTCGCGTTAGGCACGCAAGTAGCTTTTGGCAAGAACTATCACTTCCAATCCTACGTGAAGCTTGTAGGCTCTTCCGCCAAGGAGACGCTGAAGGCAACGCTGGCCTACACGCTGCAGGGTACGTCACTTGTCGGCTGCTGCTTTTCAGCCTTTGCGTGTCTCGTCAAGAAAAGTTCCTCTGACGTAATAGCTTTTTAAACATGCGCATGCGGCCCTTAATCGCCAAGGAGAAGGAAGAATTGACGCGTCAAGCTTTTTATTAGTACAGCTTCAGCTCGTGTTCACGGCAAGGTTAGTACTGCGCCCAATATATGGACTCTCAAAAGGCAATTTTCCCAAGAGGATCATCTAGCAAGTGATGCTTGAGCCATAGAATAAGAGGCTCAGTTCGTTTGTATTAGTTTGAAGTACCGCTATTTGCGCGTAATTCATCTTACTGCGCGCATTTAAACGTGCAGATCATTTACGGATTTTGAAATTGACACGAAAACAAATAGCATTCGAAATGGCATACAGATGTTGCTGTTCAATGGTTGGTAGCGCATCTTATTTAGAATATCGACATCGCAGGCGGATTCTTACGGAAATTTTTAACTGACTCAACTGCTGCGGGAAAGATTTCGACTTTTAGCGTTCCGAGGCTGGCAACGTTCATCAGTTTGCATCTACATGTTATTGCTTCATTCGCAGCGGTCGCTAATTCCAGCAATTGCCACAGCCATTATTAAGTATCGAGAATTAAACGATGCCGCTGTGCTCGTGTGGGGAGTAATCCGCCGCCCACCACCGAGGTGGCCTTTTATAGCCGAGGCTCGCAGGCTCTGAGCTGAGAACCGAGTATCGAAACCTCGATCACAAGGAGCGCTAGCCTTCAAATTCAGATGCTGCCAGCGGCTAGCTCCCCGCTCAAGACGAAAATGTTTGACATCCTAAACGTAAATTCCGCGACACGGAGAGATGAGCCTTTACCCTCATACTAGTACACTCCGTCCAAAACCAGTGTGGGTAATTTGAATACCGCACCGCTCAGTGTGTTCAACAACCAGCGTGTCGATTTGAATCATTCGCTTTGCTTCCCTGGCATTCAGGGTTTCGTAAAAAATCTGCACTCTCCGAGGCGAACGCCTGGAATTTGCCAACCGCTCTACTTGCCTTGTATTTGCAGTGAGTGTTTTCTTAGCGGCACGGAAGCGTTCACCGCTTTTTCATCTGGAGAAGTAATTCCTGGAAATAAAGACGACAAAAATGCTGTAGTAATAAAAATATTAATTTTAACGCAGTTATATAGCACCCTCAGAGAACCGTATCTATCCCTAGGCTCTGGATAAATTCTGCAAATAAAGCAATAACAAATGTTTTAGTGGTGCTTGTAAGTGCAAACAGAGTCGTTTCCTTTATCTCACGGCACTTTTTTTTAATGCCTATCGCTGTCAACCCGTTAATTAATTTTGTTGTCTATCCGGGAGAGATTTTTCAAATTTTTAGATTTCCAAACAAAAATACAAATTTACAAGGATCAGAGCTTCTGTAATAGCTTCTTGTATGATCTGTTCTTCTATCGGTTTGAGTTCGCCAAACCGTCTTCTTACTTGGCACGATATTTTTTTAGTTACTGAAGATACATAAATGTAATATAAAATGATTGGTTTGCACGGAGAGACCTGGGTGAACCGAATCCTTATTCGAGTGCTTCATATTCAAGCCGCAGGGCTTGAACTTACGACCTCGACCTTGTAAAAGTAAGCATTTTCACTTCGATCGTTTCAGGCGAGAATCTTGACCGTAGGCGAAACCAGGGCTACTAATTGGGGGAAAACATTTTGCCGCATAAACATAAACAGCCATCGCTGCCGCAAATAGTCACTCTAGCTAACTATGTGCGGATCCCCTTATCAGGGTATGTCCGCCTTGACGTGAATCAATTTAGAAGCGCTATCTCAAGTTCTTACCACCGTCGCATTAACAAAGATTCGTATTTTTGTGTAGGACATAATGTCTTGGTGGTATTATATTGTTATCGAAACCAAAAACACTCTATTACTTTAGATAGCGATACTGTGATATCGTTCACGTATTACTGTACAAAGTGAAACCACTGTGCCTTTGTGCTAACTGTATCTTGTCCGGAGAAATTCGAGAGACTACCGTGCTAACGTGCAGCTATTGTCGGTACAAGCCGCAAGCGAGCACCGTAGCTGGAGCAGAAAGCGAGAGTTGTTCCTTGCAGATGGAACCATAAACTACGTAACATGCGCTATGGACAGCATAGGGTCAGCCGACGGCTGGAAGCTGTTCTCTGGTAACTTCCTCGTAAATGGTAAGTAACAAGAACAGTTTCGGTATGGCTCGACTGACACAAATAGAATACGAACTAGACAAATTGTATTCGTAGGGATAAGGTAACTCCTGTGGTGTTGGAAAGTTTTTTTTAAATCGGTTAGCGAGATAGGGGTGAATGGAGGGGCGGGTGAGGCAGCGACCAGGGACGCCCTCCATACGTATACCCCCGACTTTCACCCTACGGCGAAATTGCACCTCACTTCCAGCCCCTAAGCCTTATGGGTGTGGAAGAAAAAAAAATGATTTTAAGTCCTTAATTTTTGTGCCACAGGTCTTATCTCCCCTGCGTAATAACATTTATATAAATTTAATAAATAATAAATAATATAAATAAATAATTAAATAACAATTAAAATTGAAAATTAAAAACAATAATACGCAGGTAAACCATTCAATTCAGAAAAGCGGGTGGTACAATCTTTAGCCTGGTGGGGCAGTAGATGTAATACATCGGTAGGACTCAAAGAATGAAGGAACCTAAACGTGAGTGACAAATCCTCGAAGTCGATGCGTTGCTCGACTGGGAGCTAGTGAAGGTCGGAGAGAAGTGGTTTGATGTGGAAACTGTGATGCTCACGACAGACAAGCCTAGTTGCAGAGTTTTTAGCAAGCTGTAAGTACCTGAGTGCACTGGCCGGTAGACCAGCAAGCAGTGAGTTAAAAAAAGTTGAAAAATAATGTCACAAATGCATGGACCGATTACCAGGTGGTATCCATGTCTAAACAAGCCTGAAGTTTGCAATGTTATGTAGCTGAAAGTTGGCAGACTTGACTGTGAAGCGCATGCGGACGTCTAAAGAAAGATCACACTTGAGCCTGAGACCTATATTTCATGCAGATTCAACGAGACACATGCTCTCAGAACCTATTTGGAGCATTAGCCTTTCTAATTTCTGAATAATTCTTGGTTTGCCTATAACTAGTAAGTTGGTTTTTATTGTCAATCGATTTAAGAAAATCTGGTGCTATTTATGCGTGGATGCCATCAATATATGCTGAAAGGGAATTGGGAGAATTCGACGTGCAGGCGTACTGGAAGTGATCAAAGCAAAGATGTAAGTGGGTGTCATCTGCAAGGAAGCGAAAGCCTAGATTGTGCTTGGAAATCACATCGGCAAGAGGGCAGTATAGATCGTGAAGGAATTGGACCATTTACAGACTCCTTAGATACCTCATATTTAAGAGGTTTCTCGAATGATCTTTGTCCATTCACATCAACACTCTGGAGTCTCCCACTGAGATATGAACTGAACCATTTCAATGCAGTGCCAGCGATGCCCAGGCGAGATGAGAGGTGCACAAGAAGGACTTGGTGATCGCTGGTATCAAAAGTTGCTGAAAGATAGAGGAAAATAAGCAGACACTCCACCTATGTCTGCATTCCTAAGTAGGTCGTTATACATCCGAAGAAATACTGATTATGTGGAGTGATTATCTCTAAAACCAGACTTAAACTTACTATCAAGGTTGGAAGTTTCAATTTATGAGTTCGGCTGGTCTGAAGCGACTTATATCAGAATCTTTGATAGAGGCGAGACTGGGCGGAAGTTGCTCAAGTTCTCTTGGTCTAGAGTCACTCTCTTGAGTATTTGCGTGACAACAGTCTTTATAAAGGGTGCTGGGGCATTACCTGTGGCTAAGGGCATATTTATGATGTTAGTTATGCATGGCAGCAGCAGATCAATGCATCATGGAAGCACTACGGAGGAACTATAATCCAGAGAACTAGTTGTCTTCTTTGATTGGGGTATTAACTTCAGGACGATGTCACTTGTAACCTCCTTGAATGTGGATAGATATTGAGATGCTGCATGGAACAGAGGAACGGTATTCTAGGGGGATGCTGCAATCTAAGGGATTGACTCCCTGACCTTGTCTATCTATTTGACAAAAAAGCTATAGAAGAGATCAGCTAGATCATCCCAGGGATCACTAATTAAGGAGCTAACCTGGGAGCGGTTAAGTAGATGGTTGATTGTCGACATCAGCATTTTTGGATTATGCACCTGAGATTCAACAATGTTTTTATAGAAGCTAGACTTTGCCTTTGCTAGGATCCATTGTTGCAATCTTCGGTATCTGTCAGATCCTCGTATGTCTGTCGATGGACAGTCAATCCTGATCTTGTGTGTGCTTTTCAAGCTTGTGTTTAGTAGACCTTGCAGTTTTTACGTCTGTGGTAAGCCATAGGCGGTCCGGGTGTGAGCGGACAGTGCGCTTAGTCAGAGGAGCAAACTCGTCGAGTATTTCAGCTAGTTTTGTGCCGTAGAAGTCTACCAAGGATGACAGGTGGGAGGGAGGATTTAGCAGCAGAGGCGAAGCAGATATTTTTGTACAGATAACATTGATGCCAAATGTCTTGAGGCTACGCGATTCACCGGTGATACTCTTGCTGGTCTTGCCCTTACATAATAATCCAGGCTCCGCTTCTGGGTGAAATCAATCTACTCTGAAGAAGTAGGCCACGGTCTTAACCTATAGGTAAGGTTCGTGAATTTCGCAGTCCAGGTCGCGGTTTCATGTCCCGCAGTGGTAATCATTTATTGCCCATTTGCTAGTGGTGATGACAGCCATGAAGTCTCTTCCACCTCCTTATAAGTGAGCCTCAAAATTGCTTAACCTGTAATTTGTATTACTAGTAGCGAACTCTGAAATTATGAAAATTGAAATCAATGGCCTGTGTATACGTAAGTCAGTGCATAGTTTTGCAAAGGAAAATTCCATTTTTCCAGTTAGTGCTTACAGTTCCTTTCGTGGCTGATGCTGCAGAACTTTTCTGCGCTCCGATTTCTCGCGATAAATCTCGCTTTTGCTGCCATCAAATTTTAATTGACGAGTGACTCCACAGGTCAGGCTCAAAGTGTGACGAGTCTAGAATTTTACATCGAGGGACCATTGCCGGCTATGGATTTCATCGTGGACGCGGTTTCAATCCAAGAATTAGACTGGAAAAGCGAGGCCAACAAGCGAATCGAGGCTCTTCGCAAAAGAGACGTCAAAATAACTCTGACCACATCCGGTGGCGGATCAGCGGACAACGTAAAAATTCAGGTACGGCTTCAAGGTTTAAGCAAGCGTGACTTCGTGACACTACAAGGTGTTCCATAGGTGCCTGTCTAAGACCTCAACAAACATATTGTCACCCTAAATTTGGCCCGTAACATCTCATGCTCAAGTCCACCTATCGGATATATTGGACGTCAGCGAGAGGCGGTGTGATGTGCCAACTGCGACGCTAGCGACAGACAAGCCTATTTGCATAATTTTGCAACAGCTGTAAACTCCTGAGTGCACAGACCGGTAGACCAGGATGTCACGAATGCGTTTAACAATTTAAATGAGATATCCCTGTCTAAACAAGCCCGAATTTTAGCAATTATATTTAATTGAAAGTAGGCAGACTTGACTGTGGTGCTGACGCGGTCGTCTAATGAGTTGTAGGACATTTCCCCCAGGACGTCCCCCCTTCTGACATTCCCCCTCCTCCGGTAGGACATTTCCCCCTATGTTGATGAATGTATAACTAAGAATACAGATATATATATATATAGAGATAGATAGATATATAGATATATATATATATATATATATATATATATATATATATATATATATATATATACATGATCAAGTGAAGTTCACGCTCGATTGAAATAAAATAAACTTGGTAAAGGCGGCGACTCGATAGCACGACCGACGGAGCGGTACGGCCAGCTCGGCCAGCGTAGTGGTGGCGGTCGGCGCGCGACGCCCGGTGCAGCAACGACTGCGGCGGCGGTGGTGAGGTTTGGACGGGCGGCAGCCGGCGGTGCCGATGTCGGGAAGGGTTGTGGCAGCGGCGACAGCAGAGGCGTCGGCGGGCAGAGCTTTGACCTCGCACTTGGCGGTCTATCATTTTTTCATATTGGTTAATCAAGTGCATTATTAATATTATTATTATTATTACTGGTGGTCTGCCGAAAGCAGGGCCGCAGCATTTCTAATGACTATAATGTAGTAATATGTTATATATTATATACTATATAATATTTTTTAAAGATAAGTAAACAAGACGGTTTATATCGTGGCATTTCTATACGGGAGGGGAGACAATGCCCTACCCCGGGGGGGGAATGTCCTACACCTGGGGGAATGTCCGGTGGGGAAATTTTCAGGGATATCCGGGGAAAAGGCCGAGGGAAGGGGGTAAAAGTCCCTACCCTGCCTAATGAGAGGTCACTTTGGATCGTAATAACAAGATTTTGTGCAGATTCAACAGGGAAAATGCTAGCAGAGCGGATTTTGAGCGTCAGCCTTTCTAATTTTAATCATATTTTATAAACTAGTTAGTCCCAATCTCTTATCAGAAGCTAACGAAAGAGACAGTGACATCTTAGTGAATTGCGCCCAAACGATTCGAGCAAGGCAGCTGAGATTTGCTCGCGTTGCATGGGCTATGGTTGGAGCTGGACATCTGCAGCTCTGTTAGGACGTCTCACTGGTTGCTCTAGTCAACGCTTACAGACTTTTCATATCAAGAAACGCCGGAAGCAATGCTGACATATTAAGATACGGTTGCTCCTCGCTGATGCCGCGTTCTGTTACCGTCGGCGCACCTGCCTATACTAGTATTGGGTGCCTAAAGTCGTGATTCGCGGCCACTCGGGCCTCGCAGATATTTATCGTGCTATGTCGCGGACTGGCACCGTTACTAGCTCTGTATTTTCGACCTTGAAATACGTCATAGTAGAGGATGATACAGCGACCCGATGCAGCGAGCCGATACAGCGAAGCGCGTTGGTAAAAATTCTGAAATCGCGCTGTCATGGCCAGCATGCATTCTCTCCGATAATCGAGCGATGTGCCACGCATGCGTAGTTTTAAATTACTCGCGCAAACTTTCGGCTTCCGTTACTTTAGGCCTTGAAAAGCCTAAAAAAGCGGAGTTTTATTGACAGGTAACCCAGAAGACACATCATTTTGGGTTTGGCACAGCTATCGACGCAGACATGCTTATCAATAATGCGAAATACAGGCAGTATTTTTTGGATCACTTCGAATGGGCCGTCTTTGAGAATGACATGAAATGGTACGCAAACGAAGGTCAGCGAGGCCAGCTCACTTTCAGCAAAGCAGACGCAGCCATGAAAATTCTGGAAGACAACAAGTAAGTTGCGACAGCGTTTGTGATTCGAACTCCTTCATTTGAGTTTTGTCGCCTGGTGACGCCTGTGTTTTCCACTTTGGACAATCCTCATCCTATGTGCTGCCGGATATGACTTGAAATTGAGCCGATATCGGTATTTATCGACTCGGAACTGAAATTGTATCCTTTCCGCATTCTACATATTTTCAGAAAGAAACTGCGTGGACATACGGTCTTCTGGGCAGATAAATCGATGAATCCCTCGTGGGTTCAGCAGCTTACCGGAAACGACCTGGCGAATGCATGCTGGAAGCGTGTAGATGACTTAGTCGGACGCTACGCGGGCAGGTAAAAAAGGCTTCGACTTACGCACTTGCTTCAACTTAGCTGCACAGGTGCTAGTAATGCTAGACGTGGAACGCAGACTTTTCAGCTAGCGTTTCAAATAGAGGTCCGTAGCCGATTTTTGGAGTCTGAATATAAAATCTTCCCAGGCCTATTCGTAGACCTTATAATAATAATATTAATAATACATTTGTTATAGATCCCTTAGAGAACTCAATCTCTTTTTTTCAGAGACCTCGTGATTTCACACCATTCATAAAGTTTTATTCGCAAGTTACCCGAAGCCACAGATCAATAAGATCTCTGGCTATTAGTATGCACTGAATCACGTGAAGGCAAGCATGCACATCGCACAGGAGCAAAAAGGCAACTACTTTAGGGCCAATAGAAAGCAGACAGGAACAGATGCGTCTTAAGGCTAGACTTAAATATGACGCAAAGTGAGTTAATTTAGTGACCGAAGCAAAGAGAGAGTTCCTTACTTTTGATTCGTACAAGCTGGTCGTCCAAGTATTTCAGTTTAGGATGAGAAACTGCGAGATGACTAGAGGCCAAGGAGCGGGTGGGGTTCGAGAATACTTGAGGAGCAATGAGGTCAAGGACAATTAGGCTGGCTCAAGCGATTGAAACGACGTGTGAACCAAGCCGTGGATCTTAAAACTAGACTCTTGACATGGCGCAGAAATGAAGCCCGATAAGGAACGGTGTGGTGCAGCTGCTTTTGCGTAGTTGATGATAGACCATACGAGCTGCTGAGTTCTCCAACAATCGCTTGCGATTCAGGGCACAGGCTCGGAGTCTCCGATAAAGAGAATTACATTATTCTAGGCGTGATATCACAAACGCCAGCACTCTGATATCACAAACGCAAGCACTCGCATCTCTGTCGAATGCTGGTCTAAACATGCACTGAGTTTGGCTACATTTCTTAACTGAAGGTTGGCTGACCTGATTATGAAGATAGTGGGCTAATTACCACGTCTTTTCGTTCATTAAAAATTTATCTGTTTTTTAACAGCCTCATTCATGTAGCGGCAGAAATTACTTAGCGGCCATCACCGTCGCTTGAAGTGGCATTAAAGGACTGCCCTCCACAGGACTCGAACCCGCGACCTGGGTCATGAAGAGTGGCTAAGACTCGTGTGGTTTAGGCTTATGTAAGCTCTTTTTAATCTGAATCCTAGAGCAATTTGAACCTATTCTAATACTCCAGTAATGCGAGAAACTAATCCAGAGCGGTGGCTAGTTGCTATAAAAAAAACGGAAGAAGCAGCTGGAGCCTGCGCCGTGTGTTGATCTCTCTCCCTCTCTCTCTCTCTCTCTCTCTCTCTCTCTCTCTCTCTCTCTCTCTCTCTCTCTCTCTCTCTCCCTGTCACCCTCTCTCTAGCTTGCTCGAGTTCACTTTTGGTATCTTCCACTTGTTCATTCTTCTCTCTTTCTGTCTCTTTCTGCCTCTTTGTCCCTGTCTATGTATTTATCTCTGTTCATTTCTCTGTTGCTCACGAAATTTTTTATGTGCACGTCGTTGCGTGTGTCCGCACGCCAAAGAGCTCGACTAAAAAGGCATTGACATTGACAATGTCAAAGCGTGGAAGTGGGCTGTGTGCCCTGAGATGCTTAGATGCTGTCCCCCCTCGTCGATAGCCCAGTAGCTATGCATGCAGCATCCTGCATCGCAAAAAGCGGCGTGGCTGTCCGAAGGTCCTATCCCACTAGACCGTTAACTTGCTAATAGCCCTACTCCAGTGCGAAAATCCAGTGGCCCGGCTGTTAGTAGCCACATACATCCAGCAGCTCAATCGAATGAAGCTAGCCTGCTTGCGACGCGTTTTTTTTAGCTCCAGTGGGGTGAGCTCTGCTGAAAAAAGTATCTACGAGGAATGTGGCATAACATGGCAACATGGCTCAGTTTCACGAAGCAATCCAAATGCGCTGCAATCGACGCTGCAACCCAGATGCGAGTGCGTCCGTTGCAAGGGCTACGAAGGGAAGTCAAAGAGTAGGATGAGAGGCAAAGCTTTGCAGGATCGAAGGACCTGTAGATTGTATTAATATTGATCTAACCTATTGATTGACAGTGCCTGCCATCGGCGCAGAAACGAAGATGAAGAAAGAAATGAGAAAAGGTTGAGACGTTTTGTTTTGGCGATGACATCGGCCAGAAGGAGTGCAGAGACTGTGAAAAGAAGGTGCGGTTAGACATGACCGCGAGATAAGCCGCACTTGTTGAGATGTTCAAAAATGGATGACAGACAGACTTTAACAGCTACGTTTTGACATATCTCTCTCTGACGTAATACCTAACCCAGTTCAGCACTGCTCCGCTGGTACCTCGGCATGCAGATCTGATAGCTCTCTGATGGCCAACAGAATAAAATGTAGCTGCAGATTCAGGAGTAGCAAGTGCAGAGGCCGCACACCGATTAGCATTTCTCAGATGGTCATTTCGAATCCAGTGCAGAGCAGCACCGTGGAAGGCTTAGCACTAAATCCCGATGAAACTTGCTCAATATCTAACGAACTGATGTAATCGTAAAGTCGATGGGCTAATCTAGTTTAGTGTTTCAATGATATGAATAGTCGAAGAGAGTCTGGATCCAAGTTACGTAATTCTAATGATCGTGGGCGTGCTTTCAATGACTGGCCTGACTATTGCTGCTCTCTATTTCATCCAATTCTCTAATCCATCTTGTCTTACCTAGAAGAATTTGGAGAATCATTCAGCTAAGTCAACATTGAAAAAATTGCTGATCAGTGAGCCTTTTTTGGAGCGGTCAGTAAGGTGGCTAAACAGAGACATTCTTTTGGGTTTTCGTTGATCTGTGAACCCATTACTTCTCAATAAAATTGAAGAGGCTGTCCTGCGGCTATCCATTAGCCATCTCAGCACTTTCGGTGCACACGTTCATCTAACATTATTAAAGATTTGTATCCTCAAAGGCGCAGTCGGTGAAGTCAAGCTTCCGCTGTGCACAGAAACGCAGGGCAGACATCATTAAGCAGACGACATCTGGCTGCAGACAGCACTAAGTTGCGTGCGAGACAAGGCTCCGAGCAGGCATGAGACATGTGAAAGAAAGTGAACATTGCGAAAATTTCAAAATGCATGAGTATACTGAACTAAATTTGCTGCTCTGTTGGAAAAGTGAGTGGGTTGTATCGAACTTAAAGCCAATGTCAAAATAATCTGTTGGGTCAGTGTACTGGCCTACCAAAGGGACAGATAACACGTCACACCGGCCACTGGATGGGGTGCCAAAATCGGCGCCTAATACTGGAGGAAGGAGGCACCGTCTGTGTAGTTGGTCCCGGGCGCACAATGTCTCGAGAGCCCATTGTCCGTTTGTATGACAGATGCAGAGTAATAAGTTACTAGAGAGATAGGGGAAGAGAGAGAGAGAGAGAGAGAGAGAGTCGGTGAAAGGCTGGGAACGAGGAAGAAAGATCGAGGGAAACAAATGGGCGAAAAGTATTGAGGCTGAATTACCTTCAGAGAACTAACGACGGAGAAAATAAAAGACAACGAACGAACGAAAGCCTAAGAGACGGAGCGAGGAGAAAGGCAGAAATATTGAAGAGAAATAGAGACAGACATGGCTATAGAGAGACTGAGAGAGAGAGAGAGAGAGAGAGAGAGAGAGAGAGAGAGAGAGAGAGAGAGAGAGAGAGAGAGAGAGAGAGAGAGAGCGAGAGAGATACAGGGATCATCTATGTATGCACATTTTATGCACCTGGACTTATAGCAGCTGTCGCCGCCGCTGCCGCCCCACCCACCCACTCACCCACCTACCCGCTTTATGATTGAATGAAGAGTTCCACCTCCGCTTTGTATATGCGCTTTCGCTCCAGGATTAAGCACTGGGATGTCAATAACGAGATGCTGCCACATAAGTTCTACGAGCAAGCCTTTGGTAGCAAGCAAATCAACTACGACATGTATAAAAAGGTCAACGCCAAAGACAAGAACGCTCTATTATTTTTGAACGACTACAACGTATTCGCCGTTAGCCAGAGGACTGACGTAAGCCAGCTAGCAAATATTCCGGCTAGCTGTGAACACGTGAATTTCGCTTGGAGTCTCTACTAACCCTTTTTACCTCTATTAACCTGACCAATATATAAATGCCTTCATTTCTATTCTGAAAATACACGGACTAGGAAATGTAACGTTTATACAGTACAGGGCCAACTCATGTTCCCTGAGTTCTCGAAAATAGGTGCATCTTAATCCACATGACATCTTTATACGCCATGGTGTTAAGAGCAGTGGTTGTATTTCCTATGGAAGACAGAACCACTTCTAAATATCACCCAAATAATTTTAGCTAATTGTTTTTGGAAAGACTTTGATGTGTAATCAATTCGAGCCACTAGTTTAGACTGCTTAGGCTTTTGCCCCTGGGGTCAAGGGTCAAGGGTCAAGGATTCTTGCTGCTCGTGATCCGGGTAGTGATTTCGAGTCCTGCAGTGGGTGATACTTTATTTTCCACTGCAAGTGGCGGCGATAGCGGTTAAGGCTCTTGTGCCCGTATATAAATAAATAAGGCTGTTAAATCAGCTAACCTTTTATCTAAGGAATCCTCGGTCCTTGTGCAATAAAAAATCCTAATAATACTCGATACAGCTCTTGACTATGCCCTTGACCTGACCGGTATGTTGTCAAACACAACCCGATTGAAATCGACTACCAGCCCGATAGCAACTTACACCAGCCATATGGCTGCATTTTCTTTACACCTCAAGGCCAGCAAAACTAGGTCAAGATCATCAACAAACCAAGGTCAAGGTCAATGAAACTGTGGTAGAGTAGCGATTGTCACTCACTCGTCATTCTCAAGCCATTTACCGTTGACGCAAAGCTGCCTTGTCGACCGAAAACCGTCTCAATAAAAACACCATCTAAAAGTAAGTGAAAAAATCTTTAATTTGATACCCTGCTTACTAAAATCCTATATCGAAACTTTAAATTTAGCAAAGGTAAATCACTCTAAAGAGTAAAAACTATAGAAGATATATAAAGAGTTGCAACTATAAAGTGATCTCATAAATGGTAACTTAGATATAGTCTTTCTAGTAGCTCTGCTGGATCTTTCGAAAGTTTTTGATACCATTAATCCTTTTTGAGCGCTTGTCATTGAAGCTATGCATCGCTGGTCCTTTCCTGCAATGATTTAGATGCCATCTCAGTGACAGAAATCGGTGCAGTGACGCTCGACGGATAGCAGCTATCCAAGTAGCCTCTTAAAAATGGGATACTCACTACTGTGTCCACTTTTCTTCACAAGGGGGAATCACCCTCTGGTCATTGTAATCGCCACGTATACCGTAAAAGCTGTCTCTTTTTAGGTTAAATGATTTGCAGTTGTACCTGTGCTTTGATTACTCCCAGAACATCGATCCGGCTCAACTGCCATGCAGGATGTGTAGTAGAAACTGTTATTCAATGTCTGTCAATTCTAAAGGTCTTTTCTTAAATGGATATTATTAAGGGACTGCAGGGGCCATCCATGGTCTAGTACAACAATAGTGTATGCATAGCATTCCAACGCTGAGTCATTGCGACACTCTCAGTATAGCATGTGAGCTTCACACTAAATATTCTCTGGCGAGATACACGTGCTACTGTTACCAATGGTGGCAGAGGTCAATAGCCCTCCAGGTACCAAGTTCTCATTATTAGTACACCTGCACTGCCTGCTCAGAAAGAGTTCAGACTCGTCTCTCCTGCTTAAAGCTTTAGACTTTAAAACTGCATACGGTTTCTGCAGTACTTTTTGCAAGCTTTAATACAAGTAACTCGTGCAGGAAACGCTAATTGCTGCAAATGAATTCCTGGAGTATTAATGATTACGTGCTACTATAAGTGACACTAATACCCGAGTAATATTTCACAGCCTGGGCATTGCTCCATTGCTTGTCTGTACAGTTTCGTAATGCTCTGTTATTAAAATACCCGGAGACTTGTATTTGATGACAGAATGCCCCTGAAGGCTCCTGAGCGTTGACCCCTTGTCATCATAAGAGATAACTTTGAGCAGTTACTGTCATAGAGGAAATTGTAAATCTTTCTTTGAAGGCATACTTAGCCCAAGCCAAGGAGTTCCTGCAAGCTGGAGTACCAGTTCATGGCATCGGAGTTCAAGGTCACTTTGGATCGAGACAGTCGCCGAGTGAATTGGTGGCAAGGTTAGACAAACTTGCTCAGGCTGGTCTGCCAATATGGGTGACAGAGCTGGACTACACCGATACTGATGTAAATAGGAGAGCCGATGTTCTGGAAGAGATCCTGCGAGTAGCATTCAGGTGAGAGTCGCATTCAGGCGCATAGCACAGATTCTATTTTTTGTGCTGTGGTTTTAATAGCATACACTTGCATTAGGTGAGCAAAAAAATCTTGTTGCAAAATCTGATTCCCGACTATCGCTGGTTATTTTTAGTTTCAAAATCAAAAACAGCCATGTGTCTGGCTGAGGGAAGCCAGCCTATGATATACCGATACATTTGTGACGCTGGTTGCCAAATACGGCAGTAGCAAAAATCAAGAAGAAAACGCTCAGTTTAATTTCAAGGTTAATCAGTTCAAAAATCGTGAACAAATCAGGTCAGCTTTAGGACTTCGGGCCCTAAGCCGACACGGAAAAATTTCTGACAAAAATATAATGATAATACGTCATTTTTAGGGCACCTTAAGAGAATATAATCTCTATATCCGATCACTTAACAGCTCGCAGTAAGAAAATTGATAATCAAGGTGAACTGACATGTACAGCAGTGAGCATACCAAAGCAATCAAGCATCTTGCTTATGGCAGCATGCTCAAGCAAACGTGAAGACTGTCATTGTCACCGGTTAGTGAGACTCCAGGCTAGTACACGCGCTGAATCATTCACATGTATTCGTGCAAAGCATTCCGGAAAAGAACAAGCTAGTTGACTTTGCGAAGGTAAAGCTGATCTGGACAGACCAGTCTTTAGCTGAGACTTTAGTGATATCAGCTGGCAATCTTAATCAAGTGATCTTGGTAGCGGTCTCTGCTCATACAGACCGTAGCGGGAAGTGAGCTTCAGACTTTCGGTATATATGAGGAGAAAATTCTATCGCTGTAAAGTCGCAACTTTTTCCGAGGGATTTCGAGACGACAAGATGCCGAGGGAGTATATGGGGTACTAAGGAGGTCGGATTGGTAGGCTGGAGCAATATAATGAAGTTACCAGTAGTCTAGAAGGATAAATGCGTACCTAAAATTAATCTTGAAATCGATTCAATGCTTAAAAGGGAGCGAGACAACCTTAGTCAGACGTTTTTTTTATACGGCACCTACGCCATTTACGACATACCTGAATAGCTACTGAGTGTTTCACTAGCTACATGCGATTAATGCCACAAGCCGGTAGTTCTCAATGAAAAAAATTTCATAATCTAGACACGATGTCACAAATAGAGGAAATATTTGGGCTCTCATGCTCTTATCTTGTCATGCTCCTGTATGAAAGCATTTCTATTACAAATCTTTCTTAGCAGAAAGAAGGTTTACTATACAATAGAGCAGCCAATGTTCTTATCTAAAAGCAAGTGGCTTTGATGCTTCATACACAGAGTACAGGCATAATGTCACGGGAGTGACGCTAGCTGAACCAATGTAGGGCGTTAGGCCTTTAACTTTCAGCTAATAATAATAAGCGAATCAAAACATTGCATAACGCCTTCAACAAACTAAAGCTCTTTTCAGGGACTGTAAATAGGTGCTAAGGGTGTCTTCTGAGCGCCTAAAAAAGATTCAGCTCTCTGAAGGCACCATACAAATGTATTATTACAATTATTATTACTATTATTATGATTATATATATTGCACGTCAATATGGTAAGTAACACCATGCACAGCGCTCGTGAGCACTTTTTGAAACACAAAGTACTATTCGCGCTGACTCAAAAAGTGCTTCGAGGCTGCGTTTAAGCTTTTTTCGTACTATGTCAAGTTAGGGAGGATGCCCTGACATCAGTCGGGGGTAAGTTCCGGGCTTTGGGGCATTCGAACTAAATGCATGATTTCTACAAGATTTCAGGTAGGTTACACTTGGTTTGCCTAAGATTATTTGGTTGGTATTATTATCAACTTGTACAGACTTCGAGCAACTAGATGTCGCTTGTTAACAAACGTTAGTCTATATTAAAGTGCCTTTCCTGGATAATCCGTGTAGATTCTTGTTCATAGCAAATTATTTAAAAACCTTGTGGAAAAATAACATAATAGGAAATAAAATGTCGAATTGCCGTTTCGGGCCTAAAAGGCGATGTGGCTGATCTCAGGATTTGGTGCAAAGTAGTGCTTAATAGCATGCTCGTGGGAAATAACTGAGCGATCAATTATCAGCATGCACTCAGTTATCAAGCATGCACTCAGTCATCAACGAAATCCGGTAGCGATGCTCCACCGAACCAGATCATTAATAACATAAGCTCTTTTTAAATTAGTCTCTTCTTGATATCCAGATTTATTTACTGGGCTTTCCGGCGTCCTGGCTGCTTTCAACACCAAAACTATTAGATAGGTGACTGTGTTTTGCTTTCATATCCTTTGCGTAAACCTCTTTGAATTGCTTTTACCCCATATGCTCGCCTTCCTAAGGAAGCTACGTTACGTGGAGTAGACACAAATTTAGGCAAAACAGGTAACACCTAGTGTCGACCATCAGCCTCTAATAACGACTCTCTATTGAGATGCTTTATTGACAATTCGTTGCATTTGCATTCACCTGCTTATGCGGTAACGTGACTGTCGCGAATCTCGTCGGCACTGTGTTCATAGAATTAAGCATAGTTGCATGCCACAATGGCAGGCGACAGCTACTTCCACGGATTGGGATTCCAGAACGGGAAACAGTATAGCGTTTCCGAGAAAAACCAGCTTGGTCTCTTTATAATCAGCTGTTAAACCTATTTATAGCGCTCTTTCAGTTATTTAAACTAGTAAATACAATCGAGAAAGTTCTACAGCACGGTGCTGTACAGATGAAAAGGTATGCTGATCAATACCTGGGTCTCAGCCTAACGGTAAGGTGCTCGCACTTTCGGATCCAGGTCGTGGGTTCAAATCCTACAGGAGATAAAAGCAATATAGTTCATTTGCATAGCGCCTCAAGGAAACTTAATCGCTATCAGGGTGCTTTGCGTAAGGTGCTCGAGCCCACGATTTCTGTCATCAAATGCATTTAACCTCCACTCAGTCATCAAAGGCGAGCACCTTAAGCCCTGGGTCAAACCAGGACTATATTGCTTTCTTGCCAGTTACAACCGGGATTGATTGCCATTACGGCTTTGCTGCTGCTATGTAAATGAGGCTCGTAATTAAGCTAACTGCCACTTTACTTGTTAATGCTCGTATACCAATTTTTCAGTCACAACGCTGTTCAGGGAGTGTTGTTCTGGGGTTTCTGGGATCAGCGCCATTGGAAAGGAGCAGCGGCAGCCATGGTCAACGGAGACAACTTGCAGGTAGCTCAGCGATCATAGATATGCTTACCAACCTAACCTCTCCTAGAGATGCATACGAGCATTCAACTCATCAAGTTGATGCTAGTTTATTAGTTTTGGCATTCAAACTGTTTTGCAACCTTAACTTCTGTAGGCCAATGCGGCAGGACTTCGATATCAACAGCTGTTCCATAAAGAATGGAGCACAAACTTAAGCCTGTTGATACCTCGAGTGAGTGGCACTGGTTCGGCGTCATCGCGGGTCTTCCATGGCGTCCATGAAGTCAAGGTCACGGTCAACGGGGTTACAGTTGCTCAGACAGACTTCCAGGTGCTGCCAGGAAGTGGACTGCTCGAGTTGAAGTTGACCATTAGCCCACCTACAGTTGTTGGTTAAACGTGCTCCAGCTTCCACTCGCGTTGAGCGTTATTATAATGCGGAATTTCCCTCGCTCTTAAATTTTGGAGAAAAATTATTCAGGGTAAACAGCGAAGAAAGATATCAATAAAAGTAATGGCAAAATATTTTCTCAGGTTATTTGTTATTTACACATCACAGGTTTCTCTGGGATGTAAATAGTTCTTAATATTTTGTCCCAGTCTCTCTCACTTTCCTCTATCTATCTTGGTATCTCTCGCTCTTTTTTCCAAATAGCCCTCTAGCTCTCCTTTACTCTCTCTCTCTCTCTCTCTCTCTCTCTCTCTCTCTCTCTCTCTCTCTCTTCGTGCAAGCTCACGCCTACCGGCTAGACAATTCCTCGCTTTGTGGCACATACCGTGGAGAAAGAGTTCTGTGGATATATTATTTAAATGTAGTGCCATTCTGCTTTAGAATGCCGCAGCCTCTGTAGTAAACTCAATCTATAGACTATACGATATTCTTTAATCTATTTCAAGGATAAACGAATTTCGAAGCTCACACGTTATTCAGACTAGACAATGCTCAATCAAATGCGATGCCTAAATAAAAATAGTCAATGCGTTCAATGCATTAAATGCAACGCAGTTTGTAAGAAAGGAAAAGACGGGGCTTTGAATGACTAGTCAAGCTCGCTGATTGCTCTTCCTCTGCCATCTTCCCTCCTCCTTTTTAATTAAATCCTAACAAATAGCGGATTCAGGACGATTGAAAAGGGGGCAAGGAAACCGTAGGTTCACGATCGAGTGCGTATTTGCGGCTCAGGAGCGAGAATACTTCCCATGGACAAAGATGGCGCTACGACTGAAAGTTCTCGCAGGCACTTGACAGACACTGTTAAAACTAGCGAGTCAATGTGCAGCTAACGACTCGCGGGTGAACTACATCTATGCACGCAGATACGTCAAAACTAGCTCAGTACTAAGTCAGAGGTTAATGTTACAGATCTTGCCCCTAGATGAGGGGACCCCCTAGAACCACTAGAACCATACTTTACCTGTATATACATTGCATACCCCGCATACGCATGAGTCAAATTCTATATTTGTATACATTTACAAAGTTATATATATATATATATGTATATGTATATATATGTATATATATGTATATATATATATATATATATGTTTATATATATATTGGACATAACTGGAACGACAATTATAAGAAAATGTTAAAAAAGGTTAAAAATATTAATCCATCTATGTCATGTATCTCAAGCATTATCAAAATAGCATCTTGAATAAGCGCCGACGAAAGCTGTGAGCTTCCCATCCGAAGATTTCTGTTTCAGTTGTTAAGTGAACCTTCTAAATTTTCACAATACTTTAGAATGAACAAGCGAGTTCCATCACATATACTGAATGCGCTTATTTTTTCTATTGTGCATAACTGCGGCTTAATTTTCTCGGAAGCAATTTAAATGAATTTTCTATTATTGATGACGATCACTGCATTTTTAGTCGTAAAAAAGTGCTACGCTTAAGAAAGCTAAATTTCTTAATTGAAATTCGTCCTTTCGATCATAAGAAAGTTCCTAAAATGACGACGTATAGTTCTTAACTTCGTCAAACATCGTGCTGGCTCAGCTATTTTTCTCACTACCGTTACTTACCTAAATTGAGGTCTGTTGAAAAAATCTGAAAAGGGTACTATATGCGCACCGAACGCTGCTTAGGCTTTGAGTGAACTATATGAAACTGTCCACCTTAACGATCTCTTAGTTCTTGCGCCTTTGTGGAGTTACTGACGTGCATTACCTCTTCCTAGCCAAGACCCGTGAAAACAGCGTGATATCGTGATTGCTTTTGTGGAGTCGATGGCTGAAAAACAGAAACTCACAAGAAGCTAAGAAAACTCATATCGTTGTTTCATTATCATCTTCTAGAAGAATAATTTACCGTGTGACAATTATGTTATAATTCCTTTTATCTATAATGCTCGCCAACCAAATTGGCGTTCTGCGTTAATCGGTAGGTGTGAATGAATCTCAACTTTTCTATTATTGAAACTGTCATAACGGCTAATCTTGAGTTCTTCAGAACGTCGGTGACAGTCACTTAGTTTTTATTAATAATAATAATGCACTTGATAAAGCGCCCTCAGAGAATTCAATCACTTTCTAGGCGCTTTACATTTGCTGCAAAGAGAAATGCAATTGAATGGTGAGTAATATCATGCTTGACAAACAAACAACAGGAATAACATGGTTAGGGGTGACATGCACAGGGTCAGTATGCAAATGTGGTTAGTGGCAGCATGCACAGTGTTAGCACGCATAAGCACATGAAGGACGAATCACAGGGACCCAATAAATGCTGTCCTAAATAGATGTAATTTTAGGTTCCTTTTAAATGTGGTCAAGTCAGGGTATGTTCTGACGCATGTCGGGAGGGAGTTCCAGGCTTTGGAAGCATACGAACTAAATGCACGGTCTCCAAAGGATTTGAGATTTGTACGAGGTACTGGTAGACTGTTGGATTCCGAAAAGTGGGTGGTACGATGCTTGGCCTGGTGGGGGAGTAGATCTGAGAGATAGGCTGGGGCCAAAGAGTAAAGTGACCTAAAAGTGAGCGACAAAACCTTGAAGTCAATCCGTTGCTTGACTGGGAGCCAGTGCAGGTCGACGAGAAGTGGAGTAATGTGGCAACTGCGACGCTCACGACAGACAAGCCTAGCTGCAGAGTTTTGCACCAGCTGCAATCACCTGATCGCACATGCTGGTAGGTCAGTAAGTAGTGAGTTGCAGAACTCGAGACGAGATGTCACGAATGCATGGACCAACTTGGACGTGGTATCTTCATCTAAACGAACCCGAATTTCAGCAATGTTATGTTGCTGAAAGCATGCAGATTAGCCCTGGAAGTGAGGATATCATTGGCTTGTTGGCATCTTTTTAATGCGGATTTTAATGCTAATACACAATGCACTAATGCACGCTTACGTGACTTTCGTTTGGTGGAAGCAATGAAAAAACAAAATTCGTAAAGAAACCTCATTTTTATTGTCCCAATACTTTAGAAATAGAAATAATTAGCTTAAAAAGGTACCTTAAATATGGGGTGGATGCATGCTTACTTTAAAAATTTCGCAAGGGCTCTATTCTAATTGTTCAGTGACGGAAGTCACTAATCGGATGCGAGTTCCTTTGATGTGACTTCCGTTTGAGTGACTTCATATACTACTCACCTACAGGACCTGTTCATCCAAGGTTCATAAATACATACCAGTTAGCTCAAATTTTTAGTTACTGATGCAGCTACATAATTTTTTAGTATTTTAATTTATATCATCTGTATATTAAATGAAGATATTAAAGTCAAGGACCTCCTTTCAGCTCAATAATGGTAAAATTTAGTTTAATCTTAAGTTACTAAGTATGTATTAAAAGTTGAAACCAGTAAATCTACATGAAATCAGTAAATATGCAGGCCTTTTTTTAAGAAATAGCTCGCTTTAATCTATATAATCTATATTGATATGCATACTACATATTCTCATATGTGTATATGTAAATAAATATATAAATAAATATATATATATATATATATATTTGTGTGTACAAGTACATCTTCGGCAGAATCGAAGGCTTGACGCGATAGACTTCGGCGTTATACATAACCAACGCTTCTATAACACAACAATGAACATGCCTCTGTCATTAGCTTAATTAGCATGCTACCACTAACCATTTGATAAAGAAATTTAAAATGCCTAGAAAGAAATTGAGTTTTCTGAGAATGCTATATCAAATTTATTATTATTATTATTTTTGGCTGCCTGATACGAGAGCGGCTGTCTTCTTGGCTCACTTACGGCCATTTTGTTTTTAAAGTTTACGTCCCAGGTTATAATCGAAAAAGCTTTTGGAGGAAAGTACTCGCCAATCCGCGTGCGATATACGCATGAGCTCGAACACCTGCACCGTTCTCACAATATTTACTTGGTTTATCTTTGGCCCCAGCGCCTCCTTGTGGCTGCGTTTGCACATCAAATGTATATAATCTCTCGCGATCGAAGCAGAACGCGAGGTCGACTGCGGCGCCACGCCAGAAGCCGCGCGACGCCGCCATGCAGGTGCTTGCAGTGCTTGCGCTGGCAGTCGCCTCGCTGAGCTCGGCCGAGGTGCTGCTCAACGCAGACTTTGAAGCGTCGCTCACCGGAAATTGGTACTGCAAAGGATGCACGCCTGTGAAAGCTCAAAGCGTCTACAAGGGCTCGGGAGCTTACCAAACATCCAAGAGGTAAGTAAGCCCGGTCGCCCTCCGATTCACGCCGTCCGATCCGCTTTTTGGCCCCACTCCCAATCGATGCCGCATTCCAATCCACCTGGAAGCGCTCCGATTCTCTCCCTTTCCTCTTACGGGAGTGACTATGGACGTTCCAGAGCTCCCATAGCAGAAAAAAGCCGAGGAATTTGACCACATTAAGCCTGCATCATGTTGCAAATAACCCTGGTTTTAAATTTAATTTCTTTGAGTTAATTCATTAAAATTCATTTTTTTTCAATTAATTTGTAGTGTTGTTCCGAAGAATCGCAGCAACGTGTTTTGCTATATCGGCCATCAATGTGTAAAAGCGATTACGCTAGTTCTTGCAGCATCATCGCGAGAAACCAAGCGCTTGACGGAAGAGAGCACGCGATTGAAGGACGGGACTGTCGCTGACTAATTTGATGCGTTATAGTTTGCGGGAAAAACTAGCTCACCGCTGCTGGGAGTAATTTGAAATCCACTGCACGCGCAAGACTCTCCCGCCGACCTTGGGTTCGTCGTAGCTAGCGCGAGACTCGACTGCTTTCGGTGCACCGATGACGAGTTCTCGACCATGCGAAAAGAACGAGGAAAAAAGGAGGCGAAAAAGGAGGCGAAAAAAGGAGGCAAAACTTCCGGTGCTTCGCTTCTCGCCTTTCGTTTTTCTACCGAGAAAGTGGCATTAGCAGCCTCCCTCCCTACAGCTACATGCCACAGTTCTTTCGTGTACTGACGCGCAATCTCTGACTGATCACACCCTGCAATAGTACGTTCTGCATGCACGTAAATCAGACGCAACCAGGGTAGAAGTCCTGCTCTAAAAAAAAGAGAGAGTCTACTTGGAATTGTTCTGCACGTTAATTAAAGTAATTCGTCGCTCACAGCTACAGAGTTAAAGTCGGGATAACGTTCGTACAGCGACTCCTGCATTAGCTGATCTTCTGACCGGTGATGACTGATGAGGATCTCTAAACGGCTGCCTGCGATTTTGCACGAATTAATCTCAAAGCCGCATTGAAAAATAAAGAAATTCGTAAATAGCAGCTTCAAAGTTATAATAATTTTATGAAAACATTTTCAGTGCAAACGAAAAACTGAACCTTATTCTAAAATCTTCGCAAATCCTAAAAAAATGAATTTTTTTATCCGAATATGTTTAGCATGCACAATATAAGCCCACATAAGCACGTAAAGTAAATTCGCAAAGACAAATAACGTGAAGAACGTGTTGGGCTGTAGCTTGCTATTAAATTTTGCAGAGTTTAGGGTAGTCACGATGTCAGTCGTATGTTGTAAATCCTGCGCGTCGCCATGCCGTCGGATAGCGATCAATGGCGGAACCAGGACTATCCTCTAGGGGAGGGAAAGACGTACACCATTTTTACTTAGGCGGAGCTAGACCCGCAATTAATGAAAATCTATAGCGCAAAGCCACGGTGTTTATTCGACACCAACTCGGCTGCTGTTCACTGAATAGAATCCGGGCGCAATTTCGTCGCTAACGACGATCCGGTGAAGGACGTCTGAGTAGGAGGCTGCCCAGGTCTCTGCCCCCCCCCCGATATAAGGGGGCAAACGCCATCTATCCTCTATTTTCGCCACAGTTAGTGACTTGTAATTCATGGACGAATCGCAGAACTGAAAGCGTGGTCGCTAAAAAGGATAAGAGTCTGGCCAGATTCTCTAATAAAAGACTTGGGTTAGAGGAGCAGGTGCCACTTCGGGAGGATTGCGGCAGTCTGATTGGCTCCCAAATTCCTTCATGCAGAAGCTGTTTCCAAACTGCCTTCGTAGTTTTCGCCTCAGCCAAGTGCATTTTGTAGAGGTATCCTACGTACCGTGGCTCACCCTAGGTTATGTGTGCATGTAGCCGCAGCGGCTACTAATAGCTTTGCGGAAATACGGAAATACCTTAATGGTTTTAAGAAGTGCTTTTGACTAATGTGCTCCTGTCTAAACTTTTTAATTAAACCTACCTGTTCAGCATTAGAATTATTAAATTGTGTCTCTTCATATTTTCCAGCTTCGTACACAAAGTGTAATAATAATAATAATAATAATATTGCACTTGATAAAGCGCCCTCAGAGAACTTAATCTCTTTCTAGGCGCTTTACATTTGCTGCAAAGTGATACGCAATAGAATAGTAAGTAAAATCATGCTTGAAAAACAAACAAAATGAATAACATGGTTAGGGGTTACATGCACTGGGTCAGCATGCAAATGTGGTTAGTGGCAGCATGAACAGTGTCAGCACGCATAAGCACATCGAGGACGAATCACAAGGACCCACTAAATGCTGTCCTAAATAGGTATGTTTTTAAGTTTCTTTTAAATGTGGTCAGGTCAGGGGATGTTCTGATGCAGGTCGGGAGGGAGTTCCAGGCTGTGGGAGCATACGAGCTAAATGCACGGTCTCCAAAGGATTTAAGGTTTGTACGAGGTATTTCTAGACTGTTGGATTCCGAAAAGTGGGTGGTACGATGCTTGGCCTGGTGGGGGAGTAGATCTGAGAGATAGGCTGGGGCCAAAGAGTAAAGTGACCTAAAAGTGAGCGACAAAACCTTGAAGTCAATCCGTTGCTTGACTGGTAACCAGTGCAGGTCGGCGAGAAGTGGAGTAATGTGGCAACTGCGACGCTCACGACAGACAAGCCTAGCTGCAGAGTTTTGCACCAGCTGCAATCGCCTGATCGCACATGCTGGTAGGCCAGTAAAGTAGGGCTCCATTCACGAATACAAAAACTTCTCAATTTAATAAAAGCACTCCCTAATTTGCTTTCATTTCTGCAAGAACTTGGCAGGGTCAAATGTTTTGCCTTTTTACCCCAGTCTTTCTATATAGGTTTCTAACATTTAGATTCCTGCCGTCATACGGAGATGCAATTACTTTTTAGAAAAGGAGAGTGGTCTGGACCTGCGCAGACGCTCTCATTGGGCACGCAAGTAGCTTTTGGCAAGGACTATCACTTCCAATCCTATGTGAAGCTTGTAGGCTCTTCCACCAAGGAGACGTTGAAGGCAACGCTGGCCTACACGCTGCAGGGTACGTCGCATCTCTGCTGCTGCTCGTCGGCCTTTGCGTGTCTCGTCAAGAAAAGCTCCTCTGACTTGAAAGCTTTTTAAACATGCACACGCGGCTCTTAATCGTCAAGGAGAAGGAAGAATTGACGCGTCAAGCTTTTTGCTAGTACCGCTTCAGCTCGTGTTCACGGCAAGGTCAGTACTGCGCCCAATATATGGACTCTCAAAAAGGCAATTTGCCTAAGAGGACCGTCTAGCAAGTGATGCTTGAGCCTTCGACGCTCAGTTCTTTTGTGTTAGTTTGAAGCACCGCTATTTGAGCGTAATTTTCCTTATTTCTTATTTGCGTAATTCTCCTTCTAGTCATTTAAACGACGTGATAATTTTTGGATTTTAAAAATGACACAAAAACAAAAAAATATTCAAAATTGCATAAAGATATTGCTGTTCAATGGTTTTGTATCGCATCGTATTTATCATATCGACATCACCGCCTGATTCTTACGGACACTTTTAACTGACTCGACTGCTGTGGGTAAGATTTTGATTTTTTCACGTTCCGAGGCATACAGCCTTCATCGGTTTGCATCTACATGTTACTGCTTCATTTTCAGCCGTCGCTGACACCAGAAATCGCGCACAGCCATTCTTAAGCATCGAGGAGTAAATGAAGCCGCGGTGACCATGTGAGGAGTTATCCCCGCATACCACCGAAGTGGTCATTTATAGTTAAGACCTTCAGGCTCTGGGCTGAGAACTGAGTCTCTAAGCCTCTAATACAGCGGTTCTCAATCTGTGGGTCGCCACCTTTTTGGGGGTCGATCGACGCATTCACAGAGGCCGCCTAAGACCATCGGAAAACACGCATTTCCACAATTTGTACACAATAATTTTCTGGTTGGGGGTCGCCACAACATGAGGATCTGTATTGAAGGGTCGCGGCATTAGGAAGGTAGAGAACCACTGCTCTTAATACAAGGGGCGCTACCCTTCAAATCCAGCGGCTCGCTTCCCGCTCAAGACGAAAACGTTTAGGCTCTCGGCCCCGCGGGGTCGCGACCTTCTCCAGTCCTTCAGTACTTTCAAGTCGCTTTTCGTTACCTTGAAACTGCTTGGCCTTTAACTTAATGCCTACGGTGCTGAGAGGTCACCGAAGGAGACAAATAGAGAGAGAGAGAGAGAGAGAGAGAGAGAGAGAGAGAGAGAGAGAGAGAGAGAGAGAGAGAGAGAGAGAGAGAGAGAGTGAGAGAGAGAGAGAGACAGAGAGACAGAGAGACAGAGAGAGAGACAGAGAGAGAGAGAGAGAGAGAGAGAGAGAGAGAGAGAGAGAGAGAGAGAGAGAGAGACAGAGAGAGAGAGACACAGAGAGAGACAGAGAGACAGAGAGCGAGAGACAGAGACAGAGAGACAGAGACAGACAGAGACAGAGACAGACAGAGACAGAGAGAGTCACAGAGAGAGGGGGTGGTCTCTCACATCCTAAACCTGAACTCCACGACCCGGAGAGGTACGCCTTTGCCCTTATCCTCAAACAGCCCGTGCAAAACCAGTGTATTACCGCGCGGCTTTGTAAGTCCCACAACGAGCTTGTTGATTTAAATCAGCCGCCTTGCTACCAGTAGATTCCAGCTTGCGTAAGATATCTGCACTATTCGAGGCGAACGCATGGGATTGGCAAGCCGTACTACTTGCCTTGTATTCGTCGTGAGCGTTTGCTTAGCGGCACCGAAGCCATTCAGTTCTGTGCTCTTTTATCTAGAGAAGAAATTCCTGGAAATAAAGACGATACAAATTGCGTAACGTTAATAATAATAATACGTTTTTATAGCGCCCTTGGAGAACTGAATCTTTTTTCAGGCACTTTACAGATGCTCTGCAAAGAAAGCAGTTTTTACCGAATTTTTTAGTGGTATCTCTAAGCGTAAGCAGATTCGATTACCTTCCCTGTCATCCCGTTAATTTCTTTGTTGATCCGGGTGAAATTTTCAGAAGTTCAGATTTCTTAATGCAATTTCCAAGGATTAGAGCATCTCTAATATAACTTTATAGACGATTTCTTCTCATTTCTGTTTGGGTTCCCAAAACTTTTTTCGTGCAAGACACAATATTCGTTAGTTATGGAATATATATAAATAAAATACAATATAATTAATTTGCGCAGAGCCCTAAGAGAACTGAGTCACTATTCATGTGCTTCACATGTGCCGCAGGGCTTGAGCCCACCACCCCTTGAACTTGTAAAGGTGAGCATTTATTTAGGACAGCATTTAGTGGGTCCCTGTGATTCGTTCTTTGTGTGCTTATGCGTGCTGACACTGTTGCATGCTGCCACTAACCACACTTTCATGTTGACCAGTGCATGTCACCCCTAAACATTTTATTCATGACGTTTATCGAGCATTCTACTAGTAACCATTCGATCGTATTTCCTTTACAGCAAATGAAAAGCGCCTAGAAAGAAACTGAGTTCTCTAGGGAAATTGCATCAAGTTTATTATTATTATTTTGATCTTGGTCGTTAAAGGTGAGCACCTTGAACATGTGCCAAATCAGGGGTCCTAATTGTGGTTAACATTTTTACCGCATAAATATAAACAGAAATCGCCGCAGCAAATAATCACTCTAGCTGCGGGTCCTTATCAGGAAATGTCCGCATTGACGTGAGTTTAGAAGTATTATCTCAATTCTTGGTTACCTAAGCTTTTTTATAAGTAACCAAAATAGCATTAAAAAGGTACGCACTGCCTAAGTAGGACAAGTCTTGATGATATTATATTAGTGTTGAAACCAAAAATAATCTAAAACTTTAGATGACGCTGCTGTCAGATCGTTCACGTACGACGAAGAGTAGCCACTGTGCCTTTGCGCTTCTTTTATCTTATACGGAAAGATTTGCGAGGCTACCGTGCAAATGCATGCTATTTTCGGTACAAGCTGCAAGCGAGCAACGCAGCTGGAGCAAAAAATGGGAGTTGTTCTTTGCAGATGGCACCATAAACTACGTAGCATTCGCTAAGGACAGCATAGGCTCAGCCGATGGCTGGAAGCTGTTCTCTGGTAACTTTCAGGTAAATGGTAAGTAACAAGAACGGTTTCAAACAGAATGACTCGACCGGCACAAATTAAATGCGAACTTGGCAAATTGTATTCGTAGTGACATTGTAACTCCGGTAGTATTGAAAAATGTGTGCAATCGGTTAGCGAACCAGGGGGTGGGGAAGTGACCTGGAATGCCATTCATACGTAAGCCCCCGACCGTCATCAACGACGAAATTATATTCCCCTTCCAGTCCCTAAGCAAATAAGCACTGCGATTGTGTGCCATTATTTTTTATTGATTACTGATCTTGCCCCTTACTTAAAAATTTTGCTGGTCTTACCCTCCTTAAGAAAACTCCAGGCTCCGTCTCTGGGTGAAATCAATCCGCTCTAAAGAAGTAGGTCATGCTCTTAGCCTGCAGGTAAGGTTCGCGAATTTCGCAATCCAAGTCGTGGTTTCATGTCCCAAAGTGGTATTAATTTATTTCCCACTGCTATCGATGGTGATGACAGTCACGATGTCACGTTCTAATTCTTTAAACATGAAGCTCAAAATCGCTTTACCTATGCTTTCTATGTGCCGAAATGAACTCTGAAATTATGAAACTGATATTTAAGGTCTGTGTACACTTAAGTCAGTTCATACTTTTGCAAAAACAATTAAATTCTTCCAATGAGCTTGCATTTCATTTCGTGGCTGCTGCAGCACTTTTCTGCGCTCCGATTTCTCGCGATAAATCTCGCTTTTGCTGCCATCAAATTCTAATTGACGAGTGACTCCCCAGGTCAGGCCCAGAGTGTGACGAGTCTAGAATTTTACATCGAGGGACCATTGCCGGCTATGGATTTCATCGTGGACTCGGTTTCAATCCAAGAATTAGACTGGAAAAGTGAGGCCAACAAGCGAATCGAGGCTCTGCGCAAAAGAGACGTCAAAATAACTTTGACTACATCCGACGGCGGATCAGCGGACAACGTAAAAATTCAGGTACGGCTTCCATGTTTAAGCAAGCGTGACCTCGTGACCTAATAGGGTTTTCCATAGTTGCCTGTCTGAGACCTATATACATGGTCTATATATATATATATATATATATATATATATATATATATATATATATATACCATGTATATATATATGATATATATATATATATATATATATATATATGATATATATATATATATATATATATATATATATATATATATATATATATATAGACCATGTATATATATATGATATATATAGATATGATATATATATATATACATATATGTGTGTGTGTGTGTGTGTGTGTGTGTGTGTGTGTGTGCGTGTGTATTTCATTTGAGTGGTGCCCTAAAAGAACTTAAAGCTCTATTCAGACGCTCCAAATACGCCACGGGGCTCGAGGCCACGACCTCAGTCAGAAAATGGCATTCACCTTGACCTTTGTCGGGGCAGCACTTTAACCGCTTGGCCAAACCAACGTGCCTTTTTGCACGACGTTGCAGAGACTCGGCTAGAGTGACCTAAATGCTAAGTAAGGCTCTGCTATTGTGAAGTCATTGAGGCGTTATACGGCCAACACTTCGGCTGAGACGGTACTAGTAGTAGGTACCGAAAGCCGCTTAGGCTGTGAGTGCGCTATACAAAACTCTCCTGCATAACACCCACATGGTCTTTATGACTTTGTGGAGTTACAGACGGAGATACAGTACATAGGTAGACAGTAGACGTTCCTCTACCATGACGTCACTAAAGCTCACCCTCTAAAGTAGTTCGCACTGGCGCGTGCAGTCGCACCTGTATGTAGGGGTTGCACACTCTGGAAGCCTCAGACTTGCTTTTTTAAAGACTGGATTCCGACAAGTGACTGTGAATGAACAGTTGCAAGTGCAATTTTTCTAGCATGCTGGGCGTTTTTATCGACCCGGCACTCATCACGTGATTGCATCCTGGCACGACGTTCTGATTCTCACTAGCTCTAGTTCTGACTAGACGAAATTGTTTGTGTATATTTGTAGTGACGGATTTAATGTTATGACTAAGCCGCCGACACGCTTCCTTGTCATTGTAAGCCTAGAAAAAGATGTAGTTCTCTTAAGGCGCTCTGCACGCTGCCTTACACTGTTATCAACGTTGCACATGCACAGTACCGGCGGCTGCGATTATTCCTCATTATCTATTATAACTCAGTATCGACTGACTGGACATACAAAACTAAGCTAAAAGCTAGGCTGCTGCTCTCAGCATTTCTTCGGTCCTAGTGAATTGTGCTTTTATTTACGCATGTAGGCAGAATTGTGCATATTATCCCTAAATAACTGACGCGCTTCCTTGGCAGAATATGTGAAATACCTAGGAAGAGATCTAGTTCTCATAGGGCGCTGCCAAAATGTTTTATTATTATTATTAATAGCGAAATCCCTCGGCACTCAATCCCGAGGCTGACGGCCTTCAGTAATGGGTAATGGCCGAATGGTGAAACAACTGCTTCAGTTGATAGCACATTTAAACGCCAAACGAGCGTTCAGGCATTCGGAGATTTAGAGCATCACTGCGAGAGACCCGGTGTGGGCGTATTAACTGGGGCAGCTGTTACGATATGAGGACGCCGACTACAGTCGAGCTGTTCGGCATTCACTTCCGGTTACAAACGTCCCTGCATTCAGTCTTCTTGCATGCTGACCCTGTGCATGTCACCCCTAATCATGTTATTCTAGTTGTTTATTAAGCATTTTACCACTAATCACTTGATCATGCTTCCTTTGCAGCAAATGCAAAGTGCCTAGAAAGTGATTGAGTTCTCTGAGGGCTCTATATCAAATGTATTATATAGGAAAAGTTTGTAAGCTTCGACTAGAGCAATCTGCTAGTCGTCTAAATAGAGCTGCAGATGGTCAGGTCCAACCATAGCACTTACAACGCAGGAAACCCAGCTGCCTTGCTAGAAGCTCGGGCGAAATTCACTGTGATTTCATTTTTTGCTGTCAACGGCTTCAAATCAGAGATTATGACAAACTATTTTATAAAATAATCGTTAAAAATACATTTTTATAGCGCCAATAGAGCACTGTATATCTTTCTAGGCACTTTACACATGCTTTAAAGAAAGCATTACCAACTAAGTATTGGTAACATTCACTATGTCATAAAGCATAACATTGTTAGATGTGACATGCACAGAATCAATATGGAGATGTATGTAGTTATATGTATTTATGTATGTATTATGTTATATGTATGTAGTTAGTAGCACCAGGAACAGTGTCAGCAAGCATAAGAACACAAGCAAAGAATCACGAGGACTCACTGAATTCTAAAAGTACAGGTCCTTTTTAAGCTTCGTATTCAATGTTGTTATGCCGGGGAATGTCGTGGCGTCAGTCGGGAGTGAGCTCCAGGCTTTGGGAGCACATGAACTAAATGCACGGTCTCCAAAGGATTTGATATTTCTACGATGTATAGATAAACAACTAGATTCCGAATAGCGGGTGGTACGATGCTTGTCCTGGTGGGAGAATAGATCTGATAGGTAGGCTGGAGCCCAAGAATGAAGTAACCTAAAAGTGAGTGCCAAAACCTTAAAGTAGATCCGTTGCTTGACTGTTAGCCAGTGCAGGTCAGCGAGAAGTGGTCTTATGTGGCAAATTGCAACAGCTGTAAGCGCCTAATTTCACTTGCCGGTAGAGCAGCAAGCAGCGGGTTACAGAAGTCGAGACGGGATGTCACAAATGCGTTGACCAATTTACATGTAATATCTCTGCTTAAGCAAACCAGAATTCAGCTATGGTATGTAGCTGGATGTAGGCACACTTGACTGTGGACCTGATGTGGTCATCTAATTAAAGGTCACTTTGGGACGTGACAAATGTATTGACTAATTTACATGTAATATCTCTGCCTAAGCAAGCAAGAATTTTGGCAATGGTATGTAGCTGAAAGTAGAATGACTTGACTGTGGAGCTTATTTTGTCGTCTAATGAAAGATCACTTAGAAGCAGGATACTTAGATTACGTGCAAATTTGAGAAGATAAATGCTGGCAGAGCCGGCTTTGAGCGTTCACCTTTCTAATTTCTGAATCACACTTGGTTTCCTCATAATTAGTAAGTTGGTTTTGTTTTCATTTAATTTGAGAAATTTTGCAGCCATCCATCTGCGAATGTCATAAATACATGAAGCATGAAGGATTTGAGGGAATTCGGCATGCTCGATAGCTGGGGGGAATCAAAGCAAAGGTACAACTGTCATCTATCAGAAACTGTCAACTGTCATCTGTAAAAGTGAAAGCCCAGATTGTGCCTGACAATCACAACGGCAAGAGGGAGAGTATAAGGTGTGAAAAGAACGCGATCAAGCACTGAGCGCTGAGGCACCTCGTATTTCAGAGGTTCCTCAGATGATCTTTGTCAATTCATATCAATACTTTGGAGTCCCGTAGATTGGGCCTGAACCATTGCAATGCAGTGCCAGCGATGACCAGGCGAGATGAGAGGCACTCAAGAAGGAATAGGTGATTGATAGTATCAAAAGCTGCCGAAAGGTCGCACCAAACAAGTAGAGATACTCTACCTATGTCTGCATTCCTATGTAGGTCGTTGTACATCCAAAGCAATGCTGACATATTATGATACGGGTGCTCGTCGTTGGTCGCTAGTTCTGCTACCGTCGGCACACCCGTACGTAACGGTGTTGCGCCTAAAGTCGCAATTCACGGCGGCTCGCGCCTCGCAGATATTTATCGTGCATTGTGGCGGACTGGCTCCGGTACATAGCGCTATGGCCATGCCATGCAGCGAGCCGATACAGCGAAGCCCATTGGTGTAACGAACTGCTGCTCATAGGAGACGCCCTAAGCGAGCGGTTGAATTGAAAGGTTTTTTTCTTCTAATAGGCGATGCTGTTGTGCGACCGTCACCACGTGCTCAAAATTTAGGTGTCGTTTTCGACAGTTCCCTAAATTTTAAAAGCTTCATTCAGAAGACTTTTTCTACAGCTAGCCATCACGTCCGATCCCTATCTAAGATTAGGAGCTGTTTTCCACAGTGGCTTGCCCAAACATTTAACTAGCTCCTTAGTTCTGTCTCGGCTTGATTAGTGTAATTCCCTTTTGGCAGGGCTACCAAAAAAGCAACTAGGCCACTGCAGCTGGCTATGAATGTGGCTGCAAGGCTAGTTTTCAAGTCCCAGAGGCTTGACCACGTGTCTCCTTTGCTAAAAGAGCTAGGATGGTTGCCTAGCGATCAACGGATACGGAGCAAAGTTCTTACGGTGACCCACAAGGCCTGTCACGACTTGGCTCCTCAACACCTAGGTAAACTGTTGCACCAGTTTCAGCCTCCTCGCGCCCTCAGGTCCTGTATGGACAATAATTTAGCTGTTCCATTCCTCCACTTAAAGACCGTTGGGCGACAGAAGCTTTAGCTCTGCAGGTACTAGGCTGTGGAATTCGCTTCCATAATTCTTACGCAACGGCAACTACTCTCCTGCTGCCGACTATGGCTCATCCTACTCAGCTGTCCTGAGCTGCTACTTCCAAGCTACTCACTACCTCAACTGCTCTCCTGACTCTGCTATGCTTCACACTTTCTCTTTGTTGCGTGAGACGAAGTCTGTTGGCTACTGATAGCGTACCGAAAGCCACTTAGGCTGTGAGTGGGCTATACAAAACTCTTCTGCGCAACATCCAGATAGTCTTTATGGCTTTGTGGAGTTACAGACGGAGATACATTACATAACATAAAAATTCTGCTCTAAGGCTGCAATGGCCGCACATGCGCTTACATCCGATAATCGAGCGACGCACTAAGCACGAGTAATTTTGAAATTACTCAAGCAAACTGCGTCTTTTTATGGCTATAAAAACCTAAAAAAGCCGGAATTTTGACAGGTAACCCAGAAAACGCACCATTTTGGTTTTGGTACAGCTATCGACGCAGGCATGCTCATCAATAATACTAAATACAGGCAGTATTTTCTGGATCACTTCGAATGGGCCGTTTTTGAGAATGACATGAAATGGTATGCGAACGAAGGCCAGCTCGGTCAGCTCACTTTCAGCAAGGTGGACGCAGCCATGAAAATCCTCGAAGACAACAAGTAAGCTGCGACAGCGTTTGCGATTCGAACTCCTTTATTTAAGTTTTGTTGCCTGGTAACGCCGGTGTTTTCCACTTTGGACAATCTCATCCAATGTGCTGCCTGATATGACTTGAAATTGAGCCGATATCGGTACTTATCGACTCGGAACAAAGTCATACGCTTTCCGCATTCTAATATTTTCAGGAAGAAATTGCGCGGACACACGGTCTTTTGGGCAGATAAATCAAGAAATCCCTCATGGGTTCAACAGCTTACCGGAAACGACCTGGCGAATGCATGCTGGAAGCGTGTAGATGACTTGGTCGGACGCTACGCGGGCAGGTAAAAAAATATCTTCGGCTTGTGCGCTTGCTTCAAAAGCTGGCCGTGAGATGCAGACTTCGTCAGCTTAGATAGAGGATTTGAGGATTTGAGATAGAGGTACTCAGACGTATACCTTCGGAGTCTGTAAAGCATGCCCAGCCCATTCCTAGACCCTGTAATAATATAGTTAGCCGAGGTAGCACACTAGGTAAGGTGATTGCTTTTCACGACCTCGGTCCTGATGTCGCGGGTTCAAATCCTGCGGTGGGTGATCCTTTATCGCCAGACTGTTGGCTACCAAATGCGCACCGAAAGCCACTTAGGCTGTGATTGCGATATACAGAACTCTCCTGCTTAACACCCACATAGCCTTTGTGGCTTTGATGAGTTACAGACGGAGAGACATTACACTAAATTACTTCAAGCTACGGTGATAGCCGTAAAGGCTCTACTTCGCTATATAAAAGAGGCTGTTAAATCAGCTTGTATTTATTTATTAATAATAATGATAATGCATTTGATATAACAACCTTAGAGAACTCAATCTCTTTATCAGAGACCTTACGACTCCACGCCATTCATAAAATTCTATTCGCATGCACTTGAGTCGAACGCAGGAAGCGTTCAGGACAGAGCTTCTGCCAATCCATAACTACACTAGGCTGCGCGTAAGCAGGCGTTAAGGTGGACCGCTTGGGCGGGAACAGCTGGCTAAGTCAGTATATTAAGGGAAATTGGGCTCTAATCGAGAGATTTCCGGCCTGGCTTGCCCAGTCTGGGTCGTCCACGATCTTCAAGCAGACCACGCTGAGGTGTGGTATTTATACTAATCAGCGGAATAGCAGATCAATACGGCTTTTTTAAGCCATATACTTGCATGCACGCGCATTTACGCCCAACGCCAAAAAGGCGTGGATGAAAGTGAACTCGAGCCAAAATTTGGAACCAGCGTCGCTCTTTGTCTTGCCGTACCAGATTGTCAGAAAAAAATTGGACATGGAGAAAAATAAATTTCCGGTCCGGACCGCACACAAAAATGTGTCATTCTGATAGCATCCTAAGAGAACTAAATCGATGCTCAAGCGACCAGATGTATCAATGTGCATGGTTAATTACAGGCACGTTAACGTGCTTGGTTGGACAAGTAAGCAAATGCAGAAAAAGTAGCATTCGTAGGGCCAGCATTCCAAAGCAACTAAAAGGTTACCCAAGGCCACAGATTAGTGGAATCTCTGGATACTAGCATGCACTTATTTATGCAAAGGTAATCATGCACAGGAGCACAAAGGTAGCTACTGTGGGGTGAATTGAAAGCAGACAGGAACAGGTGCGTCTTAAGCTGAGACTTAAATTTGATGCACAGTGAGTTAAGGTAGTGACCGAAGCAAGGAGCGAATTCCTTACTTTTGATTCGTACAAGCTCGTGGTCATCCAAGTATTTCAGTTTAGGACGAAAAACTGCGAGATGACTAGAGACCAATGAGCGGGTAGGGTTCGAGAATACTAGAGGAGCAATGAGGTCAATGACAATTAGGCTGGCTCAAGCGACTGCAACGACGTGTGAACCAAGCCGCGGATTTTGAAGTAAGCTCGACGCTCGATAGGGGGCAGAAATTAAGGTCAAGCATAAATGGTTTGATGCTGCTTTCGCGTAGGTAATGGCAGACCATACGAGCTGCTGAGCTCTCTATTAATGGCTTGCTATTCAGGGCACAGGCCCGGAGTCCTGGATAAGGAGAATTACAGTAGTCAGTCAACATCACAACATAATGCCGAAACATCACAAACACGAGCCCTCGTTTTGTTTGTCTTATGTTTTTCTATGCAGATTCTGATTTTGGCTACATTTCTTAGCTTAAGGTGTTAGGATGACTTGATAATGACGACAATGCGCTCATTCACGAAAGAGTAGTTTCGAAATAGCATACCCAGATACTTATAGATATAATAGCAAGCCCAGATAACGGGCTCCCATCATTGGAGCATTAACAGACACTACTCCCATATCGCCGATAATGACTGCTCCCATAATTGCTTCCCGCAAGTTTTCGGAATGTCCAACGAGTGGCTGCAAAAAACCTTCAACGGAGGACTTGAAAAAGTGTGTCTCGCTATAAACTCTTATTGCTAGCAACGTAGCCACGCTCTCGCTCTTAGAATCAGCTGTTAAAACCAGAACCTTTCCGCTTCCCAAGCATCCCAGATTGCTAAAAATATGCTCAATTTGCGCCTGAGTCTACTGCTACGGGCCACACGTTGGTAAAGCAAAGAGAATATTTATGGCATTGGGTTTCTGCGATCTCTTTTAAGAGCCTGGGGTTTGTTCGTTACGTGGCATCTCGGAGACGGTTGTTCGGGAGGGTGTAATCTTATCGGGCAAGGGGGTGTAGTTTTTTGGGGGGAGGTAATTGATCTGAGGTTTTACGTGATAGTAACATGAACTCGATCAATTTGTCTGCTTTCACTTCCAGCTAGGACGCTCGCTGTGCTTCTCACTTGCTCTCTTTGTTGCGTGAGATGAAGTCTGTTGGCTACCGAATGCATACTGAAAGCCGCTCAGGCTGTGAGTGCGCTATACAAAACTCTCCTGCGTAACACCCACTTGGTCTTTATGGCTTGTTGGAGTTACAGACGGAGATACATTACATGTAAAATTATAAAGTAAAATACAAGAGGAGCGGTTAAATAGTCAGCCAAACGTGAGTTCGTTGCGTGGCAATTACATAGAGCCAATCTCCACGTTTGTGTGACAGATGCAGAGTAATGAATTACTAAAAAATGAGGTGACAGAAAGAGAAGGACAGAGACGAGGAAGACGAACGAGGGAGAACTAAAGGGGGAAAAGTGATGAAGCTGAAACAGCTTCAGAGAAATAACGATGGAAAAAGGAAAAGACGGAGAGCGAGCCGAAGAGGGTGACCAGGATAAAAAAGATTTAGATGCATATAGAAATGGAGACACACATCGCTATAAGAAGACTAATGAAAAAGAGAAAGAAAGCAGGAAGAGAGACAGAGAGATAGAGAGAGACAGAGAAAGACGGAGAGAGAGAGAGAGAGAGGAAAAAGAAGAGAGAGAGAAAGAGACCGAGAGAGACGGAGAGAGAGAGAGAGAGAGGGAGAGACTGATAGAGAGAGAGAGAGAGAGAGAGAGAGAGAGAGAGAGAGAGAGAGAGAGAGAGAGAGAGAGAGAGAGAGAGAGAGAGAGAGAGAGAGAGAGAGAGAGAGAGAGAGAGAGAGAGAGAGAGAAAGAGAGAGAGCAATAAAAAGATACAGTGAGCAGCTATGTATGCGCATTTTATGCACCTGGACTTATAGCAGCTGTCGCCGCCGCTGCCGCCCCACCCACCCACTCACCCACCTACCCGCTTTATGATTGAATGAAGAGTACCACTTCCGCTTTGTATATGTGCTTCCGCTCCAGGATTAAGCACTGGGATGTCAATAACGAGATGCTGCCACATAAGTTCTACGAGCAAGCCTTTGGTAGCAAGCAAATCAACTACGACATGTATAAAAAGGTCAACGCCAAAGACAAGAACGCTCTATTATTTCTGAACGACTACAACGTATTCGCTGTTAGCCAGAGGACTGACGTAAGCCAGCTAATAATAAAAAGAATAATGTACTTGATAAAGCGCCCTCAGAGAACTCAATCTCTTTCTAGGCGCTTTACATTTGCTGCAAAGTGAAATGCAATTAAATGGTAAGTAAAATCATGCTTGAAAAACAAACAACAGGAATAACATAGTTAGGGGTGACATGCACAGGGTCAGCATGCAAATGTGGTTAGTGGCAGCATGCACAGTGTCAGCACGCATAAGCACGTCAAGGACGAATCACAGGGACCCACTAAATGCTGTCCTAAATAGGTGTGTTTTTAAGTTTCTTTTAAATGTGGTCAGGTCAGGGGATGTTCTGACGCAGGTCGGGAGAGAGTTCTAGGCTTTGGGAGCATATGAACTAAATGCACGGTCTCCAAAGGATTTGAGGTTTGTACGAGCTAGCAAATATTCCGGCTAGCCGTGAACACGTGAATCTAGCTTGGAGTCTCTACTAACCCTTTTTACCTCTATTAACCTGACCAATATATAAATGCCTTCATTTCTATTCTGAAAATACACTAGGACTTGTATTGTGCATGCAGTAGAGAGCCAAGTAATTTTCCGTGAGTTCTCGAGAATAGGTGCATCCTAATCCGTGTGACGCCTTTATTTGCCACGGTGTTACGGGCAGTGCTTTTGCAATGGAAGACAGAACCACTTCTAAATATCACCCAAATAACTTGATACTAATTTATTCAGACAAATTTTAATATATAATCGACTCAAGCCTCCAATTTAGTGGTGGACTAGGCTTTGCCCTGGGAGGGTCTTCGCCCACGACGTAGGGTACTCACAACTTTCACGATCCTAGTCGTGATTTCGAGTCCTGCAGTCGGTGATACTTTATTTTCCACTGCAAGTGACGGTGATAGCGGTTAAGTCTCTTGCGCCCGTGTCTTGTATATGAATGAGGCTGTTAAATCAGCTAACTTTTATCTAAGGACTGCTCAGTCGATGTGCAATTAACTCCTAATAAGGCTCGATAGAGCTTCTGACTACGCCCTAGACCTGACCGGTATGTTGTTACCAATACCTGGTTAAAATTGACTACCTGCCCGATAGCTACTTACTCCAGCCATACAGGCTGCTTTTTCTCACATTAAGGTTAACAAAACTAGATCGGGGTCAACAGGTCAAGGTCGAGATAAAAAAAAAACGGTGGGGAGTAGCGGTTGTCGCTGACTCATCTTTCTCCGGCCGTTTACAGTTCAGCGGAGCAGTTTTCAAAATCGATCGTACTAATTCGCTCTGACAAAATACTGTGAATTTTGACATGAAACTTTCACTATTCAGGTACTAGGTATTGCTTTATTTCCGATTTCTTTCGGGATCTGACTCGATTCGTTGCTCTGGAAATTGTCACTTACTTATAGTGGGGGATTTTCTACATTTATTTTTAAGTAGCAGAAAACGTCTTCTTTGAAGAGTTTTCGACATCGGCTGATTTATTTTTACTTGTGGCGAATGCACGTTGCTCCACTCATGAGAGGGGTCATGCTTGCTCCCATTCTCTCCCGCGATTGTACACTGATAAATTTTGAGATTGCTAGATTCCGTATATCTGACTGACCACATGCGGATCTTGTTCAGTCTGACGTTGACAGCCCCATCGAAAAAACGAGATCCGACGTGAATCGCGTAATCTCAATACCAGTGACCTTCTTAACTGTCTGCAAAACACATCATCTTCACCTCTTCTGCTTAATCCTCCTTATGACCTTTCCTCTCTGGAGGACTGCTACGATACGATACTGGCAAATTTCTGGATGACTTTGCTCCGCAGAACAAGCATATTGTGTGCCCTTGTCAAGATAGCATAGGGCTTACAGCAGACACTACCTAGTTAAGAATGCTAATGACAAGCTTGAGAAAGCATGTATAAGATCAGCATTGACTGCCCAGTGACTTATTTATAAGGACTATTGTGAATAACAATAATAAAGCATAATGCATAAAAATGCACTAACGGTGGCAGTGGTCTATCACTCCCCACGTACCAAATACGTCTATATATCTCAGACTTTTCAGATCTCATTTCAATTCTGTGAGCAGGAAATGGATCTATCCTCGCTGTATGTGATTTTCAAAAATCATTTTGATAACTTACATTACGCTTTCAGCACCGAATTGTGCGCACCGACTTAGTCATTGTCTCGTGTTACTCGCGTGCGTGGCCCTACTCACATCAAGGGTCACACACTCGATCAAATTTTCTCATGCAACAGCACTTTTGTCATCACAAATTGTTACCAAATTCCACCTACTTAACCTCGTGCAGATCTCATTCAGTCTACAATGTGTGCCCTCTTCTGCAACTACAGTCATCTGTGAATCGCGTAACCTCGAAACTCTTGACATTGAAGCTGTACGTTCGAGAATGTTCTGCTTCGCTTCGCTGTCGCTCCTTCGTTCCTCCTTTCGATCGTGCTTCCCTTTGCAGCAAATGTTGAGCGCCTAGGAAGAGATTGAGCTCTCTGAGGGCGCTTTATCAAGTGCATTATTATTATTATTATTATTATTATTATTATCTGTCGTCGCTTGTAGACATACACGTAAACTACAGCATGACACTAGCTGGCATGCTCGGTGAGTTTCCACCTCTGACTAAGCCCACTGTGCGGTCTCGCCCAGACGGTCTTCGGTTTGCTGCAGCCGTTAAACTAGCTAGGTCTACTAAGCCCGAGCTTTAAAAAGCACATGAAACATCATAATTGACTGCCCATCTACTGGCACACGAGGACTACCGTAGATCCTACCAATTTATCCTAGCAAAGGTCAGGTGTAGGTTCTATAAAACGTTGCTGAATCCCAGATGCATAATCTAAAAATACTGAGGTCTATGATTACCCATCTTCTTAAGCGCGCGCAGGTTAGCTCCTTATTTAGTGATCCATGTAATCATCGAAGCTGATCGATCGCTTTTCAAGTTTTTTTTCAACAAGATCAGAAAGGGAGCCAGGGCGTCCATCGTTAGGGTGGCAGCATCCGGTCTGGAATCTTGTCACTCAATTCCATGCTGGACCTCAATGTCTACATTCATGGAGGCGATTTGTGACCTCGTTCTGGAGTTCATATTTCAATCAAAGAAGACAACTAGTCCTCTCTATACCCTATTCTCCGTGCCCTGCTTAAACGATGCCTAGACCTGGTGCCATGGATAAATAACATCATAAGCATGTCATTAGCCTCGGGTCATGTCCAAGCACCTCTCAAAAAGGCTGTACTCAGGCCGCTACTCGAGAAAGCAATACTATACCAAGAGGACTTGAGCAACTTTCACCAAGTCTTCTTTCTACAGTTCCTATCAAAGACACTTGAACTAGTCGTGGCAGACCAACTGAACTTAAATATTACCACTTCAAACCTTGCTAGTAATTTTCAGTCTGGTTTCAAAGTGAATTACTCCGTATAGTCAGCATTGCTTCGGGTGTATAACGACCTGCGTAGGAATGCAGAGATGCAGGGTAGAGTGTCTCTGCTTGTTTTGCTCGATCGATGCTGCGACTCAGCATAATTGCATGCTGACCCTGTGCATTTCATCTGTAACCATTTTATGCTTGCTGTCATTGAGCTTGCTACCTCTAACTAGTCGAGCATTCTTCCTTTGCAGCAAATTTAAAGCTCCTAGAAAGAGAGGTTGAGTGTTCTAAGGGCACTATAACAATTAAATTATTATTATTGTCACAGTTTTGAGCTTTTCACCTGCTCAGAAAGAGTTCAGCCTTGCCCTTCCTGCTAAAAACTGTGAACTTGGATACTGCATTCGGTTTCTGCACTTATTACAAGCTTAGATACAAGTAACTCGTATGGATTGATGACAGAATGCCAAAGGCTCCTGAGCGTCGTCCGCTTGTCATCCCAAGAGAGCACTTCGAGCTATAATTTTCACAGAGGATATTTTAAATCTTTTTTCGAAGGCATACTTAGCCCAAGCCAAGGAATTTCTGCAAGCTGGAGTCCCAGTTCATGGCATCGGAGTTCAAGGTCACTTTGGATCGAGACAGTCGCCGAGTGAATTGGTGGCAAGGTTGGACAAACTTGCTCAGGCTGGTCTGCCGATATGGGTGACAGAGCTGGACTACACCGATACTGATGTAAATAGGAGAGCCGATGTTCTGGAAGAGATCCTGCGAGTAGCGTTCAGGTGAGAGTAGCAATCAGGTACATAGCACTGATCCTGGCTTTGTGTGCTGTGCTTGTAATAGCATAAACCTACATTAGGTGTGCAAAACATCTTAGTGCAAGATCTGCTTCCCGCCTATCACTGGTTATTCGAAGCTATAAAATCAAAAACAGCTAAGGTATCTGGCTGAGGGAAGCCAGCCTATAATTAGGCTGTCATATTTTTGAGGCAGATAGCCAATTCCGGGACTAGTTAGACTCAAGAAGAAGCAGGCCAGTTTAATTTCAAGGTTAATCAGTTCAAAAACCGTTGGAAAATTAGGCTAGCTAGTGGGCTGCCTGCGTGCACATAGCCGACACTGAAGAATTATTTACAAAAGTATAATGATAATATGTCGTTTGTATGGCACCTTAAGAGAATATTCTCTCTCTCCATCCATCTATCTATCTATCTCTCTCTGGGCACTTAACAGTTCACAAGAAGGAAATTTATGATCAAGGTTAACTGACATGTACCATAGTGAACATAGCAAATCAAACCAGCATCTTGCTTAGGACAGCATGCTATGCTCAAGCAAATGTGGAGCCTCCAATGGTCACCGATTAGTAAGACTTCAGGGTAGTACATGTGCTGAATCATTCGCAGGTACTCATGCAAAGCGTTCCGGAAGAAAATAGTTGACTTGGACGAAGAGATCGCTGACCTGGACAGACCTGTCTCTAGCTGAGACTTCAGTGGCATCCACTGGCAATCTTGGTCAAGTGATCTTGGTTGCGGTCTTTGCTGGTAGTGACCGTAGCGGGAAGTGAGCTTAAGAGTTTCGACACTTATGAGGCGAAATTTCGATCGCCGTAAAATCGTGATTTTTTCCGAGGAACTGCGAGATGACAAGATACTGAGGTAGTTAGTACACGGGGTGGTAGCAAGGAGGTCGGATTGGAAGGCTGACGCAAGAAATATAAGTTACCAGTAAGCCATTGTGATAAATGCGTAGCCAGAATTAATCTTGAAATCGCTTCAACGCTTGAAAGAGAGCAAAAGAAGCTCAGTCAGAAGTGTTTTGATATGGAACCTACGCCATTGACGACCTACCTGCCGAGCTGCTGAGTTTTTCGCCAGCTACATACGATTAAGGCCACAAGCCGGAAGTCCTGAATAAAGACACTAGACTCAATGTCACAAACAGATGACCTAGTCTGGCTGTCATACACTTCTCTTTACATGCTCCATTGAGAAATCATTGCTAGCGGCGATTTTTCTTGGCGGAAAGAATGCCGACTGACAGTAGAGCTTAGCTTATAACAAGTGGCTTTAATGCTGCTTGAATAGAATACGGGCATAGTGTCACGTGAGTGATGCTAGCTGAACCAATGTTGAGGATTTGACCTTCAGCTTTCGGGTAACAAGAATACGTACAGTAAAACATTGCATAGTGCCCTCAAAAAACTAAAGCTCTATCTAGGACCTTTAAATATCAGCTAAGGGCGTCCGTAAAGCGCCTAGGAAGAGATTCAGCTCTCCGAGGACGTTATGCGAATGTGTTATTGCTATTATTGTTATTATAAGGGAAGCACGTCAATACGGTCAATAATAGCATGCACACTGCTTGCGAGCATGCATAAGCACGTACTAGCACACAAAGTACTATTCGCACTGACCAGGAAAATGCTTCGAAGCTGTTTTTACCTTATTTTAATATGATTTTAAGTCAACTCGTGACATCAGTCTGGTGTGAGCTCTACGCTTTGGGACCATTCGAACTAAATGCATGTTCTCTATAGGATTTTAGGTTGGTTACACTTGGTTTGTCTAACATTATTTGGTTGGTATTATTATCAACTTGCTAAGACTTCAAGCAACTAGATAACCCTTGGTAGCGTAGGTATTTATGAAAATGCTTTTCATTGACAATCCATATAGATTCTTGCTCGTAGCAAGTAAGTTAAAAACCTTTTAGAAAATAAGACAACAGTGACTCAAATGTACGATTGCCACTTTGAGCCTAAAAGGTAATGTGGCTGATCTCAGGAGTTGGAGAAAAGAGTGCTTAACAACACCAGGTTCATGGACAGTTACTGAACAGTCAGCGTAATTTGGTAATAATGCTCCACCAAATAAGATCATTAATAATATAAGCTGTTATAAATTAGCGTCTCTTCTTAAGATCTTCTAGGTTTATTTACTTCGCGCCGACCTGGCTGCTTTAAGCAGCAAAATTCCTTGCTACGTTACGATGTTTTGCTGTCATATCCTCGGTGTACAGCTCTTTTAGTTGTTTTTACCCATATGCTCGCCTTCCTACGTTGCGTCGATACGAAACCAATTTAGGCTGAAAAGGCAATAACTAGTCTCTACCCGCAGCCTCTAACAACGACTCCCTATTTTAATGCTTCATCGAAAATTAGTTGCATTTGCATTCACTGGCTTATGCCGTAACGTGACAGCCGCAAATCTCGGCTGAAATGTGCTCCTAGCATTAAGCCCGTTTGAATACCACATAGCAGGCGACTGTTACATCCACGGATTACCATCAGACTTGGGATTCCATTACTGGAAACAGGTATACCGTGTCCGAGAAAACCAACGTAATCTCGTTATTATGGGCAGTTAAACCTATTTCTGGCGCTCTTTCAGTTAGTTAAACTAGTAAATACAATCGAGAAAGTTCTACAGCACGGTGCTGTACAGATGAAAAGGTATGCTGATCAATACCTGGGTCTCAGCCTAAGGGTAAGATTCTTGCACTTTCGGATCTAGGTTGTGGGTTCAAGTCCTACAGGAGATGAAAGCAATATAGTTCATTTGCATAGCGCCTCAAGGAAACTTAATCGCTATCAGGGTGCTTTGCGTAAGGTGCAGTGCTCGAGCCCACGATTTCTGTCATCATATGCATTTAACTTCCACTCACTCATCAAAGGCGAGCACCTTAAGCCCTGGGTCAAACCAAGACTATATTGCTTTCTTGCCAGTTACAACCGGGATTGATTGCCATTACGGCTTTACTGCTGCTATGTAAATGAGGCTTGTAATTAAGCTAACTGCCACTTTACTTGTTAATGCTCGTATACCAATTTTTCAGTCACAGCGCTGTTCAGGGAGTGTTGTTCTGGGGTTTCTGGGATCAGCGCCATTGGAAAGGAGCAGCGGCAGCCATGGTCAACGGAGACAACTTGCAGGTAGCTCAGCGATCATAGATATGCTTACCACCCTAACCTCTCCTAGAGATGCATACGTGCATTCAACTCATCAAGTTGATGCTAGTTTATTAGTTTTGGCATTCAAACTGTCTTGCAACCTTAACTTCTGTAGGCCAATGCGGCAGGACTTAGATATCAACAGCTGTTCCATAAAGAATGGAGCACAAACTTAAGCCTGTTGATACCTCGAGTGAGTGGAACTGGTTCGACGTCGTCACGGGTCTTCCATGGCGTCCATGAAGTCACGGTCACGGTCAACGGTGTTACAGTTGCTCAGACAGACTTCCAGGTGCTGCCAGGAAGTGGACAGGTCGAGTTGAAGCTGACTATTGGCCCATCCATCATGGTTGGTTAAACGTACTCCAGCCTCCGCTGATGTTGAGCGTTATTACATTACGGAATTTCCTGCTCTTAAATTTTGGAGAAAAACTGTTCATGTTAAACACTACAGAATTATATCAATAAATATGGCAAAAAATATCGTTATGTGTTATTTGCACATAAAAGGTTCAGTCTCTCTCTCTCCCACTCTTCCTCTCTCTCTCTCTCTCTCTCTCTCTCTTCTTCTTCTTCTTTCCCTCTCTCAATCTTTTACCATTTCACACTACCAACCTCTCGTATCTTTCTCTTTTATCTCTATCTCTCTCTCTCTCTCTCTCTCTCTCTCTCTCTCTCTCTCTCTCTCTCTCTCTCTCTCTCTCTCTCTCTCTCTCTCTCTCTCTCTCTCTCTCTCTCTCTCTCTCTCTCTCTCTTATTGCTCTCTTCGTCTACCTATCTTGGTATCTCTTGCTCTCTCTTTTCTCATTAGCTCTCTGACTCTCGTTAATTCCCCCACTAAAATATGATAATAATACTAATAATAAATTTGTTTTAGTGCCCCAGGGAACTCGATCTCCTTCTTGGCTTAAGGTAATACTCTCTAACCATCACTTCTTCTCGCTGCGTATCTGATATAAACTATAGACTTGGAAACATTTAGTTCCAAATGATATTAACTCAGGAGCTGCTAATAACCTCGACCTCTGTCGAAATATGGTTAATTTAGAGTTTGAGCGTTTCAATTTAAATCTTCTAAATCAACGTTTTACAGCATGGTCTTAAACCTCTAAACGCTGCAATGCAGGGTAGTAGTTACTTTTAGTAAAAACAGAGTGTAATTATTGTAGCAAATACAAAGTGATAATTACTTGTAGTTATTTAGCCAGGTGGCGCTTCCTAACGACTCGAACATGGTTCATGATAGAGTGCACAGCGATAAATTTTTTTTGATAAGCCGGGTGTGAGTAAATTAAGGCAGCTGAATCACTTCTGTTACCACACCATGGGATGCTAGGCTTCCTTTTTAGCAACCCGTAGTTTCAAACAAAGCATAAAATTCGAAATACGGTGAAAACTGCCCGTAATTTGCAATTATACTAGTTATATTTTAGGCAGAGTTAAAAATATAATTTAGGTTCTAGCGCTTCAATGCATGAGATTTTCCAAAGATTTCACAAATCTCGTTATAATATTATTTGTAATCAAAACTGACAACATGTGCCTTTGTATGAGCCGTTCCGAAATTAGTGTAAGCACGTATGGCATTAGAGGCTAATATCGGTTAATATTTTAAATGGGGCTGAACTGAGGTATTTCCTGGAGAAAGACCAGTTTACCGAAAAATTAGCCTTTAGCTGTAATCAAGAGAAAGTGCATACAGAGAAGGCCGGCGTACCGTTCAATCTCAAATTTCTCTGAGCTTGAACAGCTGTCGTCCAGACTGATAGCAGTGGGAGGACGAGGAGCGATCGGGAGATGGACTGGCAACGATGCAGTGTGTCGACACAAACGAAAGAAACGGCCCGAAGCTCTTCTGTATTAGAATGATCGGTTAGCGCGTCCCGGCTCACCGATTTTAGTCTCGCCGGTAACGCTGGTAAAGCTGAGGATGGTGAGACCGGAATTACTACGCTTCAGTGCGTCTAACTTCACGGCATGTCCTACACGTTAACCTGACACGATTGGCTCCACGTTGTCTCAACTTGGCTTCATCCTCTCCGGTAACACTGTCCATCTCCGACCGTGGCTCCTAGGCCTGGCTATCCATGATGGCTGCCCTTGTTGAATGTGAATGACTCAGTTGGTTTCCAAGACGCTTATCGTGCTTGATGTCAGTTGGGCATTGGAATTGATTGGCCGCAAGACACTGAAATGTCTTCTGCTAGTGTCGCTTCACGTGGGTGAGAGATGAGAGTAGAAGAAAATGTCTTCAACGATTGGCAGAGGAATGTTAAGCAGTGATCAAGCCGCAGCGTCTCAGCGCTCTCGCTCAGATGCCGCCTATGTTTTACTGATGATGTTAAAATTGCTAAAAATGCTAAGACTAAGCGTCAAAAAGCCAATAGAAACCAAGACTGACTGCCTATTGACTGGCATGCAAAGATTATAGAAGGTCGTACAAGTCTATCGCAGCCAAGGCCAAGTCTAGCTTTCTGTAGGGACACATGGGAATCAGTCCAAAAACATTAACCTCGACGATCAAAAACCTCTTCAGCCGCACCTAAGTCTTTTCCGCAACTAGGACAGTATGGCTATCTATATTTATTTTATTTATCCCTAATTTCAATCGTCTTTTCTGAAAGGTTTCCGAAATCAGAGCGGTCCTCCGCAAGGTGGCATATTCCCTCTGGCCTTCAGTCTCTGTTCCTTGCTCTCGTCGATGTCCTCCTACTGCATGCCAGTCACTTTCGCCATCATCTCAAAGTTATCAGCCAGTCGCAGAAGACTGTAAGAAAGCCTTTTAGAGTCGGCACCTAAAGCTCTCCCTCAGATATGCCATGATTTAATGATGGCCTGCACACACACAAAACAGTAAATCTTTTTCAGCCTTACGTTCAGTCCCCTTTAAAAGATGCTACAATCTGGTCACTTATTAAGAGATTGGCCTCAAGTACCGTGGCATATGTGAAGCGCCTGAACAGAGATTAAGTTCTCTTAGGGCGCTATGCACATTAATTATGTTATTATTATTATTATTATACCGCCATCCTCGTTGGTAACACTATCCATTTCCCACCTAGGCTTCTCGGCAAGGCTATCCATGATGGCTGCCCTTCCTGGGTGTGAATGATTTGGCTGGTTTCCCTGACGATATTACCGCGATGGCCCGGGAGGCCACCTTAGAAGACGCTCATTTGGCAAGCTGAGCTCAAACTGCAAGCTGAGTACCCGCTAGTTTGGTATTCCTTGCTTTTTCTCGAATCGGAAAGCACGCTCCCCCACATGCGTAACAGCATCTCTCTAACTTTCGTGGTCACCAGGCCTGTTATAACTCCGGCAGCATAACTTAAACGCTTGTCTTTGGAATCCTCACTCAAATTTCAATAAACCTCTATTAATAAGCGACCTTTTCTAAAAAATGGTCTTGACCTGCTTGCCTTGACTGAAACTTTGCGAAAATCGGCAAACTGCCCAACAATTAAAGACGCTACTCCAACTGGTTTCTCATTCTTTCACACCTCTAGATTAATCAAAATGGTTTATTGCTTCGCCGACTTGGAAAGCCAAGAATTAGCATTATATTCATCCCAAATAATGCCAGAGTTTCTTGCGGCTCAGCAATAAACCAGGTCCAGCGGTTAAGGTGCTCGCCCCAGACCACGGTCTGGCTTAGGTCGTGGGCTCGAGCCCGGAGGCATATGTGAAGCGCCTGAATAGAGATTAAGTTCTCTTGGGGCGCTATATAAATGAATTGTATTTTTTTTATGTTAACCACGCGAAAATGCCACTCGTCACAAACCTAGGGCGGCTTTGACCTTATGCTCAACCATCAATCCAAGTGAGACTTGCTAATTTTACCACAACTAATAGGCAGTTATGCACGTTCGTTTTTTATTTTGAAGCCATGAATAATCTGCGATATGCGGGATCGGGTGTGCTCAAGAAAAAAACTAAAATTTCGCCAAGATTTGTGCATTCCTAATACACGTATATCCTGCCAAAAACCACAGCAAAAAATCTAGAATCAGAAAAATGTGCACGATTGCTACTCTCACCTGAACGCTACTCGCCGCGGGATCTCTTCCAGAACATCGGCTCTCCTATTTACATCAGTGTCGGTGTAATCCAGCTCGGTCGCCCATACAGGCAGATCGGCCTCGGCAACTGTCTCAGTACATAGCTGCTCACCAATCTGCACTGGCTGCACCTATCATGCACCTAATGGACTTTAAGATTCTGTCGTTCGCATGCAGGTCTCTCATTCTCTCGCTCAGTCCCTACCCATAAGAACTAATTAGGCACCCAATTTAGGCCTCCCCTCGCTCATCAGACTCAGTGCGATTGGTCGGTCGCGCCCCTACGCACCCTGTACCTGCATTTGCTGTAATGCAATGTATCTCCGTCTGTAACTCCACAAAGTCATAAAGACCATGTGGGTGTTACGCAGGAGAGTTTTGTATAGCGCTCACAGCCTAAGCGGCTTTCGGTACGCATTCGGTAGCCAACAGACTTCGTCTCACGCAACAAAGAGCAATTGGGAAGCATAGCAGAGTCAGGAGAGCAGTTGAGGTAGTGAGAAGCATAGAAGTAGCAGCTCAGGACAGCTGAAAAAGATGTGCCATAGTCGGCAGTAGGAGATTGCCTGAATTTGATTCGCTTCGCAGGGTCCGTGCCTTCAGGCGCCATGCTCCCCAATCTTGGAACTCACTACCGATTGGAGTTGCATCGTACCCTGATTTGATGGCTTTCGCGGAGAAGCACAAACCTCCCTGTTTCTGGTTTCCATAAATCTGTCTCGAGTAAATTGCTCCTTGTGTGCTTCTCCTTTACGAAACCGTGCACGTGCGACTAAGGGGCAGAGGCGCCATGTCTTTACATGGAGTTCCGGTGAAATTTTCATTTTTCCTGAGTGCTTATTCAGCGAATGCTGCTAGCTGAGGTTGCGACTAACCGGAAGCCGAGAGTGCCGTCGCGTGCGCTTTTGTATGCACGATATCTAGGCACGATACTTGGGCGCTTTTGCATGCTTGCCTGGGCATGATACCTTGCTTTTCATTAAATATTGGCTATTTATTCTCTTGCAGCGGTTTCCAAAGCACCTGCATTGAGATTAAGTTCTCGTAGGGCGCCATACAAATATTTATCCGCCGATGCGTAAACGACACCAGCTTCTCACCACATAGCTGACGCACACCATAAGAACTACAGGCACTGACCTGTACCTACCGTTCTGCAGCGCAGTCTGGTCACCTCTAATAAGACAGCGTGTAAAGCTGCGCTTCACCTACCCGAGCCAAACAGGCGCGGGTCGCACGCAAGAGGAGCGGTGCCCGGCCCATACCCGACACTCGGCCGGAAGCACCGGCAGCCGGAAACCAATCCGCCCTGTTGCGAAACCAATCAGCTCCCGCGGTTTGTTTTTAAATCGCCGGTCGCGGTTCCCGGCGCGACCGCGACTGCGTGTCCGAGGATTAAGTTGACGAAAATGATTGACTTGGAAAGTCTCAAGTACGCAGAGCTTCAGAAGCTGGCCAAATCTCACGGTCTCAAAGCCAACCAAAAGGTAAATGAAACCTGACCATTCGCGGTTCGCGGCTTGTCCGCTTCACTCGCCTCGTACGACCGACCTCAGTGCGACGGTGCAGCTTTTGGCTGTTGTCCGTCCCTAGTTACGGAGCAGTCACTACCGCCGTTCCGGAGCCCCGACATGCCGAATAATCAGATCGTCGTTTATTGCTGCTGGCGGTTTGTGGCACCTGACGTCATCCAGCTGGAGCGAGCGGCTCGTATCGTGGGCTCCGTAGATCCGTGCTGTATGTGCCGTCTCACTTCCAGTCGGTAGAGCACCCCGTCCCGAGCGATTTCATTTTCAAGCGATCGCTAGCGGCCGCGACCCCCGCCAACCTACGGCTCTCAATCTATTCTTCGCTCGTGCGCGTCTACCTCAACTGTGCCTGGCTGCCGCGACGTGTGTGCTATCCAAATCTCTTTTGGAACGAGGCTGCCCTCGTTGATCGAGGAGCTTGGAGGGGCAGCGGGGCGTGTTTCCGTTGAAATGCCTCCGCCGCAGCTATTGCGAGTAGCATCCGGAAAACCGATGACCTTGCCAGTCAGCTCCCCAAAGGTCGGCGCCTCGTCCCAGAGCTCCTGTCCTCGAAGAGAGCGCGCCCCCTGCTCGGAGTAGCGGCTGCACATTCAGTCGTCTCCTCCTGCCCATCCAGCTTGGATGCTCGAAAGTTCGCTTTACGTGCCACTGTCACGTGTCATTGCCTTATGCCCTCATCATCGTAGCCCGAGAGAGCAGCCCGTAGCTTTACCGTGGTGCTGCACTCCTCCTTGCAGGAGCATGTGTGGCCAGCTTTGGTAAGTCCTGAGCCCTCTGAGTTACTATCGTGCCTCGTTCGTGAGCCGAATTTGGCGCACCTGCCCCCAATGAATCGAGTTTTGTTGATAGGCCGGCGCTGTTGCAGGGCTGTGGGTCAGTGCCTCCGGGTGTGCACGGTTGCCTGCTATTCGGGTCCTGGCCTCTGTCATTGGTGCATGCGTCGCCGAGACTGTGGAGGCAGTCCAATCCGGATGTAAGACTGATGTAGCTGAGCGAGATGACTCCACTGCTTTGCCCACAGCAATGGGTTGGCATGAGCAAGAAACTGTTATCACGATGGCACGACGCCGGTTAGCAGACCCACGGCCCAAGGTCGGTGCAAAAATTGTCTCTTTATTACAATGGGCTCTCCACGATCCCAATCTGCTCCGTCACTCCGTCACAATTTTCTCTGTCGTCGTTGTTTTTTTAACGTTGCATCGTTGCCACAATGTTCATCTATCAATTTAGGCAGGAACGTGCACGCGCACACCCACACAAACACATTGCTGATAATTTGAAGGTCTCTCTGCCATTCAGTACTACCTTTGCTGCTGCATGCAAAGAACTAGGCAGTCGTAAGTGCCTTATTTATAAGCTTGCCACAGTCATTTCGGTGTCATCATTGCATCGTCAGCAGCAGTCTTGAGCCACTGCCAGGATCGGGTTTAATGGGAAGCATTGGGTTAGAGTCATCATGGGAGCAACTGCTCACGATATGAATCGTTATATATATCGTTTTCCTTTGCAGCAAATTTAAAGCGCCCAAAAATAGATTGAGTTCTCCGAGGGCGCTTTGTCAAGTGTATTATTATTATTATTAGTATTAGTATTATTATTATATAGGAATCGGTTAGCGACGACAGGAAGGTCTGCTGCTCAGGACACAAACTGAGTTTGCATGCATTTGTTGCAGCCTGCCTGTAAAAGTACCTCCTTCCGGCTGCTCGACGTTGTTTTGTGTGCTCTCTCTCTCTCTTTAGGCAGCAGTTTTAAAGGAGCAGCTGTCGAAGATTGTTGCTGCTGCCGATGGGCATACCTCCTCATCAGTTGCAGCAGCTGAGCTTGGTAAGGTCTTCTGCAGCGCATGCTACTGCTCTGTGTGTGCGCAGCGAAATGTGTGACATTTGTGTAGCGTGCTCTACGATGGAACTTGATATCTGTCCAGGTGCATTGCCCGTGCCAAATGGCTCGAGCCCACGGCCGTGTTCGTTAAAGGAGAGCGAGCACCTGAGGCCTGGGCCAAACCAGGGTTACAGTTGGCATTGCCCTGGTGGCCGACACCCTGATCCGTCGGCATGATCCCCTCTGATCGTCGGCAGCCCCCCTTTGCATGTCAGACCTTTTAATAATAATGATAATATTGCACTTGATAAAGCGCCCTCAGAGAACTTAATCTCTTTCTAGGCGCTTTACATTTGCTGCAAAGTGATATGCAATTGAATAGTAAGTAAAATCATGCTTGAAAAACAAACAAAATGAATAATATGGTTAGGGGTGGCATGCACAGGGTCAGCATGCAAATGTGGTTAGTGGCAGCATGCACAGTGTTAGCACGCTTTTTTTTTCTATTTGTTCGTGCTTGGCGTAGTCGTCTTGCTTGCCATCATGTCGGTGTCGTAAGACTCCGGTACCGGTGTAGACATCCGACTGTCGCTCTCTCCACTACTTCTTCTTTGAAGCTGTTGCTGCTTGCAAATTGAAACTTTGCTCTGCCCAGTGCTCAGCCATCGGGTCGTCTAAGAATGTACATTCGTCACTAGTCTTGGCTAAATGAGTCCATTTTCACGTTCGACTTGCACGTTCTGCCAGGACAGCTCTCGAATTCCCGAAACTTTATTTGCAATTTTGCGTTATTTGTCGGATTAACATGTCAGCAAATGCAAAAAAAAGAGGAACATCAAGATTTAGGAACAGGAACAGGAGATGCAGTGCAGATCGCACGGGTAGTGGCAAGGAATGTGAATATGCTGGCGTGGCAAAAAGGTGACATGCTCAGGCTATGAACAGCAAGTGCTTAGCTCAATGCATGTGTGAATAATAATGAAAAAAAGGTGCAGGTCCACTTATTTAACTGCCTTAAAGGTTCCTTCCCATTGCGGGGCAATAATGAATTGCTTGGTGCAGGGCTCGAACCCGCGACCCCTGGGTTGTGCAGCGTGAGCGAGCCATGTCGCTAGGTAAACAGCCGTGATGGCACACTAGGTAAGGCAGTTGCTTTTCCGGACCTCGGCCCCGAGGACGTGGGTTCGAATCCTGCGGTGTGCGATCCTTCATCACCACTGCGAGCGGTGGTGATAGCCGTAAAGGCTCTTCTGTCGCTATACAAAAAGAGGCTGTTTAATCAGCTAGGATTTGTTTATTTATTTAAACGCCAACGATGGGCAGTAATTGCAATGCTGCTGAACAACCGACAGCCTGGACTGCTTGCTCCTTGGGTCTGAGCCAGGAGGAGGTAACCTGCTTGCTCATCGCGACCTCGGGGGTCGACATTCGAGTCCTGCAGTGGGCGATCCTCCATTGTCCGCTGTGCAAGCAGTGGTTATAGTCGTAAAAGCGACTCTGCTTCTATTAAATGAGGCTGTGAAATCAGCTTACCTTTTTTGTAGCTGGTGCTCCTAGAGTAACTCACATATCGTATAATCTGTGAGCTGCAATCTAGCTTGCCGACCCTTGCCTCTGCTGCCAGCACGGGCTGTTGATTTGCCTGGCATTCGTCGACAGAAAGTAAAGTGTCATCGTAACTAGGATACTCGAAAATTCGTTTCACTTTCCATAGCCTGATGCCTTCACAATTGCCCGAGAGTGTGATCGTTATCTTTGAGTTTGGCTCATAGCGATCATGATTCTGTGTTTCATTTCTGGGCAAGGAACAGGCCAGCTCTAAGCAGCCTTGAGCTCTGGTCTACTGTCTTCTCCTCTTGTTTGTGCCCAGAATTTAATGCACCTGGCATCCCACCCAGCGAACTGAAATGGTGTGTACACGCAGGCGCCAGCGCACCCACGTTGCCCCTGCGTATTACTGAGGTAAGGCGCTTATGCTCTCGACGAAGTTCGCTGCATGTCTCGTAGTCCCAGCCATCTTGAGCAGCTACTTCCATGCTTTTCGACTGCCCACCTGACTCAGCTAGAAATAAATAAATACTGGCTGATTTAACAGCCTCTTTTTGTATAGCGACAGAAGGGCCTTTACGACTATCACCACCGCTTGCATTGGCGATGAAGGATCGCCCACTGCAGGATTCGAACCCACGTCCTCGGGGCCGAGGTCGTGCAAAGCAACTGCCTTACCTAGACGGCTCACCCTCAGAGAACTCAATCTCTTTCTAGGCGCTTTGCATTTGTTGCAAAGGAACCGCTATCGAATGGTGAGTGGTATCATGTTTGATAAACAACATGAATAACATGGTTCGGAGTAACATGCACAGCTATGCATCTCACTTTCGGTTTGTCGTGTGGTGTGAAGTGTGTTAGCTACCATTTGAGCACCGAAAGCCGTTCATGCATTGTGTGTGCTGCAGACAACTCTCCTGCGTAACACCCAGTTAGTCCATGTGGCTTTGTGGAGTTTTAGGCCGAGTTGCACTGCATTACATTATATAAAAATGAGACTTTTGAATCAGCAGATTTTTGCTTTGGTTTTGTGGCCTGACCAGTGGCCAAGAGAGCTAAACCACGTGCCTTCTTCTGACTGGAAGCTGGAAGCATTGCTTGTAAACAAACATTCGCGAGTTTGTGCTATGCAGAACCTTTCCTTGACCCACTAGCGACGCACAGCGACCGATCATCGAGAGTGGCCCGTGTGTACTCACTCACTGCTGTACTGTTTGTCCCCCTCATTCTGGAACTTCAACCGTTGCTTTGGCATCAATTCGGATCGCAGGAAAAAGAAGCTTCTCAATGTCGAAAAATGCAGGTTTGGCAGGGGAGACTTCTCAATGTCGGTCGGAATATTTCCGTCGTTCGGCTTTTTGCGATCAGTTCTTTTTGCAGGACTGCCACACTGGTTGCCATGGTTACGGGTTGAACGTGGCGGCACGGAAGCTGAACGACGAGCTCGTCGTGCTGTGACCCTGACATTCTTCCTAGTTGTTCTCCCAACTAAGAAGAATGTCACGAGTCAGAGCTCTTTAATCTGATACCCACCTGTTGCGCTACTGTGCAAAGTTCTTGAGCCAAAGGCTCTGACCCAGGGTGAACTCTGGGCCATGGGTTTCGCAAAATTGTAGTCACCGTATTCGTCAGCTATCACACTTTGTGTGGCCTGTTGGTGCCGTCACTGCTCGTGAGCTTGAGACAACTAGCGGAAGCAGTTCGTTCGGTGGAGGTCAATCGGCGGTGTTTCACTCAGCTCAGCTTATCGCACAATATAGTGCTCAGTATCCCTCGACTGCGCAAAGCAAAAGCTCGCTTTTAAATCAAATTATGAATACTTTGCCTATCAATTACTCTCAGTTACTAGTCATGTTTGTTGCGGAGATGGGGCTGAAATTTTTAAGGGAAGTCTCGACCGTCACCACCTTGCCATGCATAGGCGGCCATTGTAGGCAGCCAGCAAGCACCCTCCTGGTGGCGTGCCACCCGGTGAGAGCTGACCGCTTGCTTTCGTGACGCTCAGTGACGCTCGGGCTCTCGCTCGGCCTTCGTCCCTCGTCGTCGGTCGCTGGCAGCTCGTCGCTGGCCCTTTGCAGCTGTGTCCTCGCCGGGGGAGAACAAGGAGAACGTACCACTCCGAGGTGACCTCGCCGCTGACTTCCAGCCACCTGGTTCGGGCGCCTCCTCGCCTGCTGCTACCCCCAACGGCGGTGCGCTGCCCGGGCCGCCCGTGGGAAGCCTAGCTGGCCAGCAGCAGCAGAGCCTCGGCTTCGGCTGGTCCGGGGCGGCGACGCCAGACGGCACCGCTGGCTGTGGTGACACAGCCGAACAGCAGTGGTCGCCCATCGTGCCCACGGCTGCCTCCACGCCGGTCGCGCCCAGCCCGCTCGCCTCTGACGCCATGGCTGCCGCCGTAGACTCACTGCTGGATGGCAGCCTCGGTCTGCCGCCCGCTGCCTGCTACAGTCCGACGTCGCCGAGAGCAGCAGCCGGTGGCGGCGCCGACGTCACCTGCGACTCTGAGCTCGGCCTAGACCCCGCGCTGGCAGCCTCTCGCCGCCGCTCGAGCACCCGGAAGCTCAGCTGCGCCGGAAACGGCACGTTCTGCATCGACGACGTTAGCCCAACCCGAAGCAGAGGCAGCAGCGCAGCTGCCGATTGTCTGAGCGGTGCAGGTCAAGGACGTGACCTTGCCGACTTTGTTTCGACGAACTCGCTGCTGCTGCGAAGGCGGCGCACATTCGACAAAGCCGACGACACACTGCCGAGTGGTGCAGGCGATGCTGCCCTGCTGCCCAGGTGCAGCCGCGAGGCGCTCGACGCTGACGATGGCGCGTCAGCGAGAAGACTGCGCAGCAGCAGCAGCGGAAACCGTGCGTGCACATTGGGTGCGGCGCAAGCCTCGCCGGATCTGCCGAAGCAGCGGCTGCAGCACGGCAGCAGCGTGCCAGGAAGGTCGACCGATGCCGTGGCGGCAGCGGAGGCACGAGCGGACGGCGGAGGAGACGACTGCGGCCTGCTGAGCAGCATGAAGCAGGAGATGAGCGACAACGAAATGAAGGCTAGCCTGCTGGCCGCTCTGGACCGGAAGGCTGAGCAACGGCGTGAGTGATCGCGTGGCTCGCGGGGGCAGCCCGCTTCCGTGGCTCCTCGCCGGCGCTCGTTTTTGCCCAGTGAGTTTTTTGTCGGACTGGCGCGAGAGCGATCGGCATCTTGTGACGGTTTCCTGTTCGTCTTTAGCGTATGGCCTTCGGAGCCCCTGAATAATCTTGCTTTCGATCGACCACCACCACGTGCTGGCTAGTAAAGACGTGCCTAGCTGAACTGCTGCATCAGTTTCGGGCCTGTTCGTGCCCTCAGGTCCTGTGTGGAAAATAAATTAGCTTAAAGACCGTTGGGCGACAGAAGCTTTAGCTCTGCAGGTCCTAGACTGTGGAACTCGATTCCACAATTCTTACGCAATGACAACTACTCTCCTACTGCCGACTATGGCTCATCCTTTTCAGCGGTCCTGAGCTGCTACTTCCATACTGCTCACTACCTCAACTGCTCTCCTGACTCTGCTATGCTTCCCACTTTCTCTTTGTTTCGTGAGACGAAGTCTGTTGGCCACCGAAAGCCGCTTAGCCTGTGAGTGGGCTATACAAAACACTCCTGCGTAACACCCACGTGGTCTTTATGACTTTGTGGAGTTACAGAAGGAGATACATGCATATATACATATACATGCATACATACATACATACGTGGCCGGAGCTGCTAGCACGTATTGCTTGCTCACCTCTCGCCGCCTGACTGGTGGTGCTCACCTCTAGAAGCTTGCTCTTTGTGCATGCTAGCTCGAGGGCCTCTCCTCTCCTGATTAAGCTGCTGCCATTCATTCGCCTAGGCGTCCAATAAAGCGTTGAATAGCCAGTGACAGTTGTTAGGTCAGGCAGTCGTAAGATTAGCTTCTTCAGTGTGGTGTTCGATCTCATGGTCGGCAGGCTTCTCGAGAATCACCGTCTCTTGGTTTAAGCAAAAACCAGTCAAATCCTCATCTGCTGCATAGTTTGGGCTAAAATAAATAAATAAATAAAAGTATAAAATCTGAAGCTCTTCCGATTGACATGCATTCGCCGACCTTGGTACTTGCAATGCAGTCAGCCCTTGTAGTAGACTATTGGGACGGGACCCATTCTGGTATGTAATCATATTAACTAATTAGATGCTTCAGATATAACGACTGTGTCATGGATTGCACTAACACGGGAGATCTGCTGGGTCGACTGTAGGAAGTTGCTCACTGCTAATCAGGACATGCCACCGTTTCTCGCTTTGATGTGGCTGCTTGCTGTGCTGCTCCGCCCTGGTCCCCTGCAGCAGCCCAAAGGATGCTGCACTTTTCTGAGTTTTTCAGCATTGTCTCTGATAGAAATCTGCTAGTGTGTTAAACACGGGCTCGAACTTGTTAGCCTGAATGTTATCATTGCAATCGCAGATGCCTCGGCATGTTATTCATATTGTTTATTCAGCATGCTACCACTAACCATTCGATCGTGCTACCTTTGCAGCAAATGTAAAGTGCCTAGAAAGAGATTGAGTTCTCTGAGGGCTCTATATCTAATGTATTATTATTATTACTATTAGTATTGGGAAGTGCAAGCACCTTATTCCTGGGCGAAGACCTAAAGGTGTGCAAGTTCACTGTGAAGAATGACTAGACGAATTAAAAGCTAGCAAGGGGTCTGCAGACGAACCGCTTCCCGGTAGTTGCTGATTAACAGCTATGCTCGGAATTATATAAAATAGCGTTTTTGGTCTAGAGTTTTTATCCTTCTCGTCTGACTGTGCCGACTAGTCTGCTGTTCCTGCTGCGTCCGGATTCTCGGCGCATTCGCTCGTGACTACCAGTACCTCCTGAGGCCCCTCCCTACCAGTGCTTCGTCTTCCGGTCATTGTCTCTCCACCGGGCCCCAGCATCTGTGGCCACTGCTCACAGATGCAATCATCTGCTAGTGCGAAATGTCCTCGCAACTGGTTGCATACTCGAGAAGCTGGAGTGAGACCAGTGCGAGTGGGTACCAGGACTGTGAGCACTGTCTGGTGCAGTGTCTTTCTGTCTGCTCTGCTGCATCAGAACTAGCACTGCCATGGACGGCCATGTTGTATCAGATGGCTCTCTCTCTCTCTCTCACCCCCCCCCCCCGTGTCTATCGCGAATTTGTTTTATTGATTTTACTTTGATTTCCCTCCCACCCTTTTATTCCACCAAGAACCCTAACGAGACAGCGCTTATATATAAAACAAAATCAAGTAGCTCCTTACTTCCGTCTCGGCTTGATTATTGTAATTTTCTTTGGTTGGGCTACCAAAGAAAAAGCCACTAGGCCACTGCAGCAGGCCTTGAATATGGCAGCAAGGCTAATCTTCAAGTCCCAGAGGTTTGACCATGTGTCTCCTTTGCTTAAAGATTTAGGATAGATGGCCGGTCGACCAACGGATTCAGAGCCAAGTTCTTACGCTGACCCACAAGGCCCGCCACGGCTTGGCTCCTTTGTACCTAGCTGAACTGCTGCATCAGTTTCAGCCTGTTCGCGCCCTCAGGTCCTGTATGGACAATAAATTAGCTGTTCCATTCTTCCACTTAAAGATCGTTGGTGACAAGCTTTAGCTCTGCAGGTCCTAGACTGTGGAACTCGCTTCCACAATTCTTGCGAAACGACAACTACTCTCCGGCTGCCGACTATGGCACATCTTTGTCAGCGGTCCTGAGCTGCTACTTCCATGCTACTCACTACCTCAACTGCTCTCCTGACTCTGCTATGCTTCCCACTTTCTCTTTGTAGCGTGAGATGAATTCTATTGCTATCGAATGAGTACCGAAAGCAGCATAGGCTGTGAGTGCGCTATACAAAACTGTCCTGCGTAACGCCCACATAGTCTTTATGACTTTGTGGAGTTACAGGTGGAAATATATTACATTACTTTACATATAATAATAATAATAATAATAATGCACTTAATAAAGCGCCCTCAGAGAACTCAGTCTTTTTCTAGGTGCTTTACATTTGCTGCAAAGGGATATCTGAGTTCATGAACAGCACTGGGGCTCATGGGGAGGGAGAACGCGGTTGCAGCTGCTGTTCGAGGACCATCATAATTAGCATCAAAGCGCATCGAAAATGGCAGCAGTAGCAAAGCCAGCTAGCATCACCACCACCACCCCCTCCCTGCCCACACTGGTGTGTACTGCACTGCATTTAGCATTGGGTTGTTTTCTACTGCTCTTTTTGTTGTTTTTTGTAGAAGCCGAGATTGCCGAGAGGCTGGCCAAAGTGCGGGCCGCGCAGGATTCGGGCGCCAAACAGCTGTTAAAGGATCGTGGAGGAGCCAGCAAAGGCAACACTCCAAGTAAGTTTCGATTTGTTTGGAGTTGCTGCCGACTTTTATGCCTGAGAGTATCACTGTCGGTAACACCAAAGATCTAATAGAAACAGGGCTTCGTTTGGGTCATTGTGGAGTGCCCGCGCATGTGTGAGCTCGTGTGCCCCAAGCTAGTTCGTGTGTACGTCTGTGTGCATGCATGCAAGATCACGGGCTTGCAAAAACGCCTCTGTGCAAATGTGCAATTGCATACGGTTGCATAAGTTGCTGTCGAGAAATCTGATGTTTGTGTATGTGATTGTGTGTGTGCATGTTCTTTGTGCATTTATTCCTACTCTTCTGGTTTGGCTATGCTAGAATGCTGTAAGTTCGTTCTGTAGCAAGTGGGCTTCTTACACTGCTAGACACACTGAAGTTACCCGAAGCATAAGAAAGTATTTATTGCTAACGCAATAACAAACACCTGTGCTGTTGGTATGTATGTATTTAGTGTGGCATCGTCCTAGCACATTTCATTATGCCCTCCCTTATTGGAGAGGAATAGAGACTACCTGCTTCGGCTTCATGCTGTCTTTTCTTCTTTAGCACATTTCAAAGAGCTTGTGTTTTACGGAAAAGGCGAAAACTCGTGGTGAAGGCCAAACACCCGACCTCTGCCGCCTGTCGATATTGCTCGATAGCAACTGTATAGGGTTCAAATCAGGCGGCTGGCTGAGCTGCTGTGCTGCTTCCCTAGTACCAAATAAGGATTACTAGCCTGGTACGGGTGTGGTTTTGATAGGTAGGCTGAAGCCAGAGACTGAAGGGAAAATAAATGAGTGATGCTGCTTGATTGGGAATCAGTGCGTGTCGGCATGAAGTGGTGTGACATGGCAACTGCTCGCGCTCACGACAGGCAAGTCTAGCCACCGAGTTTTGCACCAACTGTAAGCGAGTGATTGCATTTGCCGGCATCTGCCTGCTTCCTCACCAGGGTACATTTCTCTGCATGTACTTCGGCAACCGACTCGTCCTATGCGCATGCCAGCGATATGAGAATAACTGCAGGACATCTTATGGTGGACGGTCTTTGCCAAGTTTGACTGCTAAACCTGCCTGCCCTTACATGTTTATTTATGGCCATGAGTGCATGCAAGCCACCTGGTAATTTATCGGGGATAGTAATGCCCTTTCCGGGAAGTATGGAAGCTCGCTTAAACTTATGATGCCGCCTTCACACTCATTTCACCTGCTTCCTTTGCAGCAACACCTGTAGTCTCCACAAGCCAAGTCGGCTGCAAGACTTGGCCCCCAAAGATGACCGTACTCGGTGTTCACGTGATCGGCGAGGGCTGAGAGCCTTCAAGGCCTCAAACGCATTTATAAAGGAGCATCCATAGCTACATAGATTCAAGTGAACATGTCTAGTTACCGGTGTGTACACAAGTGTGACATAGCTGTCGGACCAAGACCATAGTTAACTGTGGCTGACTCGTGCTCTGCGCGCTCGTTGACCACGTGACCGCTTTCGAATGTGCCCCCTTTCTTTTCTACATTGTTTACATTAGCAATCTTGGTCACAGTAAATATAAACGAATGAATGCCGGCAGTTGCTCCTTGCACAGCTTTCCCTCGCCAGAACCACGAATGTGGTGGCACTTTTTCCTCCTTTCAAGCACCATGGGGCAGACAACGTTTGCAAACAAATTTACATCAAAGCTTGCCTCTAAACAAAGAGGTTCTGTGGACTGCATGCTTTGCCCGTGATTAACTGCGCTAAGCTCTGCGCAGCTTCAAGCAGCAGAGTGGCACCGGACATCTGGGAGCGATCACAGCCCCCTCCCTGTAAAGGGGGGCGGGGGTCTGGCGATGTCCCCCAGCTCGTGCAGCAAGTAGAAAATTGGCCGGCATGGCTAGTCGGTCAGCCATTTGTCAGCTGTAGAGTGCAGTGCCTGGTCAAGGATGCAGCAGCTGGCTGCCCGACCACGTGTCTGACTCGGCTCACACCTACCAGGCCTGCCAGCGGGGTGTAGCAGCTGCCACCCATGCCTGCCACCCCCAGCTCCCCCCCCCTTGGCTCGGCCTCTGCTGACGGTGTATTGGGCTTCTGCGTCCCGATGTCTGTCTACGCCCAAGAAGTCTTCTTTCTTTTGTACACCGCTTGTAGATGGGACATTGCGTGTTCTGTTGCAGATTTTGCGAGCATCCATGCAAAACATTTTGCCAAGATGGAGTCTATCCAATCATACCTGGCCAGAAAGCGCCAGAAGCTAGAAGATACCAACCTCGTGCTTGGCCTGTCGTCGCCTCAGCTGCAGAAGTCCTCAGTTGACCGTCAAAAAAATGTGTCGGGTCGGGCTTCGGCGTCCAAGGATGCCAAGGCAATGGCGTCCGCGTCACACATGGCAACGGCTACCATCACTCCAGGTGTTGTTTTCGCCTTTGGCTCGAAGCAGCCGTCGTCCAATGCAAATGGATCTGCCTTTTCCAGCAGCTCGTCGTTTCAGCAGCAGTCAGCAGCTTCCAGTGACGCTTCGTCGCGAACTTTGCAGGTGACTTTGCCTCTTTTGCTGTTCTCAAGCTTGTTCGTGTCTACCAGCTCTGCTCTGACCATTCCACCGCCATAGCCTAAAAAAAAGGAAAAGTAAAAAGTAGAAAAATCAGTACAGCTCAGCTTATATGACAGCCTAGTTTTGCATTTAGCGCAGGCAGAAGTGCCATTGCGGCCATCACTTGCAGTGGGCGATAAAAATTGCCTTCTGCAAGACTCGACGCTGTGAACTTCCTTTAGTGCCCGCTTGTGATGTAATGCCACCCACGCCTCAATATGACTCTTCTTTTCCCGTAGGCCCCCCTCCGGGCAGCCAGCTTCTAGCCGGTCTAGCTCTCTAGCTCGGCTGCAGCAGAGAGAGGTTGCTGCTAAGGACGACGTTGCATCCCACGATGCCTATCGCGATGCTACGGTGTGATCCCATCGCAGCTACGATGCGATACCATCACAGCTACCATTTGATCCCATCGCAGCTACCATGTGATTCCATCGCAGCTACGATGCGATCCCATCGATGCTACGATGCGATCCCATCGATGCTACGATGCGATCCCATCGAAGCTACGATGCGATCCCATCGAAGCTACGATGCAATCCTATCGCAGCTACGATGCGATCCCATCGCAGCCTGCTTCAAAAGCCGTCTCCCAAGCCTCTTGGCACTCGAAAATCATCCTCGTGGCGCTCATCGACAGATGCTAGCGGCTGTGTCTCGAGGCTGCCCGTGCCGCATCTTGGCATCGCCGCCTGTCGGTAGCCGACCGCTTCACGGCAGCCATGCGCCTTGTTTGCAGGAGCATCGGCTCGGTGGCGGCGCTCGCATCGTCAAGCCCGTTCGAGGCGGAGCTGCGCACGTGGCTCGCGGTTTGGCGAGAGCGGCTGGTTCAGGCTCGGTCGTGACGATCAACAAGACGTCAGCAGCTCAGCATTCGGTCCGGCCGTCGTCTGCTTGCCCGCCTGCTCAAAAGCGTCCAGGCATGGGCGGTGAGCGGCAGCACCGGCTTGCACTCCTTGCACTCATCCTTGACAGCCATTGCATTGCTGCATCGCCAGCAATGCTGCGAATCCTGGCACGCCGCTATCATTGAGACCTCCATAGAATCGTGTGGCAATGCAAATGACTCGGCCTCAACCCCCTAGAGGGTGTAGGGGCGCTCACCGTAGCAATTTACGTGGAGAAACAGGCCCCTGCATTCGCAGATGACGACCCAACTGGTGCTGGGTGCACCCGCCGACCAGAGACGCGATTTGCCACTTGCGTGCAGCTGTGCAGGTGCCGCCTGCTGGCCACCGCTAGATGCAGCAGCGTGCTCCGAACGATCGTCGTTGAAGTAAAACTTGCTCCGCTGTTCCAGGTGCCTGGATGCCGTCGAGCTCAGCTGGCCGTAGCAGGCCGGGCCATTCTTTGCAGCCTAAAAGCTCGGCAGCCGCAGCCAAGCAGTCTCTCTTTGGCGAGGGTGCGGCAGCTGCAAGTCGGACGACGTCCACAACCGGCATTGCTTCATCGGGTGCGTGTCATCCCGGCAAGAAAGCATGCGGCATGTAGCTAGCATTGCCTTTTGCCTCCACCTTGCTTTAAGATACTGAGTAAGGATTCCTTTTTCTATTTTTTTAATTCCATTAGAGATAATAATAGATTTAATCCCATTGGAGATCATAATAGATTTAATCCCATTGGAGATCATAATAGATTTAATCCCATTGGAGATAATAAGAGTAGATTGTTTATAATGATAATAATAGTAATAATAGAACACTTGATAAAGCACTCTCAGAGAACTGAATCTCTTCCTAGGCACTTTACATTTGTTGCAAAGGAAGGACGATTGAGTGGTTAGTAGTAGCATGCTCAATCAACAACAGCAATAACATGTTTAGGGGTGATATGCACAGGGTCAGCATGCAAGTGTGGTTAGTGGCACCATGCACAGTGTCAGTACACATAGACACATAAAGGACAGATCACAGGGACCCACTAAATGCTATCATAAATAGATGCGTTTTAGTTTCATTTTAAATGTGGACAAGTCAGGAGATGTCGTGACGGAAATCGGGAGTGAGTTCCAGGCTCTGGAAGCATACGAACTAAAGGCACTGCCTCCAAAAGATTTGAGATTTGCACGAGGTATGGGTAAACGGTTAGATTCCGAAAAGCAGGTGGTACGATGCTTAGCCTGGTCGGGATGTAGATCCAATAGCGGGACCCAAATGAAGGGACTTAAAAGTCAGCGACAAAACCTATAAGTTGCTTGACTGAGAGCCAGTGCAGGTCGGCAAGAAGTGTTGTGATGTGGCAACTGCGACTCTCACGACAGACAAGCCTAGCTGCAGAGTTTTGCACCAGCTGTAAGTGCCTGATTGCACATGCCGCAAGGCCAGCAAGCATTGGGTTAGAGAAGTCACAAACGGGCGGGGTGTCACAAATGTCACTGGCGGTATGTTGCAAATGCATGGACCAACTTAGATGCGGTATACCTATCTAAATAAGCCTGAATTTTAGCAATATTATGTAGCTATAAGTAAGTAGACTTGACTGTGGAGCTAATGTGATATGACACCTAGATTTTGTGCAGATTCAACAGATGTGCTGGCAGAGCCGATTTTGAGCCTTTCAATTTCTGAATCACACTTGGTTTACCCACAACTAGTAAGTTAGTTTTATCAGCATTCGATTTAAGAAAGTTTGTTGCCATCCTTTTGCTGATGTCATCAATACATGCAGCAAGGGAGTTGAGAGAATTCGACGTGCTGGAGGGCTGGGAGGGATCAAAGCAAAGGTACAGCTGAATGTCATCAGTAGAATCAGCAGTGAAAGCCTCGATTGATGTTCAGTGTATGACCGAGCATCAGGCATGTTACTATGACAAGTTTTCTCGTTTGTTAGTGCGTTCGACTATGACTTGTAGGATGTGCTGTCGACCGAGCATCGAGCATCCTAAATACGACGTTCACCATTTCCCGGGGAGCATTCGATCCACAGCAAACCGGTCACGTCAAAAACGCTGCTGTTGCTTGTGAGCAACCTTGCGGCGGGCCTGCTAAGCCCACCGATGTCTACAAGAAGCCAGTCCTGAAGACAAGGTAGAGTCGTACACACTGTGTCGTTTGTACCTGTTCGTTTGTCTTTCTTTCCTTTGCTGGGAGTTTAAGCTATGTGGGCACTACACTTGCTGCCGGTAGCTGGCAAGTTTGCCTTTGAAGCTGCTGCTTGCTTGCCCGATCCGACAGCCAGCGCATGTTGCTGCGTGGAGCAGTGACCCCGAACTCAGCACATCTCGCACTCGCGTCAGGTGGCTCAACTTTAGATCTGCTGGGCGTCATGCAGCGCGTTTTACAGTAGCCTTCTCGAGCCGCAGCTTCCCTGCTTGATGTGGATTTGAATGCCTCCTTTGTTGAAGTAAAAGATGATCGCTGATTCGACAGCTTCCTTTTTAGAATGGTCCAAAGAGCCACACAGGGCTATAGCTGCCATCTCTTCTCACTTTCGGTGGGCAGGAAAGGAGGATCGCCTGCTGCATTACTTGAACCGTGACCCGGGTCGTGAAGGTCGAGCACCTTGCCCCTAGGTTTAAGAGTGGGCTGCAGCTCAACTGACGGATGTGGCAAATGATGGCTTGCTCGTTTCTACAGCGCCCGAAATGTATAAATATGCGCCGTGCAGGGAAGGCATTAGTTAGTCTCGTGAGATTTTTGCTTATTTGCTGTGTGGCCAGTTGGGAGGTGGTTTTCAAACGTTGTCAAATGGAGAAGAAAATCTCTGCCGGGGTATTCAAGTGGCATCCAAGGCAACTTGTTATAAGACCTGTGCTCACTCTCCAGCTTTTTTGTGAGCTGTCTCCCAAAGTTTGGGAAATCTGGCCAAAAGGATAGCTTGGCCTATTTTCATGCTAGGCGTTGCTCTGTGCGGTTTTTCGCTTCCTTGAGGCCTCTATTAACCTGAGATTAGCTCGGTTAGTATCCTTTGCAAGTAGTTCGGGCCCAGTTGTTCCTTCCGGAGGTTGTTTTCTCGGTATCGCATTTACCATCACGGAGAGTGCCGGAAATCACTTTGTTACACGTAGTGAATAATTGCTGTAAACTTGGAAGATTGTATGCCAAAGGGGTGAACCTTCTGTGTGCATTCTGAGAGAGAGAGAGAGAGAGAGAGAGATTATTTATACTAGCTATCCAGTAGCTGAATGAAGATTAGGGGAGAAAAGGGAGACCGATGGATGGACAGACAGACAAAGATGTATGGAAGTCGGAGAAAGCTGAGGTGCCACTTTATTTAGTGTAATGATTTCCAGTATTGCTCTGACTATACTTTGTGCACAGCAGTAAAAGCAAAGGCTGTATGGCAAAGGCTATTGTCGCGTACTGCATCCGCCCAACTGAAGACAGATACTGCCACGTGCAAGCTTGCTTTCATTGAGCATGTGAGCGGCTTCTTCTGTACATTGTATATACAGCCCTGCTTTAACCTTTGCCCTCTTATCCATTGCTCTGCTGAGCTGTCTGCGAGCGTCGGTTTGGAAACTGCAGTCTGAGAGCCTATGCTTCGGCGTGCATGAACTTTTAGTTCATCTCGTAGCTCCTCGGCTTCTTTTGCTCTCTTTGCAGAGACCAGCGGAGAGCTGAGGTACTGGCCTCCGGCAAAGACAAGCGGCTGGGTGCTCTGATGCAGCGACGTCTAGCAGACGACTAGGTTTAGTGCCATCGTGCCCAGTGCTCCAGGGTGCCCATTATGCGTTCGTGTGCTCCCCTGGCCGATGCTGCCCTGCCTGTTGAGCTGCCGGCGACTGTAACGTGGGTGGTCGAATGTTGTTTGACGGTATTGTGACGTCAGCTCGTGACTGAAGCAACCGAGCAGGAGTCAGAGAGCTGTGGCAGCTGCTGCACCTGCTGCCATGTCACTTGCTCTTTTTATTTATGTATAGTTGTGACCTGTCGTCCTGACTGTGAATGGCTGCTTACGTATGGATTCGATGACGGTGCTGACGATATAGTCTCCCCCTTTGCCTAGCAGTCATGCTACGACCCTATCGAAAGCACTTCCGTGTTCTACTGAGTGCACACGGTGCTGTACTGCACGGACTGCAAACAAGTGTTTATATTTACCTTGCAGTATTTGGCAGCTACCCCCTGAACTAATCGGCAACCAAGCTAACCTCGTGTTGTACCACCCCACCCCCCACCCGAATGCAGAGGTGCATGTCAATCCAACTCTTTAGTTTAATCAATATGTGGTGCACATGTTTGGATGAGGTGCGAAACGCTTGAACTCGATTCAGAAAAATAAATATGCTGAGCATAAACCGGATGCTTGCCACTGCTGCTGCTGCTGCACACTGATTGTTGTTATTTCCATTCCAGCTGTCGGTGAACATTCCGTGTGCCACTTGATTCCTGATTGAGCTAGCAGCAGAAAGTCTCGGGCTCAGACATGACCGAATTCAGAGTTATAGATCAGAATTCGCCACGATTTTTATCCTACTGCATGATCCCATTTTCCCTCGAGGCCTGGCAGAACTTATAAGTGGTTTTGTCGCGGCAGCGATCTTGAATGATATATAGCTCCTTTAGTAAATTAGATCGCTCTTTAGGTGCTTTCCATGTGCTGTAAAGAAAGCATGTAAATTGGTTAGTGCATAATTGCAGCATCCACCAGCACACAGTGGATAGTTCAGATGGATAGTGCATAGGCTGTGAGGACCAGGTAGGTGTTTAGCTTCTTTTTAGATGTCGGTCAATATGTAATCACTAATCAGTGGCTCTATCATTTTGAACATGCATTAGGTACCTTGAAGTAAATTTACTTTTCGTAGGATGCTATAACAATTGTATTGGTAGAATTATTATCGCGATCGAAATGCGTTATATAAGTAATTAGTGATAGCGCAGAATAAGCTAAAAACATGTATGTTTATCACAGCATTTAGTGGGTACATGTGATTCGTCCTTTGTGTGCTTATGCATGCTGACACTGACCATATTTGCATGCTGACCCTGTGCATGTCACCTTAAACTATGTTATACACGTCATTGAGCATGCTACCACTAACCATACGATCATGCTTCCTTTGCAGCAAATGTAAAGTGCCTAGAAAGAAATTCAGTTTTCTGAGGGCGTTATAATAAATGTATTACTATTAGTACTGCTTCTCAGCCAGGACACCATACGATGGCACTTAAGCTGATTGGCAATTCTGGCGGTACTAGCAGACGTAGTTTCGACGATCGGCCATATTCTGCTGATAGGCTTTACGATGCACTGCACAAATGCAGGCCTGGTCCCAATGATCTGTGGGATCCACGTCGTAATGGATCCCTGGTTTTGGCCATGGGGTAAGGTGTCTTTTAAGACTGACGGCATGGCTCGAGCCCTTTGGCATATTATGTGAAGCACCTGGATAGAAATTAAATTCTTATAGGGTGCTATTCTAACGAAATGCCATAATAATACATATGCAGTGACGCTTAGCCATCTACTCTCTACCCTAGCGATGATCGACTAGGGTGGAGAGTAGGTTGTAGTCACACCAATTGGTTGGTGATAGTATGGGCAATGTCAGCTCTCATCAGCACGCCGAGGACAATTTACGCACTGACTCCGAAGATGCACTGTTTCGGAATAGGCCACACTGTATGTCTTGTGGTAGCGATTGAAGCCTTCAGATGTCACCCGAACGGGTCGTGTTCAGGATTCAGTCATGTCCCGTTGACCCGGTACTGCTACTAATCAGCGCCGTGGACCTACTCCGATGCACCCAAGCTGTCTATATAAGCGATCACCTGTGCTGCTTCGCGGCGCTTCATTTCCCATTAGAAAATTAATTGCTTACGAATGCTTTTGCGTAAGCGGCCTTTCACTCAAAAGAATATTGCATGCCCAGCCAGTGCTGGACTTTTTAATACAATACCGGTCGTCAAAGGTGCTGAGCTCTGCTGCTTTTTTCGTTATTTTATATTTACCTGCAACTTCAGTTCTGCTTTACCGTAAAATCTACCGGCCGACAATCTCTTCGGCTTGTCTTTTGCGCTGGGAGTCGCTGTCTCTAAACGTTATTTTGTTATTTTCAGCTCTTTTGGCATCTTACTTATGCTTGTGTTCTGCTACTCCTGCTTGGAGCTCTAACACTGACCGTTTCAGAAACAAGACCGGCGATCTGTCATCGAATTGCAGCAAATGTAAAGTGCCTAGAAATATATTAAGTTCTCTGAGGGCGCTTTATCAAATGCATTGTTATTATTATTATTATTATTATTATCGAAGCAACACTCCACCAAGCCCACTAGCTCTGACGGTGGCAGCCGGCAGGCACCTTTAACAGTGCATCATGCTGTGCAAAAAAACCTAGGAAATACTGCATCCACCCATCCTAAGCAGTTTTTTCTGTATTTCTTACGCACGATATTTCCATCGCACACTGCGCTACAAGCACTTGACGGTTAATGGCCGGATACTACAGCGACACCAGCCGGAAAACGACGCTTGGCTACGTATTTGCATAGCCGTAGACAACTTCCGGTACCGGCTGTGTTTGCCCTATACCCGGTTGACCATGACTTTAAACCATTTGGTGCTGCTGCTCTGTCTCGTGAGCCTCGAAATAACGTTGACAATCTCCGCTGATTTGACATTTGAACTACCAGACCACGAGAAGTTTTGCGTCTACGAGGACATAGGAAATGATCAAAGAGGACTGAAAATTCTAATGGACTATCAGGTTAGTTTCTCGGGCTCCGCCGCTGGCGACCTCACGAGTCAGCCACGAGCTTTCTAAGAGAAGCTTGAAGACAAATAATTTCTGCAAGTTCTGCCTTCCGACGCGCGTGTACCCGGTGTACCGCAGGTTGAAAAGTGCTTCTATCGTATCTGAGTTCTTGCGATATGTTAAATGCAGGCTCGTTACGTCGCGTGGGCGTAGAAATAGCACCTCGCTTGGCCCTCTTTGTGTGCTGTGCTTACCCGTGAGTTCCCAATATGGATCGCGCCAGCCTTTCAAACTCCGCAAAACTGCCGCAGCACCTGCGTTTGCTATAGCAAATTCTCATCAGTTTCTTCGAAGCTCGCGAGTGGTTCAGTTCCTAATTTGCCTTTCCAGCCAGGTCTTCCTCCGATAGGCATCTGGCTTGTATAATAATAATATTATTAATAAAAGTAATGCATTAAAAATTCGCGCCAAAATCTGCCTGCTGCTGTTGTGGGTTTCGAGTACAGCTTATCAGGCTGCTTCGGTGGTTAGTTTCTCCTCTGCCCGCTGGGTTCTTGCCTAAATACACTGTGACTCTTATAATAATGACAATATAATAATAATGCATTTACCATAGCCCCCTTATAGAACTCAGTCTCTTTATAGGCACTTTAAATTTGCTGTAAAGGAAACATGATCGAATGGTTACTGGTAGCATGCTCAATGAACAACAAGCATAACATGGTCAGAGGTTACATTAACAGAGTCAGCATGCAAATATTGCGTAGTGGCAGCATGCACAGTTTCAGCACGCATAAGCTCACAAAGGACGAATCAAGTGGACCCGCTAAATGCTGTGATAAATATGTGCGTTTTTAGCCGACTCTTCTGTCAATGAGTCCGCCATATTATTCTGCATACCTTATTATATCGGCTTGCTCGTTTAATCTTGCTGCTAACGTAGTGAAATGCTCGTGCGGGCTGTGCCCTTTGCTTTAAGCAATTCGCCTAGTCGGCCGAACGAAGGAGGCTCGTCTATCGGGCGATACCGATCAGTTTGGTCTGCTGCTTCGTAGCTCAGTGCGATGCGTCTCCGTCTGTAACTCCACAAAGTCATAAAGACCGTGTGGGTGTTACGCAGGAGAGCTTTGCATAGCCCACTCACAGCCTAAGCGGCTTTCGGTACTCTCCTGCTGCCGACTAGGGTTCATCCTTTTCAGCGTTTCTGAGCTGTCACTTCTATGCTACTCACTAGCTCAACTGCTCTCCTGACTCTGCTATACTTCCTACTTTCTTTTTGTTGCAGGAGACGAAGTCTGTTGGCTACCGAATGCGAACCGAAACCCGCTTTGGTTGTGAGTGCGCTCTACAAAACTCTCCTGTGTTACACCTACATAGTCTTTGTGGCTTTGTGGAGTTACAGACGAAGATACATTACATTTATATAAAAGTGTCAAACTGACTCGTGGCAGCAGTTTTTCGAAACCACTATTTCTGATGAAATGATAGCAGGCAATAAGATGAGAGCATTAATGGCTCACGAGCACATAATGGCTCGCAAGCACATAATACCTTGCTAGGGCACGGTGGCAGCTCTGTGTAATAATAATAATGATAGTGCACTTGATAAAGCGCCCTCAGGGAACTCAATCTCTTTCTGGGCGCTTTACATTTGCTGCAAAGGGAAACGCGATTGAATAGCGAGTAATATCATGCTTGATAAACAACATGAATTACATGGTTAGGGGTGACATGCACAGGGTCAGCATGCAAGTGTGGTCAGTGGCAGCATGCACAGTGTCAGCACACATAGGCACATGAAGGACGAATCACAGGGGTCCACTAAATGCTGTCCTAAATAGGTGTGTTTTCAAGTTCTTTTTAAATGTGGTCAGGTCAGGGGATGTTCTGACGGAAGTCGGGAGGGAGTTCCAGGCTTTGGGAGCACACGAACTGAATGCACGGGTCTCCAAAGGATATGAGGTTTGTACGAGGTATTGGTAAACTGTTGTATTCAGAAAAGCGGGTGGTACGATGCTTGGCCTGATGGTGGGGTAGTAGATCTGAGAGATAGGCTGGAGCCAAAGAATGAAGTGACCTAAAAGTGAGGGACAAAACCTTGAAGTCGATCCGTTGCTTGACTGGTAGCCAGTGCAGGTCGGTGAGAAGTGGTGTGATGTGGCAACTGCGATGCTCACGGCAGACAAGCCTAGCTGCAGAATTTTGCACCAGCTGCAATTGCCTGATTGCACATGCCGGTAGGCCGGCAAGCAATGAGTTACAGAAGTCAAGACAGGATGTCACAAATGCATGGACCAACCTAGACGTGGTATCCTTATCTAAACAAGCCCGAATTTTAGCAATGTTATGTAGCTGAAAGTAGACAGATTTGAGTGTGGAGCTGATGTGGTCGTCTAATGAGAGGTCACTTGGGAACATGACTCCTTGATTTCGAGCTGATTCAACAGGAGATATGCTGGCAGAGCCAATTTTGAGCGTCAGCCTTTCCAATTTCTGAGTCACGCTGGGTTTGACCATAACTAGTAAGTTAGTTTTATCGTCGTTTACTTTTAGAAAAATTGCTGATTGTGTAAAATTGGCAAAGCTCGGCAAAAAGGCAGGCATGAAGGAATAATAATAATAATAATAATTCACTTGATAAAGCACCCTCAGAGAACTTAATCTCTCTCTAAGCGCTTTACATTTGCTGCAAAGTGAAAGTGGAAGGTCGCGTGGCCAGCAGGATTGCTAAGTTATGTGCATTTGTTGAGAGCAAGTGGTATAGTGCCCACCTGCTGTTCGGGCGTCGTACTCCTGAAAAGGGTGGTCATTTAATTCTGGTCGGGAGGGATGACGTTGGCATCCTGATGCCAGTATGCCCGGCTGCCTTTGTGTAACACTGGAAGCTACTTCCTGGCACACTTTCGGAAATCATTAGCCCAATTATGGCCTATTTTACTTGAGTTGCTCTTCCAAAAAGCAGGGATTGCAAGCTGCTCCATCCAGAAGGTGTAATAGTAGTAACAATGATGTACACTCGATAAAGCGCCCTCTGAGAACTCAAATCTTTTTCTATGCACATTACGTTTGCTGCAAAGGAGTGAGAATGACGTCGGCTTATCTCAAGCTGTTGCTTACCGCAATAAGACCCTTGGCTGTATCGGGTGTTGTTTGCAGCACGATGTGATTGGCAGGGTAAAAAACTACTGTCGACCTGCTGCATGTGCGTGTGGATGTCTGTTCCTACTATGCTTGGATATGAACCAGCTGGTCGTTATTTCCTATAAGGTGCTGGTTTTTTCGGCAAGCCTTCGGCTAAGACTTTCAAGTGGATGTCGTCTCGACGGCCCTGACGTTTACTGTGTGACGGTCGTTTGCCAGCGTGGCACCCTCCGTTGTATGCAACCTCCACTGTGCTTGTTCTTGCTCTAGCCACCGGTTCATTTTTGACTCAGGTGATTCACGGTGGCAACTACGATGTGGACGTGGAGGTGAAATCTCCCGACGGACGTACCCTGTATAGGGAGACACGAAGGCAATATGATTCGGTCACCGTCACGGCTGAGCTGCCTGGCCAATACGAGTTCTGTTTTAGCAATGAGTTCTCTACTTTTTCTAACAAGTTAGTGTACATAGACGTTCAGGTGGGCGAGGAGAAGCCAATCGTGCCACACATGGCCGAGCATGCCACCGCTCTCACCCAGGTGAGTCACTTTGTGAGCCAAGATCCACGTGCGCACTCTAGCGACCTCATATTAAACTTCATCTCGAAGTCTATGATAGCCCCGGGTCTTAGCTCTGGAGTAAAGTGCTCACTCTTCACGACCCGAGTCGTGGATTAATGTCTTGCAGTGGGAGATCCTATATTGCTCACTGCAAGAAGTCGTGATCGCCACTAAGGCTCTTCTGCTGCTATATAAATGAGGCTGTTGAATCATCTAACCTTTTTTTAAGAAGACTAATTGCCCTCCAGGCCGTATATCTACTGATCTCCACTGAGATGCTTGGATTCGCTGCAGCCCTGCATAACTAACTAATAAATATGTCCTGAGCTTTGGGTATTGTCCGTGTAACCATCAAAATGGCTGTTGTTAGACCACTCAAGAAGGCCACACTAGACCGGGAGACTTTAAGCAGCTTTTGCATAGACGTCCCTACTGCAGTTCTTATAAAAGGCACTAGAACAGGTAGTGGCAGACCATCTAAACTTCAGACCTAGCAAGTAAGTAACTTTCAGGTTTTAGAGCTAATCACTCCACAGAGTCAGACAGAGTGAGTATATGACCTCTTCAGAAAGGCAGGCTTTGGTAATAATAATAATGCACTTGATAAAGCGCCCTCAGAGAACTTATCTCTCCATGGGCGCTTTACATTTGCTGCAAAGGGAAATGCAATTGAATGGTGAGTAAAATCGTGCGTGATAAACAAACAAAATGAATAGTGTCTCTCTGCTTGTTTTGCTGTACCTTTCGGCAACATTTATACTATTGATCACTAAGTTTTTGAGTACCTGTCACCTTGCGTTGACATCACTGGCACGGTACTGAAGCGGTACTAGCTCAATGAGGGATTTCAAGGAACTGAATTCAATAGGCAACAGTCATCCAAGGAAGCTCTAATGAACGGGGTAGGCAGAGATCCGTATATAATATGCTTCTTTTCACAATGTATACTCTCCCATTGCTAAGCTCAAGCTATGCTTTCATTCTCATGCAGATGACAGCTGTACATGTGCTTTGATCCGTTGCTGCCTTCCAGCACTTAAAACTCTCTTAACACCCTTGCAGAATGTATTGAATATTTGCACTAGGATGGCAGCAAACTTTCTAAAATTGAATGGCGATCTAACTAACCTATTACTTATGGGAAAACCTAGTGTCACTCAGAACTTGGAAAACGTAACCCTCAAAATAGACGAAGCCAGTATATCTCCTATAGCATCTGAACTCAATATGGATGTCCTGTTCTGAAGTGACATTTCACTAGACGATCTTATCAGCTCCGAAATCAAGTCTGCCACTTTCAACCGATAAGCATTGCTAAAATTATAACCTGCCTAAACAGGGATGCCACATCCAAGTCTCTATGTCGTATGCGACTTGCATCCCAACTAGTCGAACCTTAGTAGATCCCTGTATATGGGTGAAGCCTGGTGAGGTACATTCTTGTGACTTGTATACACCTTTAGCTTCAGTATAGCTTGATGCCTTGTAAATTCTATAACTCGGCTAATAGTAAACGTATCAGAGTGATATTAAAATACGACTTCAGCTCTGCTTGATTTACATAATTCTAGAAACAATGTGGATTTCGATTGGAGTAGCATACCATCTGGCATAATGTCAAGCTGTCCTGCAAATATGAAGCGGTACTTTGTCTACCAGGAACATGGTCTGTCAATCAGGCCTGCTCAGAAGGTGTTTTTTTACTCAGAAATTCCTTGGCGACTCCGGCTTCAAGCAGCTGTCGGATCTCATTTTTTCTCAGCTCTGCTTGTTTTACACGAGTCCGGAAAACTTCTGATTTTGGTTGGATAGATTTTGCTGTATACTTCGTCAAACGTCCTGGAGTTTTATTTTCCGTAATCGTGGACATTAGAGCAAAGTGTATCCAACCGAAATGAGAAATTTTCCAGACTCGTAAAAACAAGAGAGCTGAATGTTTCAAATTTCACTCCGATACGTGAAGTATTAGCTGAGTTATGGAATTCACAAGGCACCAACCGACCCTGGAAATGAAGCTGCATAAAAGTCACAAGAATGCACCTCAACCAGATTCAATCATGTAGTGCGATCTAGCAAGGTTCGACAAGTTGGGATACAAGTCGCATATGATGCAGCGATCGGTAGACGCTTTATTTGTCAATTTGTTCGTTCTATTTTACATCCAGGTTAGATGTGGTTTGCATAACCATTTTTTCTTTCATGCGGAAGTCGTCAGAACTTCCAATCCCAGTTCTAACACATTTGTCTTTCGAAAGGTGCTCCAAACGCATATTTGATTGTCGGACAAATTTAATAAGTATTTTCTTGACATTCCCCTTACTTCCTTAAGCTTATTGGTGATAAGACCAACCTAGCAGTTATCTGCAAACCTAGTGCCACACAAAAGTTGGAAGGCCTCACCCGTAAGCTAGTTTCGTCTAGCACCACCCCCTCCCCCTGACGTCTGACTACAATCTGGGTACCCTATTCAAAAACCATTTACCAATAAAGGAGCACATTTCCTCTACTGTCTCTTCGGCCTACTTTCAACTTAACTTCATCAAAATCAGGGCCAGCTTAGACCTGAGTCGGACTGTCAAACTAGTTCACACGTTTGTGACAGCCCATCTAGATTACTACAATTCTCTTTATTCAGAACTCCTGTCGTAGGCCCTTAATCGTCTGAAACTGCTGCAAATCTCAGAGGCTCATCTGGTATGCCGTCAGCTGCATTACTGCCACATCACACTACTTCTATTTATGTAAAGTGCCTAGAAAGTGCTAAAGTTCTCTGGGTGCTCTATACAATTATTTTATTATAATTATTATTATTATATCTGAGCTTTGCTGGCTCCCTATGAAGCATCCAACCGATTTCAAGATCCTCAATATGGCTTACAAGTCCCTTTTGTAATTAACTGCGTGCTGGTCTAGCGGCTTGTGCAATCAGGCACTTACAGTTGGTGCACATATCTGTAGCTAGGCTCGTATCTCGTGAGCATTGCAGTTGTCATATCACACCAACTTCTCGCTGACCAGTATATCGACTTCAAGGTTCTGTCACTTACTGTTAGGTTCCTTCTTTCTCTGGCTCCAGCCTACCTATTAGAACTACTCCACCACCTAGTCCACTGCATCATACAAATCCACTGTCCTGACTCAACTCGTTATCTGTCCCACGTACGAACCTCAAATCCTTTGGAGATCGTGCCTGTACTTTAAATGCTCCCAAAGCCTGGAACTCACTCCCGACTGACATTACGACATTCCCTAACATGACGAGGTTTAAAAAAAGCGTAAAACATGCTTGTCTGTTACAGTATTTAACGGGTCCTTGTGATTTGTCGTTTGTATGCTTGTGCATGCTGACAATGTGCCTGCCGCTACTAACCATATCTATATGTTGACCCTGTGCATTTCTAAAAAAAATTTATGCTTGATGGCATTGCAAGTGTTACCACTAATAATTTGGTAATTTTGCAGCATCTATGCAGTGTCTAGACAGAGATTCAGTTCTCGGATGGCGCTATACAAATATGTTACTGTTGTTTTATTGCTATTTACTTCACTCTGCTTGCTCCAGCCTGCCTATTTGATCTCACTGCTCCTCCAGTATGCTCTTGCGCCACCTGCCACGCAGCATCTAGTTATCCTGCCGTGCTATGCACTAGATTGAATGTTGTGGGTCGAACCTTCCTATGGTATGCTCCCAAAGTCTGGAATGCACTTCCGGCTACGATCACGAGCTCCAATCAACTTGCATCATTGAAGTCTCATCCAAAGACAGTTCTATCGATTTCAGTGAGCTATCCCTTTGCCCTAGTGAACTCGTCTTCTTTTTTTAGGTGTGCTTTATACCTTCGGCTATTACTTCTGTACTTACTTACGTGTGCAAAATCCAGTTACAGGCCATAGGTCCTACTAATCCGTGGCCCCTTGTGTCTTCTTGTGCCCTATACCATGCTGGCCTAAGCATGATGCTTGCTTGCTTTAGAACGGAGTCGTGGCATCTTACACTGCATATCATTAACCTTGGTTCTTGAATCTCTTGCAGGTAATTGTAAAGTGCGTGACTTAAAATTTAGTTTCGTTGGGCGTTATGCAACCGAACTATTTTTATTTTTATTAGTATTGGGATAATGGTTATTATCTTGCATGCAGCCTGACTAGATTTTGATATCATGGCCTGAATAGATTGCTATTGTTAGAACTCCATGTCTTCTTGCAGCTTGAGCAGATGCTTTGCAGGCTGCTATCTAGTTCTGTGTATCAACATCATGCTGGTTACCTGTTACGAAACATGCATATAGCTCAGGGCACGTTCATCGTGTAGCCTCCCACATAAGTCGTCACCGTTCAACATATTGGGCATCATTTGATTGCATGTCGAATTGGTGGCTATCAGCGAGTATCTGTAGCTTTTGTCTGCATGCTGCAAGCATCTGCTGACCGTGGCCTGTTTTCTGTTCCGTCGTACAGTTAGAGACCTCGGCCGTGACGATCCATGCTAATTTCAAGGCGGTCGAGGACTATCAGACGCACCACAGGCTGAGGGAGGCCTCTGGCCGTTCGTTTGCTGAGGACATTAACGAGCGCGTTTTAATCTGGTCTGCAGTTCAGCTGGTGTTAGTCGTAGCCGTCAGTGTGGGCCAGGTGCTCACCCTTCGAAGCTTCTTCACTGATAAGAAAACAAGCAAATCGTCTCGGCTGGGCTTGTCTACCTGACAGCCTGCATGCTATATAAGTGGTTTGTTGCAAGGTGCATAACTTTTCCATATGTATGTAAATGTGATATTGCCATATAACACGTATGTTGTTATCACTTGTTTTAAGATTTGTCATGTGCGGTTCACCTTCGTCATCCGTAACTGCTTTCCCTCAAGAAGAAATAAAACTGCCAGCCTGCCGGTGTGAGCATCACAGCCCCGGCTAATGTAATGTAATGTATCTCCGTCAGTAACTCCACAAAGTCATAAGGACCATGTGGGTGTTACGCAGGAGAGTTTTGTATAGCGCACTCGCAGCCTAAGCGGCTTTCGGTACGACTTCGTCTCACGCAACAAAGAGAAAGTGGGAAGCATAGCAGAGTCAGGAGAGCAGTTGAGGTAGTGAGTAGCATAGAAGTAGCAGTTCAGGACCGCTGAAAAAGATGTGCCATAGTCGGCAGTTGGAGAGTAGTTGTCGTTGCGTAAGAATTGTGGAAGCGAGTTCCACAGTCTAGGACCTGCAGAGCTAAAGCTTCTGTCGCCAACTGTCTTTAAGCAGAGGAATGGGACAGCTAATTTATTGTCCACACAGGACCTGAGGGCGCGAACAGGCTGAAACTAATGAAGCAGTTCAGCTAGGTACGAAGGAGCTAAGCCGTGGTGGGCCTTGTGGGTCAGCTTAAGAATTTTGCTTTGTATCCTTTGCTCAACCGGTAACCATCCCAGCTCTTTCAGCAGAGGTGACACGTGCTCAAACTGCTGGGACTTGAAGACCAGCCTTGCAGCCATATTCATAGTCAGCTGTAGTGGCATAATAGCTTTCTTTGGCAGCCCAGCCAAAAGTGAATTACAATAATCAAGCCGAGACAGAACTAAAGAGCTAGTTAAATTTTTTACATGCCACTGTGGGAGATGGCTTCTAATCTTGGATAGGGATCGGATGTGATGGCTAGCTGTAGAGGCAGTCTTCTGAATGAAGCTTTTGAAATTGAGGCAGCTGTCGAACACGACACCTAGATTACGAGTACGTGGTGAAGGTCGCACAATAGCATCACCTATTAGAACAGCAAAGCCTTTTCATCCAGCCACACGCTTAGGGTGTCCTATGAGCAGCAGTTCGGTTTTATCATCATTTAACTTCAGGAAGTTTTCCGACATCCCGGATCGAATATCGGCAAGGCAAGCATTCAGTTTCTCAGTTGCTGCAGCAGATTCCGACGGTTTACATGACAGATACAACTGAGTATCGTCAGCATAGAAGTGATGTCCTATTCCATGGGCCTTAATCACTTTTCCCAGAGGTTGTGTATAAATGGAGAACAGCAAGGGACCGAGTACAGACCCTTGAGGGACTCCACAGGTGACACTTCTCATGTCTGAGACCTGAACCCCACACGACATGGATTGAACACGATCAGACAAGTATGATTTAAACCCCGCCAGTGCTTCGTCTGCCAGACCGATCGTTGTTCTCAATCGTTCAAGCAGAACTTCGTGATCAATGGTGTCGAAGGCAGCAGACAGATCTAGCAGAGCTAGGGCAGTGACATTCCCGTCGTCGTTGCCACGTAGAATGTCATTGTTAACACGGAGGAGAGCAGTTTCAGTAGAGTGCTGCCTCTTGAACCCTGATTGAAATGTTTCTGACATTCCATTATTTTCAATGTGTTCAACTAGCTGCTAATGACCCCTGTAAGGGCACGCGTAACGCCACTCACACACTCGACTGCATTAGACTTTGCGATTGCTTCTTTGACATATATGGGCATAGTGCCTTATCGCCAGTGTTCTCGCATACTTCTGCCCATTCCTGGTAAGTTGTGCAAAGCTATTAGCTTAAAACTACGTCTGTCGTACCTGTAATTCGTGTGGCATTAGCCGGAAAACATTTAACTAGGGATGTGAATATAGAGAAACCATGGAACACACACAAAAAACCTAGATCAGAGCAGAGATTGCTCTTGAACCTTGCTTACGTCTGCGAAGTGATATATGGGTGGAGACCCTTACTTACAACCATCACAAGACGAAGGTCAGCTGATCAGCTATTCTCGCTGGGGAAGGACACCTAATCCACTCTCTTACGAATCAAGCCGGCTCGTAATGTTAGCATTCGGGTCGCACCTCGGCGAAGCAGCCCTCACAAGATCGGTGCATTGAATGTTGTTGAACCCTCGTTCCAATAGTGATAGGTAGATCGTAAACAAAAAAGGTAGAACACTGGAGAGAGTTAAGGCGATCCTGAGCCAAGTGTGTGACCGACGTCGAGGCGACCGCTCGAGAAGCATGGCTTTGGGCCACAGACAGTCACAATTTCTCTGACTCGTGTACATAGAAAGTTACGGCGCTGAAATGCCTTGGATGTGCGATTAAATAGTTAGAGGTAGGGTGCACAATGTCATCAAGCTCGGCTTGAGGTGACATGCACAGTGTCAGCATGTAAAATATAGTTACCAATGTATAATCCTTACTATTATGACTGGTTTTTCTACGCCTCGCACTGGCATCGTGCGAAAATAAAGTCTGGCTGCTTTAGCGACACACACACGGCTATGAAGAGTATAGAAGGTCGTATTTCCTTGGGAGTTATCCGCCATAGGCTGGTCTAGCTCATTCGTTAGCTAATCAGCGCTAGGTCTCTGCTTGCTCATGCAATTGGAAAGCTGCAGCTGGTTTTGTAGTTTGACTGTATGCCGGCTCCTCTAATGAGCCTGTGATGTGGCATGGACACAGGCCGGTAACCGCTGGTGGCCAGATGGTGGATTCACCATCAGGGTCGGCCGCTGCACAGTTGTGGTCCTCGATGAATCATCGGGGTCAACCAGAGGAGTGGAGGAGGAGAGACTCGAGTGTGAGAAGGGGGCGAAGGCAGTCGTGCGTCTTGCTGCTCCGTGCCGCCGTGTGCAATAAACCGTTGGCGTTGTTCTGGGCCAGCGTTCCGTATGCCGAACCACAAGCTATTTCGTGGGATGGAGCCGATGACGCCCTTGCGCAGCGTCCCTAGGCTTCGACGGCTTCGGAGACTTCATTGGCTGGCTGCTGAACTTCGAGAGGGAGATCGATAAAAGTGGCTACGAACAGAGTGAGTGCCACTTGTTTTTGCTCCTTGCGATGCAAGGCGGGGCCTTCACGTTTGCCTCGGGGCTACCGCAGGAAGTTCAGGATGACTATGCCAAGCTTCGTGAGGCCCTAGTGAGGGCATTCACCTCGCCGGCCGGTAGAGCACGATTGCTGCACGCTAATCGGGTAAAGGCTGGTCGGACTTAAAGGGCCGACAGGAGCGACCGGAAGCGGCAGCAGCGATCACCGACTGTGTGCCATGCAACAGAGGCTTGTCAGGCTGCCACCCCGTGGTGGCAGGCAACGGCTATCAAAGCGGTGACGGTTGGTCAGGCTGCGATGGTGTTCCACGAAGCAACGGCGTTGTGCGAGGCAACGGTCAGCGGTGTGGCTGAGGCGACGGAGAGTGAGACGGTGCACGGAGAGGCAGCGGTGTCCGCGTGGAAGGCGGCGACGTCTGTGTGGAAGGCGGCGGCGTCCGCGTGGAAGGCGGCGGCGTCTGCGACAGAGTCGGTGGCGTCTGCGACAGAGTCGGCGGCGTCCGCGACAGAGTCGGAGGCGGCTTCCACGACAGAGTCGGCGGCGTCCGCGACAGAGTCGGCGGCGGCGTCCGCGGCAGAGTCGGCGGCGGCGTCCGCGGCAGAGTCGGCGGCGGCGTCCGCGACAGAGTCGGCGGCATCCGCGACAGAGTCGGCGGCGTCCGTGACAGAGTCGGCGGCGTCCACGTGGAAGGTGGTGGCACCCGCGAGGAAGGTGGCGGCGTCCGCGACAGAATCGGCGTCCGCGTGGAAGGCGGTGGCGTCCGCAACAGAGTCGGCGGCGGCGTCCGCGTGGGAGGCGGCGGCGTCCACGAGGAAGGCGGCGGCGCCCGCGACAGAGTCGGCGGCGTCCGCGATAGAGTCGGTGGCTGCGTCCGCAGCAGATTTGGCGGCTTCCTCCAGAGAGGTAGTGGCCGGCGATGCAGCACAAGCCATGAAGGTGACGCTGGCCTGCGACCAGCCGGTGGGCTGTGACGCGGCACAGGCAGGAGAGTGTGTGCAGACTCTTCGGTCTGCACAGGCCGGAGAGACTGTGCAGGACGGAGAGGCTGTCCAGCAGGGAGAATTTGTGCAGGCCGCAGAGACTGTGCAGGCCGGAGAGACTGCTCAGGTTGGAGAGGGTACGCAGGACGGAGAAGCAGCTGCGTATATCGGAGACGCTGCGGAAGAATCGGCAGAGGCGGATGGAGCGACGGCGGTTGGTGTCCGGAAAACAGTGGCCGTGGACGTCAGCTCGATGACGATGGTCGGCGGCTCACATTGCCGGCTGGTCGCAAAAGGCCGTGCACCAGCTCGCCTCTTGCGATCAGCCGTCAGGTAGCCTGTGGGGTCAGCTATTGATGTTAGCTGCCATGTCGAGGATGTGTATGGTCTAGTTTGCATCGTTCATAGATAGGCTCGTTCATTGCTGCTTAGATAGGCTCGTTCATGCTGCCCTGTACGTTGCAGCTACGTGTGTTGGTGCTGCAAACTTGTGACCTTAAGGTCAAGGGGGCGTGTAGTTTGACTATATGCCGGCTCCTCTAATGAGCCTGTGATGTGGCATGGACACAGGCCGGTAACCGCTGGTGGCCAGATGGTGGATTCACCATCAGGGTCGGCCGCTGCACAGTTGTGGTCCTCGATGAATCATCGGGGTCAACCAGAGGAGTGGAGGAGGAGAGACTCGAGTGTGAGAAGGGGGCGAAGGCAGTCGTGCGTCTTGCTGCTCCGTGCCTTGTACAATAAACCGTTGGCGTTGTTCTGGGCCAGCGTTCCGTTTCCGAACCACAGGTTTGAGCGTTCTTAAGCTGCGATTACACGGCAGACTTTCCTTCTTGTCGTTTGGTTCGCACAGCAGAGCCAGCCGATGAACAACGCCAACAGTTTATTATGCGACGTACGGAGCCGAGGGTCGCACGACTCCCTTCTCCCACTCGACTCTCCTCGACTGGCCCTGTGCCCTGGCCGACCCCAATGATTCATCCGAGGACCACAGTTGTGCACAGGCCGACCCTGGTGGTAAATCCGCCATCTGTTCACCAACTAGGTTACCGGCCTGTGTCCATGCCACATCAGAGGCGGACAACAGCTGTGCACCGGCCCCTCTCGGCGATGCTCCTAACAGCTGTTCACCAGCGGTTTTAGCAGAGTATGAGTATAGTATAATTCATTTATATAGCGCCCCAAGAGAACTTAATCTCTATTCAGGCGCTTCACATATGCCTCGGGGCTCGAGCCCACGACCTCAGTCAGACCTTGGTCGGGGCGAGCACCTTAACCGCTAGACCAAACCAGTACCGGCCTGCATATAACTCAACTACACTTCTGACAGACTTTCCTCCTAGTTACGACATATACGCTACAGATCTAGACCAGCCCGTGACAGATTTGGTGGCCGAGTTAGTCCAACCCACAGCCCATGCTTTAATCGGGGAGGCTGGTATGAAAGAGGTCCCCGGAAAGACGCCTAGCCAACACTGGCAGAAGTTGAGTTAGCCGCTGCAGTCATCATTGTAAAAGAGTATGATAAAAGGAAGACAAGTATTTTTTAAAGATTTTACGGGAAAGGGAGCAGTACCAAGTAACGTTCACCGCAACTGGTGTACATTGGTAAGTAATGTTCGCGTCACGAGTTAGTTGAGGAATTTGATTACAGATGCATGGGGTATTCTATTTAGAAAAGGCTCAAAAATGTGCTACAACCCATAGGCTTCCAACATTCAAGGACTTGCTCTGACCGCCTCAGTATATTCGAGCCTACGAACGTCATCCATTTTTATTTCGGCAGTAAGGTGTATGAGACAAGCCCCGGAGTTTGATTGGTCGGCTGGACCAACGAGGAGCCAAAAAGTTGACAGATTCTCCTTCTGATGAGTCTGCAGACTTGGCTCCTCCCCAAATGTTGTTACCTATTATGACGTTTTAGCCCAAATCTGTGGGAAATCAGTCCAAAATCTATGGGAAAGTCTGCCTTGTTAACGCAGCTTTAGTCTGTCGTATTCTCCAAGGCTTCGCAACAAGACACTGTAGACAAAATATACTGCAATATATTGGCTACAATATATTATGCTGATTGGTTTGACAATACTAATATATTGTACGGGATTGGTTGGCAATGCCAATGTATTTGACAATATATCGTAATATATTAAGGTATTATTATAAAACCTAATTCGTCTTGGCCCCGTGAAACCTAATACTTAAAAATACATAAATTGACTTCACATTTGTAAAGATCAAATTAAAGTCATATCCAGACATTTATCCGTAGGAATCTTTTTTATCCAAACACAATTGTCTAAGTGCACAGTCGTGTACCATTATGGTGGTGCCATTTTTTGTCTCAGAGGCCGCCAACTTTGATGTCGAGTTCAAGTTCTCGTCTTACAGTCCCACTTGACAACAAGACGGTCTGTAAGCTTTACTCTGGCGAGAATCCTGTTGGTTCTGGAAATGCACTTTTGGAACTGTTCGCCAACAAAACATTAAGCTCGGCTACACAAATCTGATATCCAACATCAAGCAGAAGCACCCGAATCATCTAGAAATGTTTCACTTGGCAAAACAAGCACGTGGAAACGGCCAATCCGAAACAGCAAATGTCATCACCGGAACTAGAAATCAGTATCTGTGTGATTTTATTTAATTGATGACACTGCCCCTGATCGCTGTACGAGTGGGCTGTGACAATCGATGCGGTAAGCAGCCCGGACGTGCTAATAATGGTTGTTTTGACAAGGGAGTCGGGGGGGACTCCGGTGGGCGAGAGGGGCGAGGAGAGTCGTGCTTCGCTCTGCTCCGTGTGGAGGGAGAATAAACTGGTGGTGTTGCTCGTCGGCTAGCGCTCTGTGCCATTCGCGACGATAATTCAGACTGCAATCTGGAAAGACCACCTTGGAATACATGCTTGAGAATCGATCAACCAATGTATTCAAATGGCTGGAATGGAACGTCATGGATGAACTCAAATTGATCTTCTGCGAAAAAGAGCTCACCCGAAGCAATACGAAACTGGGACCGATCTCTGTCAAAACACTGAAGAAATATATGCTCAAGCTGGTGGAGGCGGTGGAAAAAAATCTGTCAATGTCGCTACTGCTACCTCTTTCACTCTTTCGTTTGATGGCTGGTCTTAGAACTTGACACACTCCGTCTTTTTATCATCTACCCTGGCATGGAGCATGCTGCTGATCCTGAAATTCATCTGTTCGCCTCCTCCTCACCTCTCTTTGACGAGACAAATTGTACTGCCGAGAACCATGTGAATTTCATCATATCGATACTGTAGTGGTTCTCATTGTCTCTCAACCCCCTTTTCGGTTTAATCGGGGACGTCTGCTCAACCAACAAGGCAACAGCGGGCCTTCTTGGTGTGCCACATCTGGGATGCCGCAGTTACCGTTTTAACTTGGCTGTTGAGGCATACACTAGCACATTCCTCACAACTGCATCGGAGTTGATAGGAAAGATCATGTCAAAGTTGTCAACACTCAAACAATTAGGTCGATTGCGCTTTATGCCATCCCTGCGCCCAGTCAAGCGAAACGTGATCCGCTGGACAGGCGTTCCAAATATGTTCAGCGCTTCGAAAGACTCCTTCCAAATCTTGACGAGGCAGACGATGAAATAATGGACCTTGCTCCCACAGCTGGGCAGAAAAGGAATACTCGGGATCGCAAGCAAGCATTGGCACATTAAAAATCTGTTTCGATAGCGCGCTGCAGCAATGCGACATGTCGTTGAAAGAATCGCACGTTTTATTCCGATCGATCATTGACTCGTACCCAGAGTTTGCCTCCAACCACTGCCTTGGCAAAGATTCATAAACCATCCACAGCAAAGATTTGGAAACGGCTATCGTCAAGATACAAGCAAAAAAGGAGACCAGTCTTAAAATTCTTAAAGAAGGTGCTATTGAACCATTGTTGATATTTGCAGCTCAGGACTCGGAAGAAGCTGTAAATGATGACGCTCAGCTTCGTCTTTTGCTGAGCAAGCACTCAAGCTACAGCATGTTGAAGAGAAGAATTCATGCAGCGAGTACATCAACACGCGCTTCTTGCTTCCAACATCACTGAAAGAAAGTACTAGCTGATTGAATGGCCTCTTTTTATATAGTGACAGAAGAGCCTTTACGGCTATCACCGCTTACATTGGCGATAAAAGATCGCCCACCGCAGGAATCGAACCCACGACCACGGGACCGAGGTCGTGAAAAGCAACCGCCTTACCTAGTGGGCCATCACGACTCACCAAGCGATAATGTGAGGTGGGGAAACTTTTCTCCATGGCAAAGCGAGTGTCCTCAACGTCGTAGTTTGCAACTCAGATCATTGAAGACGCTGCTTTTTCTGAATCAAAACAAATTGCTGTGGAATTTGACTCTGGTCACCTTGATAGCGAATGAAAAGGATTCAGATACAGCCGGTGATAGCGAAGAGAAGAAGAATATGAAGAAGTTTGTAAAATCACAGAAAATAAATTGCAATATGTGATTGTAAGATGCGAAATATATTGCATTGGTGGCATAGAATATTGCAATATACTGAATTATTGGAACTGAATATTGCAATATATTTATTGTTGAATATCAAAACGTTAAATACGATAACAGTATTAATGTGCGAAGCCTTGGTAATCTCTTAATTCAAACATCTGTGAAGAGCCTAGAAACCGGTTCAGTTTGCTATGGGTGCTGTAAAAATTATTATAATTATTATTATTAAACAGCAGTATTGCAGTACCGTAACAATATAACATTTTTATCTTTGAAGTAATTTTAGTGTGATCTAATAAATAGTATAATATTAGTAAGATCCCACTCATGTACGTATGGTTTCTATGGTGTAGCGGTTATCACGTCTGCCTCACACGCAGAAGGTCCCCAGTTCGATCCTGGGTAGAAACAAGTTTTTGCTGTTAATAACTTTTTCTTACCTGATACTGTAGCTCCATAGACCAAAGGGCGTGAGTATTTTCCCTCTTAAGCCGCCAGCTGAGCACTCAGGTGACTACGTAACCAGAATCACGTCGGCATACCAAAACAGCAATTTCTACGAAGACAGAAATGCATTCTCTCGTATGCATTTGGCCAAAGCTAAACACACTCCGTACCGATAGAATAATTAAACGGGTGCAATCAAGTATTTTGCCGGCCTATTACTTCGAATACTTTTTGCGAAAGACAGGTGGGTAAGGGCTTTTTGGTTTTGTAAAGAAACTTAAATGCCGTGATAAATAGATGCGTTTTTAGTTTCTTTTTAAATGCGGTGTCAAGTCAGAAGATGTCTCTCACTGTTGCGATATACCGGCCTCATTCTGGCTGTCTAAACTTGTTAACAGAGGAGTTTTCAGAGTTCCTCGCTAAAATATTTGTGTGTGATAGGCCGTTACTGATTGTAGAAGACTTCAATACTCGCGTTGACAACCCTAGCAACAGCCAGTCCCGCTCATTTCTTGACTGTCTGGAGAATTTCGGTTTGGTCCAACCACCCACGTCGGTGGCCACATTCTAGATCTCGTGATCACTAAGGTTGTCCTTCCCACTGACCTTGTGGTGTGCCCACTGACCTTCTCAGGTCATTGTTCGGTCTCGTTTACTGTTTCTGCTCCCTTGTACGTACAGGGAAATGTCGAACTTGTCAAACGACGTAACTTACAAAGCATTGACATGGACAAGTTTTTGAAATATTTTTGTGATGCAGGTCTTCTTGATCTGCATTCAGACTCGACCGGCAGCCTCGATACCCTCACTAATGCAGTGAAAATGACACTCGGGAGTGCTCGTGATAAGAATGCCCCGTTCATTCTACCCGTGTTCAAAGCCGTGGAGATTCATTTCAATTTACAAAGAAACTCCTAAATGTGCGCCGGGTTTAGCGCAGGCTTGAACGTCGTTTCAAGAAATCGGAGTCTCATGCAGATCTAGTCAATTTCAAAGACTTCCTTCGAGTTTACACCCGAAAGCTTAAAAAAAACCAGGGCTTCTTTTTTCATCCGAAAGCTGAATTCCTGCCAGTCGGACCCTAAACAGATTTATAAGATAGTAAACCATTTACTGGCCAATGCTGTGAGGTCTGACTGCCCAGATATTAAGGGCTCAGCCGAAAGGTTTTCAGCCTTCGTTGCTGAAAAAATTGTGCACATTCGTGCCTCCATTAAGTCCCCTCCGACTAAAGCAATCGCGGTTCCACAACCTGTGACTTTCCTTAAAAGGTTCTCTGAGGTTTCTGCATGAGATGTGGCTACCTTAATAAGGTCTAGCAAAATGAGCTCGGCACCTGAAGACCCTATACCTTCATCTCTGTGGTCTTCACTGACAGACCAACTTAGCCCTGCCATAACCAAGATTCTTAAGGCTTCTCTGGGAAAAGGGGTCGTCCCCAAGTCCTTCAAATCGGCAATCGTTAGAACCATACTTAAAAAGCCTGGATTAGATACAGAGGTCCTTGTAAACTATCACCCAGTTTCACTTCTTCTTTTCTTGTCAAAGATTCTTGAAAGAATTGTTGCTAAGCAGCTGTTTGAACACATTGAAAATAATGGAATGTCAGAAACATTTCAATCTGGGTTTAAAAAGCAGCACTCTACCGAAACTGCTCTCCTCCGAGTTAAGAATGACATTCTTCGTGGCAATGACGATGGGAATGTCACTGCGCTAGCTCTGCTATATCTGTCAGCTGCCTTCGACACCATTGATCACGAGGTTCTGCCTGAACGATTGAGAACAATGATCGGTCTGGCAGATAAAGCACTGGGGTGGTATAAATCGTACTTGTCTGATCGTGTTCGATCCATGTTGTGTGGGGGTCAGGTCTCACAAACGAGAAGGGTAACCTGTGGAGTCCCTCAAGGGTCCGTACTCGGCCCCTTGCTGTTCTCCATTTATATATAACCTCTGGGAAAAGTGATGAAGGCCCATGGAATAGGATATTACTTCTATGCTGATGATACTCAGTTGTATTTTTCATTCAAACCATCGGAATCTGCTGCAGCAACTGAGAAACTGAATGCTTGCCTTGCCGATATTCGATCCGGGATGTCGGAAAACTTCCTGAAGTTAAATGATGATGAAACTGAACTGCTGCTCATAGGACAACCTAAGCGTGTGGCTGGATTAAAAGGCTTTGCTGTTCTAATAGGTGATGCTATTGTGCGACCGTCACCACGTGCTCGAAATTTAGGTGTCGTTTTCGGCTGCTGCCTCAATTTTAAAAGCTTCATTAAGAAGACTGCTTCTGCAGCTAGCCATCACGTCCGATCCCTATCCAAGATTAGAAGCTGTCTTCTACTGTAGCTTGCAAAAAATCTAACTAGCTCCTTAGTTCTGGCTCGGCTTGATTATTGCAATTCCTTATTGGCTGGGCTGCCAGAGAAAGCTATTAGACCACTGCAGCTGACTATGAATATGGCTGCAAGGCTAGTCTTCAAGTCCCAGCGGTTTGAGCACGTGTATCCTTTGCTAAAAGAGCTAGAACGACTGCCGGTTGATCACTGGATACAGAACAAGTTCTTACGGTGACCCACAAGGCCCACCACGGCTTGGTTCCTTCGTACCTAACTGAACTGCTGCATCAGTTTCAGCCTGTTCGCGCCCTCAGGTCCTGTGTAGACAATAAATTAGCCGTTCCTTTCCTCCGCTTAAAGACCGTTGGCGACAGCAGCTTTAGCTCTGCAGGTCCTAGACTGTGGAACTCGCTTCCACAATTCTTACGCAACGACAACTACTTTCCTACTGCCGACTATGGCTTATCCTTTTCAGCGGTCCTGAGCTGCTACTTCCATGCAACTCACTACCTCAACTGCTCGCCTGACTCTGCAATGCTTCCCACTTTCTCTTTGTTGCGTGAGAAGAAGTCTGTTGACTACCGAATGCGTACCGAAAGCCGCCTAGGCTGTGAGTGCGCTATACAAAACTCTCCTGCGTAACACCCACCTGGTCTATATGACTTTGTGGAGTTACAGACGGAGATACATTACATTACATTACATGTCGTATCGTCAGCCGTAAGTGAGTTCCTGGCTGAGGGAGAATGCCGACTAAAGGCATGGTCTCCAGAGGATTTGAGATTCGTGTGAGGTCGAGGTAAACGATTAGATTTCTAAAGGCGGGTGGTACGATGCTAAGCCTGGTGGTGGAGTAGAGCTGATAGGTGGATAGATAGCTGGGGGGGGGAGTAGAGCCGATTGCTGGAGCCAGAGAAAGAAGGGACCTAAAAGTCAGCAAGAGAACCTTGAAGTGGATGCGTTACTTGACTATGAGCCAGTGCAGGTCAGCAAGAAATGGTGTGATTTGGCAACTTCGACGCTCACGACAGACTAGCCTAACTGCAGAGTTTTGCACCACCTGTCAGTGTCTGATTGCACATGCCAGTAGACCAGCAAATAGTGAGTTACAGAAGTCAAGACTGGATGCCACAAATGCATGGACCAATTCAGATGTGGTATCCCTGTCTAAGCAAGCCGAGTTATAGCAATTTTACATAGCTGAAAGTAGGCAGACTTGATTGTGGAGCCGATGTGGTCGTCGAATGAAAGGTTACTTTTTAACAGGTCGCCTAGATTGCATGCAGATTCAACAGGACATATGCTCTAAGAGCCGATTGTGAGCGTTAACTTTTCCAATTTCTGGATCACATTTGGTTTTCTCATAACTAGTAAGTTGTTTTTATCATCGTTAAATTTAAGAACGTCTGCTGCAATCCATGTGCAAATGTCGTAAATACATGCAGCAAGGGAGTTGAGGGATTCGACTTGCTCAAGAGCTAGGAGGGATCAAAGCAAACGTACAACTGAGCTTAAGTTTTGAAATTTTGTTAAGAAAAATGCCTGCTCAGTCAGCCATCGAGCCCGCTCTCTGCGTGAGATTAGAAACAACCTACCATGGTGGTTAGATAGAAATCCAACTAGCTCCCTGGTTATGCTTAGGCTAGACTATGGGAGTTCCGACTTGGCTATGTGGGCTTTTAAAAAAAGTGACTAACCCTTTGCAGCTCGCGATAAACATGTCTGCAAGGCTAGTCGACAAATTTCAGAGGTTCAGCCACGTGTCCTCTTTGCTGAAGGTGGTGAAAAGGCTCAGCGTCGATCGACTGATGCAAGGCAAAATTTGTACGCTTACCCCCAAGGTCAGACTTGCCTTGGCTTCGTCATACTTAGCTGAACTTCTGAACCAGTTTCAGCCTCCTCGTACCCTCAAGTCCTCTACGGAAAGTAAATCAGCCGCTCTAGTCTGACGCTTAAAGACCGTTTGCGACCGAAGCTTTAGCTTTGCAGGTTGAAGACTGCAAAACTCGCTTCCACAATTCTTCCACAAGTGACGATATATATTTTTCTGCTGGCGACTGTGGCACATCTTTTCCAGTCGTCCTGAGTGGCTACCGCCGTGCTGCTCACTTCCTCGTTGCTCGAGATGAAGTTCGTCGACAGCCGAATGCTCACCAAAAGCCGTGCGCTATACAAAAGAGTGCGCTATACAAAACTCTCCTGCGTAACACCCACATGGTCTTTATGACTTTGTGGAGTTACTGACGGAGATACATTACATTACATTACATAACATGCAATTGCAAAACTTGGGCTCAAACTCAGGGAAGAAGACCACAGATAAGTGTTTGTGACATTCTTGATATACTGCTGTAAATTTGATGACGATTAAACGAACTTACCAGTCAGAGTAAAACCCAGAGTGGCTCAGAAATTAAATAGCTTAACGCTAAAATTCGGCTCTGCCTACATATCTCATACTGCATCTGCACGAAATAAAGAAATCCTGTTCCGTAGTCACATCGGATAAGGAGTGATCTCGACGAGGCCACTCGCTGTCATTGCCTCTTGCTCGAGATAAAACGCGTCTGCGTGTAGCCGGGAGGTGAAGATTTCCAACTTTCCACGTGGCTTCACGATCGCGCGATAGACCTCGAGCTCCAGCTACCGCCAAGGTCATTCCGGTCACACCTGGTATTCCGCCCCGAAAACGGTGCGGCACGGCGTTGCTTTGCTGCGCTGCGCCATCAGAGGCATTGCTTCTCTTTACGTAAGCCACGAAAGCTGAGGCCAGGAAAAGCCTAGCAGGGAAAGCAGGTAAGGCAGCCAACTCAATATTAGCTGCAGTTTTCAGCTGCTGCTCGTGACGTTTAACCCATTTAGTTTATTCATGAAAACGAACCGAGACCATATACAAATATAGACCTACAGCTGACCAATTCCTGAAAAGTATGGACATGACCGCCTAAATCTAACAAGCTACGCCCACGGCTTGCAGGGCTGTGGAATACTTCTGCTGAAGCTTCCCGGCAGCCACCGTGAGACCTTTACGTTGCGTCGTTGCTTAGTCGACGAGGGCGCACAGCAGCGCCGTGCTTCAGCCGGTGGACGAAGTCGAAATGCTGCACCCGCGTTTAAAATATTCCCTTTGCCGCCAGCTCCTGCTGCACTCTGCTCAAGTAGGTCGGATCTGGATAGCCAAAACTGTAAGAGAAAATGAGCAGAGCAGTTGCCGGTGTACCGGTCGTGTGCGCTTTCAGGATACGAGGCGAACTGTGAACTGTGCTCATTGACTTGTAGCTGCCGCTAAGTCTAGAGGAGGGAGGAGCTGAGGCTGGTGAATGCGCAAGCGAAGCGGCCCTGTCCCTATTACGCTCGATAGCTACATCTGCACGCCGTCAAGGACGCTGTATGATCACTTACCGTAGAAAGGTCGTCAGGTTTGCACCCACGTTTGCACGCGCGCTCTATGGCCGATCCTAAGCTGGCTGTACATGATCGAGGCACGGTGCCATTTTCTGAGCCTTAAAACTTACAGGGATATCTGCATCATCTGCATGAGCTTTCTGGCTGTGAGTATTTGAGTCACACTCAAAAGCAAGAAAAGCTGGCTATTTTTTGCTGTTGTAACAAAACAACCAGCTTTGACGTGATAGGTTCAATCGAGTAACATTTGAGCCAATATTAAATTATTCCTTGTATTATTTATGGTGTAATGTAATGTATCTCCGTCTGTAACTCCACAAAGCCATAAAGACTATGTGGGTGTTACACGCGAGAGTTTTTTTTATTGCGCACTCACAGCCTAAGCGGCTTTCGGTACGCATTCAGTAGTCAACAGACTTCTTCTCACGCAACAAAGAGAAAGTGGGAAGCATAGTCAGGAGAGCAGTTGAGGTAGTGAGTAGCATGGAAGTAGCAGCTCAGGACCGCTGAAAAGGATGAGTCATAGTCGGCAGCAGGAGAGCAGCTGTCGTTGCATAAAAATTTTGGAAGCGAGCTCCGAAGTCTAGGACCTGCAGAGCAAAAGCTTCTGTCGTAAACGGTCTTTAAGCGGAGGAATGGAACGGCTAATTTATTGTCCATACAAGAACTGAGGGCACGAGGAGGCTGAAACTGGTGCAGTTCAGCTAGGTACGAAGGAGCTAAGCCGTGGTGGGCCTTGTGGTTCAGCGTAAGAACTTTGCCCTGTATCCGATGATCAATTGGCAGCCATCATAGCTCTTAGCAAAGGAGACACGTGGTCAAACCCCTGGAACTTGAATCCCGATGAAAGCCAGCAATCCGAGGAACCCCACATTTTTTCAGTTATTTCACTTATTGATGCTACATGAGATAATTACACCCACCTTTTACCTAGCAACCTTTCCTTAAGCAAGCTCGCAGCACTGACCTTGAGCAGGCTCGTAGCAATGACCAAGCATCAGCCTAAAGCACCGATTCCAGAGCTGGAGAAGTAGTACTGCTGCTGAAGTTAAAGCCACGTACCATTCGACTCCTCCAATAGGCGATGTCTTGTGATGTATGTCGTTCCAGGTGACGCAGTTATCCTGTCCCGTAGTTCGAGATATTCCCACCGTGAATATCAGGCGATGCAAAAAAGCTTTCTGTAAAAGTGTGAGCACCTTCCTACCTTCGGGGCTATCGGGCAAGAAGGCCATTCTCACTGTGCCCACGTAAGGTTGTCCTGGATTCGGGTGACGCTCCTGCAACAAGCGTTACACATCTTCAAATAAGGTTTTCAGTAAGCAGCGTGTGCACCTTTTCATTAGGCATTCCTAATTAAGGTGATGGCTGGGCCATTCTTTTTTCTAGCAGCTATTTCTATATTCCGCGAATTTCCTAAATTGTTCCACATGAAATAGCAATTCAGGAGCAGCCAAGTGCCAGAATAACCCAAATATCAGCAGTTGTAAAGCCTCGTGAGTTAGGAAAGTAAGAGATAAAAATACGTAGCATAGATCTCTTTACGCGTACGACGTCAGTCGGGCCGTTTCTCATATATTTATATGGCAAATGTGCACGTACAGAGACAGGCGGCGCTGCCACGCATGCCATTGGCCGGCAATTTTTCCCGTTTCTTACAGGCTTTCAACACGCCAAGGATGTCACTCGCAAATAAGCAACTGAAGATGATTTGCAATAACAAGACACAGTGAGTCGAGTACACATCAGGGGCCTAGTTATTGGCTGGGAACTCGGTTTGGCGGCCAGAAGGTCCAAATCAAAAGGTCAAAAGGTCCAAGTGAGTGGCAGCAGCGCCGAGGAAAGTGAAAAGCACCTGCCTGGCCTTGGATATACGGCCGGCGTACTCTGCATCCCAAGTGTAGCCGGCTGGCGAGCACCTGCCCTCGCGTAGCCGTCGTACGGCCCAACTTTGGAACGCAAGCATTACTGCTAGCACCTGCACTTGCCGTGCCAGCCAACGCCCGCCCTCGAAACCTGCTACTGCAGTTCCGAGCTCGGCTCATCTCACTCACTAGCGAGGCGATTCGGCAGCTATCCAATCGGAGGATTCGATAGAATCCAGTTATCCAATCGGGGATCCGATTGAAAATCCCAGCAGACGATTCAACGGACAGAGGGGACAGTTCTCTGACAGGCTGGTGCTAACCGGGTCTGACGCACGTCACCTCATGCGGCGGACTCTTCATTTTCGAAGGGCCACCCCTTGAAGTGGTCAAGTTGATGGCAAAGCAGACTTTGCTAATGTAATGCCTACCGAGCCTTGCCCGTCGCTTTTTTAATGCCAGACGAGAGGAGGGCAGAAGAAGGGCCAAGTCCGATTGACTGGTGGTTTCTTGGTATGATGGTCCCACTTTTTACTGACCCAGTGCACGTCACCCCCTGACCACGCTATTCATGTCTTTCAAGCATGACATCACTCACCATTCAAACGCGCTTCCCTTTGCAGAAGGCGTGAAGCGCCTAGAGAGAGATTAAGTTCTCCGAGGGCGCTTTATCAAGTGCATCATTACTATTACTATTATTATTATTATTATATTACTGGTTAAGCCGAGCGACGCCGATTCTATGAGGAACGGGTCGATTCTAGCTTCTTTGTACACATCGTCGCATCAGGCGAGGTCATGACGTGAATCGAGAGTAAGCTCCTGGCTTTGGTTGTATACGAACTGAAGCCACGGTATCCAAGCAATTTGAGGTTGTTTAGAGGCGCCGCTAATCGACTTGAGCTAAAAGAGCGGTGGTACGTTACCTAGCCTGATTCAAAAGTAGTTTAGATGTGTAGGCTGGAGCGATAGGGTGGCTGGACCTAAGCGTGAGTGGTGAGAGCTTGAAATCGATACGATGCTTGTACGGAGCCAGTGCAGCACGGTGAGAACTGGTTTGATTTGGTAGTTGTGAGGTTCACGACAGATGAGCCTAGCTTCGGAGTTTCAATGAACCACAAATGTCTTATTCTACAGGCGGGTAGACCTGCTAGAATTGAAACACATAAGTCGAGAAGCAGAGGGTGGTTTTGTAAGACAGCAGGACAGCGCGAGCTTAGAGACGGGACTAAATATTTAGGTAGTAATTAAAAAAGCATGATCGACATTTAACAACCGGAAGCGCTCCAGAGACCATCACACTTTATCACATTGCAGAATCATGAGCAAAAACTTGAACAGTAAAACGTTATGGGAAGCTCAGTATATCTTAGGTCCGTGTTGCTTTATCCACATGCAGTCCAACGAATTCACAGATATAAAGCAACGTAGCGGCAGTAGACACATACATATTCGGTATTAGTATGCATTAAAGTAATGCACGAAAAGCTTCTCCGACATTCCGTCGACAGGCCAACATTGATTCAAGGAAATAAATTGTACCGAGTATGCAGCAACAAAATAGACTGATGGCTATTGTAACTCGCTGCTGGGGATTAGCCCAGGGTCAAGGTGCCGGCACTTTAAGATCCAGGTCGCGAGTTCGTTGCCGCAAGCGCTGTTTGTAGTCACAGGGGATCTTTTGCCCGTATATAGATTAGGCCGTGAAATAAGCCTACCTTTAGTTCTGTAGTTTAATTCTCGCTTCACACCTCGCCGCGGTCAAACGCACGGTAAATTAAATAAGTTCGGTCAGCGAGCTGTGCATTAAAGACCGTTGGCGACAGAAGCTTTAGTTCAGCAGGTCCTAGACTGTGGAACTCGCTTACACAATTCTTACGCAACGACATCTACTCTCCAACTGCCGACTATGGCACATCTTTTTCAGCGGTCCTGAACTGCTACTTCTATGCTACTCACTACCTCAACTGCTCTCCTAACTCTGCTATGCTTCCCACTTTCTTTTTGTTGCGTGAGACGAAGTCTGTTGGCTACCGAATGCGTACCGAAAGCCGCTTAGGCTGTGAGTGCGCTATACAAAACTCTCCTGCGTAACACCCACATGGTCTTTTTGACTTTGTGGAGTTACTGACGGAGATGCATGACATGACATGACATTGTGTCTGCATTGCCAAGTAAGTGTAATTGCCAAGTGTCTTTCCGTCGGTAACACCACAAAGCCACAAGGACTGAGTGAATGCTGTGTTTGAGAGTTTCCCAATTGCCCACTCGAAGCCTTTGCGGCTGTCGATGCACATGCAATAGCCAATGCACCTCATCTCATGCAGCAAAGAGAGAGTGAAAAGCAAAAGTGTAAAGCAGGACTGTAGTCAAGAAAGTTTGGAAAGCATGGAAGCACCACCTCAGGACGGCCGGAAAGGATGTGCGGCAGCAGGAAGATAGATGCTTTTACCTCAGAATTGTGGAAGTGAGCTACACAGTCAAGGACTCGCAGAGCAAGAGGCATCGGTCGCCAACGCTCTTTAAGCTGAGGAATGGAGCAGCTAATTTATTGTCCATAGAGAACCTGAGGATACGAGGAGGCTGAGACTTGTGCAACAGTTCAGCTATGTAGGTATGCAAGAGCCCAGCCAACCTTGTGGGTCAATGTAAGAATGTCGCTGTTTTCGTTGACAGACCTGGAGCCATCTCAGCTCCTTCGGTAAAGGAGACACGTGGCTAGCTGAACCTCGATGATTTTTCCCACCCGTGCAACTGGAATTTGAAGACGCCCTAAGTGAAAGGATTCGCTGAAGCAAAAAAGGTTCGCAGCCCCAAAGCAGCATCCTTACATTTTGTATGCCATCTGGAATGTCGTATTTTACCATAATCGTTCCGTGACCTTCATGACCGCTTAGCGAAATGCCGATCACTTGCCAATTCATGAGTCCATCAGGAGGCTGGTTGCCGCAAACGATTCCGAAAGGATGCTGGCAAATGGGGCACAGCGGATTGTTGAGCCTTCCATGGCTCTCAATACACGGTGTGCAGAAGACATGTCCGCATCCTAAGGTCTTGGGCTCTGCTATTTTGTCCAAGCAAATAGAACAGTCGCTATCACCACCTCCTGCCTGCTTATCCATTTCTTTGGCACGAAGTTCAGTCTCCCCGGCACCTTTCCTGTGCTCTCCGTTTAAATTTGTAGAGTTTGTCACTCCTACAACAGTCAGCAACAGTCCTTTCATGCGCTGGCGCACTTAAGAAGTATTCACGCAGTCCCGAATTCAATTGCGACGCCGCTTTGTCGCTTTCTCTGTCGCTCTGAAAATTCAAGTCGCTGCAGTTGAAACGAGAAGAAAATCGTAAATCATGATGTATGCTATATTATATATTTATTATGCTAGCATAGTTACATATATATTTATTATATCATTACATATATACATATGCTATATAATATCTATTGTATATATATATATATATATATATTATATAATCATAATTATTACAATGTATACATCAGTATGTCATTATCATTATGATAATTATAATACACATTGTGATTACATAATTTTATCATAATATATAATGTAAGCATATAATATATATATATATATATATATATATATATATTATGTTATATATTATATATATAACTCGATATATGCATATATCTATATACATATATATATCATTACATATATACATATTTAAATTACATATACAGATATTATTTACTATCATTACATATATATTTATTTAGCCCGCATGAGCACAATGGAAAGCCGCGCCGAAAAACGTGGAAGGAGAGCCCAGTTTAGAGGGAACCGGCAGACCGAAGTGTCACTGTGGCGGTGCCGGTATCGCTTTCTTGTCGTCAGCTACCTCGAAACGCTAGGCAAGCATAAAGACCACCACACAGAGCAGTCCCTAATAAAAAAAAATGCATAGGCAAGGAGATGCACCATAAACTGCAGAAACAGCCACGTTAACGACGGTAGATAGACTCTCTTATTGATGCCCAAACTCAGAGTTTTGCATGCCACTAATACCGGTTTTTTCAGGCCACGCTTGCTAGTATTCTGGGAGCACTGAGCCACATCACGTTGTCACGAGCCGTACCAAGCTGTCTGGAGTGCTATCAAGCTAGCTAGATCCCTAGCAAGCTCTCTGTCTCTGTCCCACTCCGTCTCTGCTCTCTCTCTCTCTGTCTCTCTGTCTCTCTCTCTCTCTCTCTCTCTCTCTCTCTCTCTCTCTCTCTCTCTCTCTCTCTCTCTCTCTCTCTGTCTCTGTCTCTCTTTCTCTCTCTCTCTCTCTCTCTCTCTCTCTCTCTCTCTCTCTCTCTCTCTCTCTCTCTCTCTCTCTGTCTCTCTCTGTCTCTCTCTCTCTCTCTCTGTCTCTCTCTCTCTCTCTCTCTGTCTCTCTTTCTCTCTCTCTCTCTCTCTCTCTCTCTCTCTCTCTCTCTCTCTCTCTCTCTCTCTCTCTCTCTCTCTCTCTCTCTCTGTCTCTCTCTCTGTCTCTCTGTCTCTCTCTGTCTCTGTCTCTCTCTCTCTCTCTCTCTCTCTCTCTCTCTCTCTCTCTCTCTCTCTCTCTCTCTCTCTCTCTCTCTCTCTCTCTCTCTCTCTCTCTCTCTCTCTCTCTCTCTCTCTCTCTCTCTCTCTCTCTCTCTCTCTCTCTGTCTCTCTCACTCTCTCTGTTGAGCCCTATCATACAGACTCTCACCCTATTTCTCCCCATTCTGAATATCGTACTGTTTCAAATTGTTTTAATCTCTGCTGTATCGAGGTCTCTCATGCTGTCCCGAGCCACGTTTTGCTGTCCCGAGCCCTGTCATATTGCGCTCAGCCAAGTCATGCTGTCTCGAGGTCTACCAACAGTCTGTTTCGAGAGCCCAGCAGTCACGAGCCCTTTCACACTGTCTCTACCCTAATCATACTGCCTTGAACCCAATCTAGCTGTTTCAAGCAATGCTATCTCTGGTCACATAAAAAACAACATTTGTACAGAACCCCAAGAGAACTTAATCTCTATTCAGGCGCTTCACATATACCACAGGGCTCGAACCCACGACCTCGGTCATCGAATGCAATAACTTTTACCTCAGTCGTTTAAGGGAGCACCTTAACCACTGGGCCAAACCACCACGGTTCAAACTGTATATTTATACTTACTGCCTCGAGCCCAATCAGGCAGATTCAACCCCTCTGTAGCTCCGTACCAACCGAACGACGCTATGGACGGTTCGAGAGTAGCTCAGCTTGAGGCTTGACCATTTCTGGCTACGGCCTACTTCCTAATCACCCGACTTTGATGTACATATTTAATATTTTGCCCAAGCAGAAGCAATTAAAAACGGCTCACGCGGCACGATTATAATCATTCTGCGTACGCGAGTCTTTCAGAGGTCACGGCTATGCCCAAGGTATTTTCAGCTCCGAATAATATATCCGAACCTGTAGGCAGGTGCTCGCGAGCTTTACTTTTGATAAACGTCAGCATCAAATCGGCAATTGACGGAGTCGACCGCTTGCGGACCCCGTAGAAGCTGTTGGAGGAACTTGGTCCTACCAAGGACCTCTCCATATGCATAGTTGTGGTCGTGGTAAATGCTGAAGTAACGGGAGCTCTGTAAGCCTCGAGGGGGCCTTAATGTTTTTCTCAGCATTTCACCTAGGCTGAAAAGAAAAGTGTCCCCGGGGTATTGGTGTAGGATAGAGGTCGGCAGACTTTGGCCTCTAGGCCAGATATGGACTACCTAGTACTCCAGTCCGGCCTAACGTTCGCCTAGTTATTTATTGTAATATCCGGCCTAATTAAATTGTCTGGGTTCTGTTCCCCTTTAATATTGCCGGTTGCCGCTGTGCCCCGTGTTTATTTTTACAACTGATGTCGGGCACGTTTACAAAACAGAGGCGCCTTACCGGGAGGTATGATAAATGTCTACCCCAATAACTACTGCGTCGTCTGTGCATCTGCACCGATTGTTTATTTGTTCGTCCAGCCACGCCCACTCTGCACTTGCCCGACGAAGTAGGCGTGATTTCTTCTGAACTACTGTGCCTTGTTGACCTCTTGAAATTACCTACTAGTCCGTAAAGTTTGCCGACCTCTGCTCTAAGAAAAGTTAGCACTATTACGATGACCCAACAAAACCCCATATATGGCCTAATGTCGTCCACTTGCTGATTCATTTTCTCTTAAGGCTCAAGTGCATGGCTCCACAAATAAAAAGGGCCGGTCAATAACAAGTAAAAATAAAACTCGGCTAATTCAGCAGCCTCATTTATATAGAGGCAGATGAGCCTAGGTGAATATCACCCAGCTTGCAGGGGGTTATATGTAATTGCTTGTAGCGAGACTGGAGCCCTCGGCCTGGGTCGTGCAGTTCGAGCACCAGGGCCAAGACCCGGGAACAATTGTAAGCACAGCGAGCTTTGAGACTCGTGAGTTAACATATCTAAACTTTGGCTCAAAATGGCACCAATCACATCGTGCAACTTAGTTACTGTCCCCCCAGTGTCTTCTTGTATAGCTCCGCCGACTGATAGCCTAAAAAGCATCACCGAATTGATTTTGAACACTCGCTGCACCTGTGTGTTAATAAGCATCCTTCAGAAAACGTTTCCAGCTTGTGCTGGCTTCATCTTTTTCCAAAGAACCATAGTTTACACATTGACACTGGGAATGTTACCTCAAACCATGTCACGCGTGATTGAAATTGTGCATGCATTAAATCATTTGAACCCTATCAGACAGACTCTCGCCCTGAATCATTTGAACCCTATCATACAGGCTCTCGCCCTAAATCATTTGAACCCTATCATACAGACTCTCGCCCTGAATCATTTGAACCCTATCATACAGACTCTCGCCCTAAATCATTTGAACCCTATCATACAGACTCTCGCCCTACCGCTACCGCTAAGCATTTAATCATGCTTGCGTCTTCACCTCTATTTCATGCTTGATGACATTGTGCGTGCGACTGCTGATTATTTGATCCTGCTTTCCTTACAGCATATGTAAAGTGCCTAGGAAGACATTCAGTTCTCTGAGGGTGCTATACAATGTATTACTTTTATAACTATTATTACGCATGGTTTTCCTATACCTCGTACCGGCACCGTGCAGAAATCAAGACTGGCTGCTTTGGCGAACTCTTGATCGCAGAGATACTATCTGAGCTGGAACAGAATCACCATGCACGACTGCTACCCGAAGCCCGCGTGTATTACGTCATCTCAGCCCTGCTTTTTAAAGTAGGCTTTCGAAAAATGTAACTGCCACACTACATCACTTCTCATCAGACTGCACCATCAACCGGCCCTAGCAGGTAGTTTAATTCAAGGCTCTCTCTCTCTCTCTCTCTCTCTCTCTCTCTCTCTCTCTCTCTCTCTCTCTCTCTCTCTCTCTCTCTTAGGTTCTTTTATTATCTTGCTCTGACCGGTAATCACCACCGACTGACGTCACTATATCAATTAACTTGACGACGTTTAAAAAGAAGCTAAATCCCACCGATTCTTCGTGCCATTTGCTTCATCCGCAAGATTTTGGATTTCACTTTGAGTGCTTAAGTCTTACGTCTGTGCATTTTTGTGAGGGAACATGACTTTGCAGTCTTCGGAGACCCTATGAGGGCTCTCAGAATACCAAAGCAGCCGCAAGCTCACGACCGGTGGAAGGGCAGACGATGACTCGGCAGATGACTTGGCAGTCCTGCCCAAATCCATGCATTGGTGGCATCTGTGGGGACATCCATCTACCACTAACCGTTCCGAATCCGCCAGCTGTCGGGCGGGTTCGGAACGAACAATGGCCCGACAACACGAAAAACAACACACGCATGAAATATAATGGCTGCCGAAGGAGTTCAACGGGAGGGGAGGGCGAGATCCCTCGACGCCGGCAGCCGTGCCTGATGACAGGTCGTTCGGATGGCTGTAGCAAATTTCAACTAAGCAATCGGCACGCTTCAAATCCAGGATATGAAAGTGCCTAGGGGGGAGAGATTTATTTCTCGCAGGATTCTACGAAAGAGTCTTATTTTCTATCATTGCTAGTATAATTAACAGGAAACGCCTGCGTGAAACAGGAAATCCTAGTAGTAAGCTGACTGGCGTGTGAAATAACTACAATACCGATCTAAGAGAGAGGTTCTTAGACATGGCAGTGATTTCAACGATTAAATAAAGTTTTTATACAACATTGAATGCATCAGCATTACAACTGGACGCAAAAAATCGGGATTACCTTTCACAGAGCCGGCGTTTAGAGTTGTCGCCTGCAGTTGCAGGTAAAGCTCTTCAGCCTAAAAGTCAGTACCGGCATTAGACATCCGGCAGTTGCACATGCTTCAATGTTTTACATCCACCAACAGCTCGTTTACTGATACTAAGCAATCACCAACATATCATTCGCCTGCACACAGCTCAGACAGAGGGCGCCACAAACTAGCAGCGCCGAGCCATTCATCCATCAGTAGAAGCAGGCATGATGAGCCATATTCGTTTGGCGAAGATTTCTGCCATGATCAGGATTTCAGTTTACGCTAATAATTGCATGCGTAGGGAACACCGGCACAATTTTGTTGCAGAGACAGATCGACGTGAGGATTCTGAACCCTGACGCTGAAACGGTCACATTTTTCCTCAAAGCGAAGCCAGAAAAAAAAGACGCGTCGCGTGTCTTTCCTCTTAAGCGGAAACTGAACCTGCCGTCAGATGAGCAGCTGCTGCAGACCGTGCGGCTGGCTTCGAGCGTAGCTTTTACCAGAGTAGCTGACGCCGTGCAGTCTGAGCAGATGCAAATCGAGCCACTGCAAGCTTTGCTTAGACGACGGTTACTGCAGCACTCGCCGAGTCACTGCATCCGGGCTCTTAGCATTCTAGCTAGAATCTACACGAGGCCACGAACAAGGAACGCGAAGCAAAGTGTAAAGACCAACGGGCATAGAGAGGCATAGAGAGAGCGTATACAGAGCGCATACGAACAGACAGCCCGGACATAGATATATAGACATACGACAGCCCGGACATAGACAGAGACACAGACAGGCATGGGCAGCATGGGGTCTCCTGACTCAGGTCATTCAGTTGTGCCTTGAACTAACCTTGAATTATTTGAAGACCGTACCTTTAGTTTGTCGCTATTACAGCTCGAAGCTCACTCCCGACTGACGTCACGAAATTTTATGACTGACTTGACGGCATGCAAACAGAAGCTAAAAGCGAAACTTTTCCTCGGCGCATTTGCTGGGTCCGTGCGAGCTGTCCTCTGTCTGTGCGTGTTGACACTGTGCACGCTATCACAAAGCAAATTGACATGAGTCCCTTACAGTAAACGCTAAGTCCCGGAAAAGAGATTTATTTCTCTCAGGGTGCCATGCAAATGTCTTATTATTATTACTAATATTGTTAGGCATGAACAACTCAGACACAGACCGTACAGGCATAGGCAGCAGACAGACAGCACAGACACGGACAGAACGGGCATAGACAGGTCAGGCGTGGGCAGCACAATATAAATATAATGTAAATATGATTCATTTATATAGCGCCCTAAGAGAACTTAATCTCTATTCAGGCGCTTCACGTATGAAACAAAGCTCGAGCCCACAACCTCGGCAAGACCTTGATCGTCGGGGCGAGCACCTTAAACACTGGACCAAACCAACGCTGGCAATACTTGTAGGCCTTCGTGCCAAACTGCAGAACGACTGGAGGCCGTCAGCCGAGGTGCTGAGCGCCGAGACACAGCTTCGACTAGATCTGGAGACGACCCCACCTCCTGGGTTACCAGATTGCAGAGCTCTAACCGATAGAGCTACCAGTTGACCTTGACCCTTACTACGGTGTTCATTCAAAATAAGGCTATACAATCTCGACTTTACAGTCGTAGCAACACTCAGCAGCTAAGCTGATCTGTCGTTCATGTCGAAACTGTCACGTTACGCCGATGCTAACAAATCTGGGCTGGCTGCCTATCAAGCAGTGTATCGATTTCAAGATTCACCTTTAGGTCCCTCCCACTCTCTTGCTCCTGGCTGCCTATCAGAATTAGGTTTAGGCTTCCAATCGCACCACCGTCTCATCTGAATCTGGTCTATTAGGTCGAGTGCTTCCTATCTAAACTCTCTTGGAGGCTGTGCCTCCAGCTACTATGCTCCCACATTGCAAAACTTGCTGCAGGCTGATCACTTGACGGTGGTTAGCTTTTGGGGTGGCGTCGGCCACCGACCTTTGACGCTCTACACAGCCGTGCGGGTGTTGCCAAAGTAACATGCCTTCATTTCTTTACGGTGCCAGTGCGAGGCATAGGAAGGCTACACATAATAATAACAACAATACATTTGTATAACGCCCTTGGAGAACTGAGTCTCTTTCTAGGCAGTTGACATATGCTGTAAAGAAAGCATGATCGAATGATTAGTGGTAGCACGAACAATGTCATTAAGCATGGCATGGTTAAAGGTGAAGACGAAATAAACCATGATTAAATACTTAGTGGTACCACTCACAATGTCATCAAGCATGACACGGCTTGAGGTGACATGTGCAGTGTCAACATGTAAAATGTGGTTACTGGTAGTATGCAGCGTCAGCACACGGAAGCACACTAAGAACGAATCACTAAGACACATTAAATGCTGCGATAAACAGGGGCCTTCCTTTTAAACGCCGTCAAGTCACGGGATGTCGTGACGTCAGTCGGGAAGTAGTTTCAGGCTTTGGGAGCATATACACTAAAAGCACGGTCTCCAGAGGGTTTGAGGTTTGTACGAGATGTAGCTATACGATTTGCATTGAATCCAGCTGGGGTCCGTCGGCCTGTTAGTAGCATGCTAGCTGCTCTTCGCCCTCCCTCCCTCTCTCACTCTCTCTCTCCGCTTCTTTCCTATTCAATTTACATTTAGGCTTGTGCTGTTCGATCTACATCTACTAATAAGTCTTAGGCTGATAGAACACCTGGGATTAGCAAAGTCCAATGTCTACGTATCCACTAGAACTCCCCAAAAACGCTTAATGCAGCAGGCCGGGCGGTTGGTGAAGGTTGGATTGGCAGTTATTCAGAGGGACGCCCACCTCTGCTCGACTAAGCCTAGCCCTGATTTCGCAAGGGCCTAAGGTGCTCACCTTTAGTGACCAGGGTCGTGGGCTCAAGCCCTTTGGCATATGAAAAGCGCCTGATTAGAGACTAAGTTCTGTTATGGCACCATGCAAATGAGGTATTTATTTATGTAAGATTATGGACTCACCCCTACATGGATACCACGGTTGGCGGGAGAGAGGGAGTCTCCGAAGGACTCCCGACTTTATCTCGGCTCAACCACACCTCAATCCTAGCGCTCCAAGCAGACAAGACAATGCTAAGCGCCTGCACAGCGGCAGTGGTGCACGAAATTCGCCAGGCGGTACTTGGCCTTTAATTTCCCTAGCGGTCCACGGCGTTTCCGTGACGATTCAGGCCTATGGTAACAAGTCCAACCTGATGGTCATCTCTGTTTTTCATCCATCCACCATCGTTCTTCTCAATCCACCGTCGTTCCGCCATCGCTCCTGTCATCTACCCCTGCATCTAGGCGGTTCTATGATAGCTCTTCCAGTTATCTGTTCGTGCATTACAACTCTCGTACGTCTGCACCTAAGTTGACTCTACTTGCAACAGTTTTCTTCCTGATTTATTACTAACCGCTGGAGTGCCACTGGCTATTGGTCTTGTTGAATTTGCTTCAACTTCTTCGGGAGGGGAGGACCCTTCGGTCCACTTGCTACCACCACTGCTTGCGATGGACAATAAAGGATTGCCCATTGCAGGGATCAAACCGGCGACCCTGCAGTTGTGAGGATGCGAGCATCTTACTCCTGGACGGAGATCCACGCACAGGAAGAAATGATGCTTCAAACAGGATATCAACAAGAGAAGGGAAATGTTGAGCCATCATTATTGCTATCACAATTCTGGTGATAAGAAATTGTGGGATGTCTCGGGGCACCTTCACTCCCTTGTCAACAGGAACACATAGCCGGTAATGTCCTCGGGGTGAGAAGGTCAAAAGACACAAAGGACAATGAGGAGCTACTAATGAGAAGCAGCCAGTGGGTTTATTACACCTTGGTTTAACAGCAGCCCTTTAACGGTCAAGTCTAGACGGAGAGCAAGGTAGTGCAGGCAAGCCAGCAAGTGACTACCTAGGTACAGGGTGAAGCTGACTGTCTCTCTTAAGCTATCGGTGAGTACCTCGGTGCAAAGATGACATGGATACGCCGGAAGTCCGGTTAAGCCCTGGGTCTGACAAGAGAACACTACAGGATGTGCCTGCAGGCGCATCGTGTCCAGCGGTCCTGAGCTGCTACTCCCAGGCTGCTCACTTCATCGACTGCTCTCTCCTGACTCTGCTTTGCTTCTCACTTTCTCTTTGCTGCGTGAGACAAAGTCTTTTGGCTTACAGCCCATGCGTGCACCGTAAGCAGCGCAGCGAAGCTCAGGCTTTGATGTGCTGCGGAAAAACTATCTTGCCTAGCAGGAACTTGTGTGAGCCGTGATGGCGCAATAGGTGAGGCGGTTGCTTTCACGACCTCGGTCCCGAGGTCGTGGGTTCGATTCCTGCGGTGGGCGATTCTTTATCGCCACTGCAAGCGGTGGTGATAGCCGTAAAGGCTCTTCTGTCGCTATACAAAAAGAGGCTGTTTAATCAGCTAGGATTTTTTTTTTTTAGGTGAGCCGTGATGGCGAAATAGGTAAGGCGGTTGCTTTTCACAACCTCAGCCCCGAGGTCGCGGGATGGAATCCTGCAGTGGGCGATCCTTTATCGCTGCTGCAAGCAGTGGCGATAGCCGTAAAGGCTCTACTACTGTCGCTATAAAAAAGAGGCTGTTAAATCAGCTAAGTATTTATTTATTCATTTATTTACGAACTTGTTCTTCTAACCATGTTATCCATTTTGTTTGTTTGTCAAGCATGATATTACTCACCATTCAATTGCATTTCCCTTTGGAGCAAATGTAAAGCGCCTAGAAAGAGATTGAGATCTCTGAGGGCGCTTTATCAAGTGCATTATTATTATTATTATTCGTGGCTTTTCGGAGTAACATACCGAGATGCATTCCACTAGATCACAGGTAAGTGCCTAGGTGCAATGCAGATGCCGAGTGTCTCTCAACTAGCTCCACGGGATATCTCGGCTCCTTTGAATCACCGAGTCCTTTTTGAGAGCACTTATCACCCTCGCAGAGCATCGTTTTCATCACGGTAGCATCCCAGTGGGCCTAGCTATGCCTCAGCAGTTAGAGATTTCAGATGTCAGGAGCCAGTCGTGGTCCTTTGAACGTTTAAATCATAGGATACCGGAGGGATCTGCTCATGCATGGTCCACTTCTGCATCTAATTTAAACGTTACCTCTTACCGAATCATATAACACCCGAGCTAAATCTGCTCTGCTTTAATTTTATGTAGATAGCAAACAGCTTTCGTTATGCTTTGATCCGTCCCTGCCTTCCAGAAGGTCAGACTCTCTCAGCTACCTTGCTGCTTGGATTGCTGATATCCGTTCTAGAAAGGCAGCAAACGTTCTCAAACGTAATGACGATGCAACCAACTCCCTAGCTCTTGAAAAAGCTAGTCTTAGTCAGAAATTGGAGAGCCTAACCCTGAAATGGGCTCAGCCAGCAAATCTCCTTCTGAATCTGGACAAAATCTGAGTCCCCTGCTCCAAAATGGCCGTTCACTAGATGATCACTTTAGCTCCACAGTCAAGACTGCCTGCTTTCATAATTGGTAGCATCACAAAAGTTCGAGCTTCCTTGGCTAAGAATAGCGCAGCCGATTCGTGAATAGCCAGAATAGCGGAGCTGATTCATGAAGTGCCAGCATATCTCCTGCTGGATCTGCGCCAAACTTAAGTGTCATGTTCCAAAGTGACCTTTCGTTAGACGACAGCACCAGCGCCACAATCAAGTCTGCCTACTTTCAGCTATATAACGTTGTTAAAATTCGGGCTTGTTCAGATAAGGATACCACATCTGCGTTGGTCCATGCATTTGTGATATCCCGTCATGACTTCTGTAACACTCTGCTTGCTGGCCTACCGGCATATGCAATCAGGTGCTTACAGCTGGTGCCAAACTCTGCAGCTAGGCTTGTCTGTCGTGAGCATCGCAGTTGCCACATCACACCACTGCTCGCCGACCTGCACTGGCTACCAGTCAAGCAACTGATTAACTTCAAAGGTTTTGTCGCTCACTTTTAGGTCCCTTCATTCTATGGCTCCAGCCTATCTATCAGATCTACTCGCCCACCAGGCCAAGGATCGTATCACCCACTTTTCAGAATCTGACAGTTTAACCGATACCTCGTACAAACCTGAAATCCTTTGGAGACCGTGCTTTTAGTTAGTTGCTTTTAGTTCGTGTGCTCCCAAAGCCTGGAAATCACTCCAGACTTCCGTCACGACATCCCCTGACTTGACCACATTTACAAAGAAATTAAAAACGCACCTATTTAGAACAGCATTTAGTGGGTCCCTGCGATTCGTCCTTTATGTGCTTATGCATGCAGACACTGAGCATGCTGCCACTAGCTACACTTGCATGCTGACCCTGTGCATTTCACCACTAACCATGTTATTCATGTTGTTTATCAAGCATGATATTACTCACCATTCAATCGCGTTTCCCTTTGCAGCATATGCAAAGTGCCTAGAAATAGATTGAGTTCTCTGGGGGCCCTTTATCAAGTGCATTATTATTATTAAGTTGTGAAAATAACAACAACAAGAGCAAGACATTTGTCAACAACAACAACAAGAGAACCACAACAACAACAACAACAATAAGACCCCAAAGAGAACCAAATCTCTGTATTGGCACTTTGCACATGCTATTAAGGAAGCGTGTCCGTCGTTCAGTTTAATTTAACAATTTATTCTCTCCTTGCTGCTGAAAATTCGGGCTTTCATTTCTCTATAGATATACATATCTGTACCGTGGTTTTGATTCCGCCTTTCAGTGCTTCAGTACACCACCTCAAACTCTCGTAATTTTCTTGCAGCTTGCTTTGCCACAATGTTCACTTGGATTGCGGAAAATTGTATCAAATTAATTGTTAGAAAAGCAAGCAGCTTAGAGCAAGCCCAAAATAGCTCAGAAGCTGGAATGCCTCATTCTTGAGATTGGATCAGCCAATGAAATTTCGCTCCTCTGCAGCCTCTGCCCTAAAATGAGGTACCCTGATTCAAAATGGCTTTTGATGGGTGACCACATCCGGTTTACACTTGAATCTTCCTACTTGTCAGTTTCAAAATATCGCCAAAACTCTAGCTTCCTTATGAAGGGTAGACCACCACCACCAAGCATTGCACACATTGACCACACCAGATCAGACATTGTCGACTTTCTTTTTGAAAATCTTCCCGGCAGCAAAACTCATTGCTAGCAGATGATGCAAAACTTTGCAGCTAAAGTAGTCTATCGCGACCGGTGCAACTGTCACATCACACTACTTCTTCATACTGATAACCAATCTCCATTCCTTTAGAGACCATATATAATTATACACAATTCATTTGTATAGCGCCCCAAGAGAGCGTAATCTCTATTCAGGCACTTCACAGATGCCTCGGGGCTCGAGCCCACGACCTCAGCCAGACCTTGGTCGGGGCGAGCACCTTAACCACTGGACCAAACCAGCTGTTTTAGTTATCTACAAACAGAGCCTGGAGCTTTCTACCGACTGACCATACATCACCTGACTCGACGGCATTTATCAACAAAGCAAAAAAAAGCAATACCTTAGATCACGTTCTTCATCTCCTTCTATCAATATTTATCAAAGCAAGCGTTTTGAAACAGCACGTGTTTATACCACTAATCAATTGACATGCATCTTTCCAGCACATGCAAAGGTCCAAGTAAGATTTTAGGTTCTCTCAAGGCGAATGCCTTGCCTTCAGCACAGCTGAACTATGAAAAACCATGGGTATGCATTTCATATGAATCTGCATTTCTGATTATTAGGACAATCTGGTAAGTATTCACTCATTAACTTCAGTTTCTCTTAAAATAGACGTCTATGAATAAAAGAAAAATTCTAGCTGATTAAACAGCCTCTTTTTGCATTGCGACAGAAGAGCCTTTTTAGGGCTATCACCACCGCTTGCAGTGGTGATAAAGAATCGCCCACCGCAGGAATTGAACTCACGACCTTGGGACCGAGGTCGTGAAAGCAACCGCCTTACCTAGTGTGCCATCACGGCTCACCGTTCTTACTGTACAAACTGGTGTCACCACAACTTCAAGCATGCTAGGACAGAGTGGCTGATACGATTTCTTAACAGTAATAATAATAATAATACGGTTGTATTGGACCATAAGATAACCTTATCTCTCTCCAGGCATTTTACATGTAATGTAAAATAATCATAATCACGTGGTTAGTGGTAGCATGCACAATGCCAACAAGCATAATATGGTTAGAGGTGACATGCCCACTGTCAACATGCAAAAGCGGTTAATGGTGGCATTCACAGTGTCAGCACGAATAAGCACACAAAGGAGTAATCACAAAGACCCACTAAATGACGTTTTAAACAGGTGCGTTTTAAGCTTCTTCTTATGCGCCAAATCAGTGGATGTCGTGACGCCAATCGGGAATTACTCGATTGTCTCTTTTTGTCAAACTAAGCTGCAGAAGCGTTAAAATTTTGGGCTGCTGGCTCGAAGTGCCACCCTTCAAAATTAACAGACCGACTAAAGTCACCAAAATAACGACTCGCTAGCATGGTGAAGGCAAGAATATGTCAACCCTCCCCCCGCCCCGATTTCAGTACAACACGCTTTTGCATAGATAGGGGAAGCACAGCTTTTGACTCACTCACTCAAGCTGCACATCTTGATATCTGCGTCCGGATCGGCTGCTTCACTCAGCACCCAGTTACCGATGTACCCATCGACTCATTTATCCCTCCTCTCATCCACCGATTCACCCCTGCATCCATTCACCTCTACGACCACGGCCTGCAGCCCTACGGCTAGCCACCAGCTCGCCAGGTCTGCCGTTTTCTGCATGCCTCCTGCGAGCCTTGCCATCGATAGTTCCAGCACTTCCTGCCCGGCCGCCAGGCCGAAGTTCAGCCGCGAAGCGTCTCCGGTATAGGCGAGCTAGGGCTATTAACCTCTAAACGTCAGCACTAAGCACGCCACCCACCATCTCACCTAGCTGCTGCTTAGCAATACGCTTTCGTAGAACTCCAACGCGGGGCTCTTCTTCATCGTGAGGAGGCAGTGCGGGCTCGAGTGCCCTATTGACCTCCTGACTTCCGGTCGATGGCCGGAAAGGGTGACCGACCGAGCAAACGCCGGCAGATCGGCTGGAAACGCCGACCGACTGCGGTTCAGGCTCTGATCCAGCTCTGGTCTCGCACGTCCTCGACAGAGCTCGGCGCCCATGCCTTGACTGCGCTCTCCGCGTCCCCACCCTTCCCTGACTTCACAGCGCCTCGGCGCCTGCCCCTAGACCTCGCTATCGTCGTCCTCCCTACGACGGGGCTAGGCGGCGCCCTCAACAGCCCAGCTTGGTGCCCGCCCCTCGACCAAGTGCACCTTGCCCGCCCCTCGACAGTATGCTAGGTGCCCGCCCCTCGACAGCGATTGGCGCCCATGGCTCGACAGCAGCGCCCCCTCTGCTGTGCTCGCCAGACCACATCCGGGCTAGCTGTACCAGTACTTAGGGCATCAGCAAGATACCGCTGCACCCGTGCAAGTATTGCATCGGTACACACACACACACACACACACACACACACACACACACACACACACACACACACACACACGTCACGGGCGGCGGCCGACGTGGGCTGATGGTGCACGACTTGGTGGCGACCAGCTCTGCAACGATTCGCCCTCGCGTGCTCGCCTGCACAGGGAGCGAATGCACGACAATACACGGAACTCTCTACTGTATGCATAACAATACAGTGAACACGTGACTGTACTACCAGGAAAGCACGACTTCGACGACCGACAATTCAAACAGGCGCCCCCCATTAATTTGTATCGCTACGCAGAAGGGGGCGAGCTCTGCGGACATGGTGCCCCATTGTTGTTGACTCGCTCGCACTGCGAATCCTGACGGGAGCTCCCTTTTCCTTTCCCTTTTTTGTCTCTGCGATCAGCCGCCTCGGCCTTTTGGCGCCGAAGGCCGCTCGCCAGCACCCTTCGCTCGGGCCACCTGCCAGCTCGGGTCAGCCAATCGATCTGTGCGTCGTGCTCGACCCACCTCGTCTATATCTGCTGCTCAGCACTGGGCTCCAGCCTGCCAACCTGCGCCGCCGACGCTATCGCTTTCCTCACTACCGCTTCCACCTCGAGGCCGCCGCCGCCGACTCGACCTTCAGCCAGCACAGGCGCTACGCGCGAGCGAGGCAGCGAGCCGCGAGAGCAGGCCGCCGCCGCCGATGCACTCGCGCCGGCTCTCCGCGCCGCTGTCAAGCTGCTCTCTTCTTACAGCTCGTACGCGCGTCTCTTTTCGTCATAGATGCGCCCGCGAGTCCCCCCCCGCCCGCCCGCCAGCCCAACAGCCCTGCGCGCGCCCACAGGCGTACGCCTCGCACAGACGCCAAGCTCTAAATGTCACTAATGAAATAGAGCGGCGGAGAGATCCCGTCGTCGGCGACGCGAGCGCATCTTCTTACAGTGGAGAGCGCCTGTTTTGGCTTACCTTCGAGTCAGTCGTCCGAAGACGCTCGCGGGAAGGGAAGTTTGACAGGTCGTCAGAGTCCATCTGTAAAAGAAAATTCATCGTGCAGTGGTTTCTGGCCGCAGCTTTTGTCCGAGAGCTTGTACTATTAAATTGTTATCGCGCGTCGCCGTCGTCACCGCCGCTCTCCACTCCCGCGAGATTGTCGCAAACGCACGTGCTTAACATCGACGGTCCATGGGCTGGCCGACTAACAACAGTAATCTCTAAATAATGCCTCTAAATAATCTGTGGATTTTTAAAGTATCCCGGAAGCCCTTTTGTTGTCTAGTCACGTATAAGAAGCAGGCAGCGCTGCGTCAAGCTCTGCTATGCACCGATACACACCGGGCCTCCCTAGAGCGAGTACCTACTGCCGACGTACCGCGAAGAACAGAATGTGGCAGCACACTTCCGGCCAAGCCCGAACACTTAGCGACTCCGTTTTTACTCTACTTCTTACCACCTCGCCATCTTGTTTGCTCTTGGCGACGCTTTCGTCCATCTTGACTCATCTCCCCTTTTCCCCTACGTCTACTACTCTAGAACCGACCGTCGTCGCATATTTGGATTTTAATGCACGTCCACTATACCAGCCATTTCGGCGCTTACCGTCCGGCTAGCCAACGTCAAGCCCACCCCGAGGAGCGACTTAGGCAAGTCGCAACGTATCCACGGAAAACAGAGTATTTTTCAAAGGTCAAGGTCGAGAACACGTTTCCTCATCATTCCGTCCAAGCTAAAAATTTAACAACTGAAATAATTTTGCGGCCAACTTAATAAACAGGAATTAAATTAGTCATAAATTATCAAAGTAAAGGCACGGGCACTGCTTAGGAGATTTAGTTGGCAAGACGTTACCTTCATCAAGCACTTTCCTTCACTTAGCCGTCTGGTAAAAGCATAATGCCCGCCAAACTAGTTCTGTTAGCGGCGCAGTAGCACGGTACTAAAATGTGTACCAATTGCAATCCCGCCGACCGCGTATAATAATTTCGAGGGACCAAAAATAGCCACGAGCACGACTTTCAAGAGCACCTCTCTGTCTAATGGACTCGCCTGGGCTGCTGCTGCTTCCATTCCTGCTCTCTGCCTCAACTGCACTCCTGACCTGGCAATGCTTCTCGCGTTCTCTGGGTTGCGTGAGGTGAAGTCTGTTGGCTAGCCCATGCTTACCGAAAGCTTCTTATGCTGTGAGTGAGCTATAAAAAAAAACTCTCCTGCGTAAGAATAATTTGATAATACACTTGATAAAGCACCCCCAGAGAACTCAATCTCTTTCTAGGCGCTTTGCATTTGCTGCAAAGGGAAATGCAATTGAATGGTAAGTAAAATCATGCTTGAAAAACAAACGAAATGAATAACATGGTTATGGGTGACATGCACAGGGTCAGCATGCAAATGTGGTTAGTGGCAGCATGCACAGTGTCAGCACGCACAAGCACATGAAAGACGAATCACAGGGACCCACTAAATGCTGTCCTAAATAGATGTGTTTTTAAGTGCCTTTTAAATGTGGTCAGGTCAGGGGATGTTCTGACGCAAGTCGGGAGGGAGTTCCAGGCTTTGGGAGCATACGAACTAAATGCACGGTCTCCAACGGATTTAAGGTTTGTACAAGGTATAAAAATTCATATAAATGTGCGTTTCTACTTTGTTTTTGAATGTGGTCAAGTCAGCAGGTGTTGTGACGCAAGTCGGGAGTGAGTTCCAGGCTTTGGGAGTGTAGTTCGTATGTATGTATTGTATGCAGGCTCCTCTGATAAGTCACTGGTGAGCTGTTAGAAGCACCACCGAGAGGGACCGGTGCACTGCTGTGGTCCGCCTGTGATGTGGCATAGACACACGCAGGTAACCAGCTGGTGGCCAGATGCTGGATTCACCATCAGGGTCGGCCAGTGCACTGCTGCGGTCCGCCTGTGATGCGGCATGGATCAGCTGGTGGCCAGATGGTGGATTCACCATCAGGGTCGGTCGGTGCACAGTTGTGGTCGATGAACCATCGGAGTCGACCAGGGGACAGGGGAGTCGTGTGAGAGTAGGGGCCGAGGGGAGCCGTTCGCTCTGGGGCTCCGTGCGTTGGGAATAAACTGTCGGTGTTGGGCATCGGCTGGCTCTCTGCTGTGCGACCAAACTACAAGGAGCACGAACTGAATTCACGGGACTCCAAAGGATTTCATGTTTGTATGAGATATTGCTAAACTGTTAGATTCCGAAAAGCGGGTGGTACGGTGCTTGGCCTGGTGGGGCAATAGATCTGACGGGTAGGCTGGGGCCAAAGAATGAAGGAACCTAAAAGTGAGTGACAAAACCTTGAAGTCGGTTCGTTGCTCGACTGGGAGCCAGTGCAGGTCGGCGAGAAGTGGTGTGATGTGGCAACTGCGATGCTCACGACAGACAAGTCTAGCTGCAAAGTTTTTCACCAGCTAAGCGGTTGATTGCACATGCCGGTAAAAAAAACCTTAGCTGATTAAACAGCCTCTTTTTGTATAGCGACAGAAGAGCCTTTACGGCTATCACCACCGCTTGCAGTGACGATAAAGAATCGCCCACTGCAGGAATCGAACCCACGACCTCGATACCAAGGTCGTGAAAGCAACCGCCTTACCTAATGTGAGCCAGCAAGCAGTGAGTTACAGAAGTCAAGACGGGATATTATAAATGTATGCACCAACTTAGATGTGTTATCCTTATCTGAACAAGCCCGAAGACCAGCTTGATCCTTGCGGCTGAGTTAGAAACGGAGACACGCTATACTGCAGTAACTTAGGGTAGCCCGCTACCTGTTGCGAAAACTGGCAGCCTGCTTATCGCGAGCTCTTTAAAATAATACCAATGTATTACTCTATTAATATATATGGTACAATCAGCGAGAGGTTCCCTATTCCTACATCATGACTCACGGCACGACGAAGCTCTCTAGCCCGGTGGGCTTGGTGGCCTTGGCCACCGAAACCCGGCCCCCACGACCTGGTCCCAAAAGGCCCCCTGGCGACGGCGAAGAGTGTAAGTTAAGCAATGTCTCGACACTTTTCTCGCGCTTGCGATTTTATGGAGGCCGGCGCAGCTCAGTAGCCAGAGCCGATCCCGGCAGCCGTTAGGAAGAGGGAGGCTCTTCGTCAGAGCCTGCTTCACCGCCAAGGGGGGATGATTGCATGACCGAGGTCGGCTAGCAAAGCAGAGACCACGCTGGGGCTCTGACGCGGACAAAGCTTTAAGGATCGCTGCGTTCGTCGCCAATTTCTTAGAGAGCCGGCTCGGAAGGACAGCCCGCGACGTTGCAAGCAATCGGTGCAAGCCGCACATCGCCGGGTCAAAGTTGGTCTGGTGGGCTTTGTATGCATCTCCGTCTGTAATTCCACAAAGACTCTGTGACTGCTACGCAGGAGAGTTTTGTACAGCGAACTCA